>CM034155.1:664304918-664904918 GCA_019776745.2 Taxus chinensis
AAGGTACACAGACCATTACATTTCTGGAATAGAGGCACAAATACATTTTTCAGGCATAAGAGAAGGTTCGATGCTCAAAAACGGCATCGAGAAATAAATTTGACAAGGTTTCTTTTGTGCCCAGAATGTCTCTCCTTCTCAAACGAGAAGTGTTATAGTATATATAGAATGAAAAGAGAGAGGAAGAGGGAAAATTTGAATATTGTTTCAATGACCCCAGGATATGCATTGAATCATATCTTGAAGATTCAAATTCCATCAATCAATGCCCCCTTTCAAATCCACCCCAAATCTGTCGATTCTAGCTCCCTCTGTCTATCCGGCATGTTGAAGAATGGTGGATCGAATCGAATTAGATCTGGTAGTTGAAGAGATTGGATTATACGTTAATGGCCTGGAAGACTCTTCTTCATTTTTTACCCACCATCACTTGAAAAATGATTTTAATCCTTTCATGGCATAGAGGATGTTGAGATGTTTCCAATGGTGTCAGATTCGGCAATATTTCAAGCCCTGAGTCGAAAGATATGCCCCTTCAAAGTTTGTATCGAGTCCGTACAAATGGGTGGGAAAAAATTTTGAAAAATGGGCCCCCCCTTATTGTATGGGACACGTGGTAGCTAGGTTGGAAAAAAAATCAGGCCTACAGGCCCGCAACTTATCTTTTGCCCTTTTGAACAAAATAGGCAAAAATTAAAATACTCCCGCAGCCCCGAAGCTCTGCCTGGACATGTGGCTCCTTTTGGTTGGCTGGGAAAAGCACTTCCATTTTTATCTTTGTGCCCCTTTTGACAAAAGGAAAATTTTCACCTTTTCCTCCAACTTCCCACTTTGGCTTTGACTCGAGCCCAAACGCTGACTTTTTCCTTGGGCGGAGTTGTGGGCCATTTTGCAACGTTTACCCCCTTTTGAGATAGCAAGGGGAAAAGAACCAAATTTTCTTCCGGTGGCCCAATTTCCCCTGGGACACACGATAGCCTGGTGCTAGTTTAAAACTCTTTTCTCTATTCAACCTTTGAATAAGTGCCATTAAGACACTTGGTAGCCTCCGCTGATCTATGGAATTTTAAACGAACCCTCTTAATTTTTAGGCTTTGGGCTATGTACTGATCTCGCACTCATTTGGGCAGCTACCTTGGGACTAACTCTTAGAGACACACCATACTAACACTTAGGATTCTCCACTTACACCTTTATACTTGGCCAATTTTGAAACCTTTTCTAAACTGTTTCGAGCCCAAGGGCTTTGGATCTTTGTTGTTTCCCCCCTTCTTGATCCTGGTTCTTCTGTGGCATCACCCTTACTTTTTTTGAGCCTGCTATCCCATCGCTGAGTCTACCTGTAACTTGGGGAATGGATTTAAAACGTGGGAAACGGCCCGATAGAGTCATTTCTTTTGTGCAGGGTCCTTTAGCCTCTCTTAGCCTCCTCTACTTCTAATTTTGAGTCCCTCTTGGCTAATTTTCAAGATCTGAATGAGTTTGCTTAGGTTATTTCCATGTGGGGTCATGGCTGATCCAATATTAAATGCTCTTGTCGGTGGTTGAAGGTGGATTTTGGAAATCTTGCATTTTCTCGCTTGTATTTTCTCATTTTATATGCTATGGAGGTCGTTTTTCAAAGGGTTGGACATTCTTTGGTTTTGCAGGCTCCCCTTTTCCACTAGAAAACAAATTTGAGGAGTTTTCAGACCTTCCATCAGATTGAAATATGTTTTTCTACCTTTTTCCCGTTTGTAATACATTGTATCGATCTACAGAGCAATAAAACACGTTTGTTATTGATTTTAGGTCCTTTTTGTCTCCATTGCTCTCATCTGGCCTTCTATTGCTAATCTAGTTATATGTGCTTGATTATTGTATGCATTTGGTTGGTTTTTGTCTATCAGTAAAAATAATGTTCGTCATTCCTTCGGTGCATCACCTTGTAGCTTAGTTTTTTTATTTCTTGTATTCCTTTTATCCATCTCCTTAGTAAAACTTAGATCAGGTTTAGAAATAGATCCTTTACAAGTCTTCCACACATGCACCAAGACAAAGGAATAGGAACCAACCTTTAATCTAGAGATTTTTCCCATTTGTAAAGTCCCACACTTTAGGGGAAAACCCAATGTTATGCAAATCACACCAAATGACTTTGCCTTAGAAAAGTAGATCTAACAACTCACTTGGGGATGCTGTGATTTTGCACTAACATTTTTGGCACAACCAGTGGGACATTGGGGTTAGATATTTCATCTTCTCTTAGTGTCTCATCAAAAACAACAAAATTTACACCACCATGCGCCACTAACAGTTTTTACACGCCCGGTGGGACACTAGGGTTAGATATTTCATCTTCTCTTAGTATCTTAGCAAAAACAACAAAACTTACACCACTGTGCACCACTAACAGTTTTGGCACACCCAGTGGGACCTAAGAGGTCTCCACTTCATTACAGCAGGATTGATGTGCACTTGTTACAATCTTCAACTTATAAGAAGCTTCAATTTTGCATATCTGGTGACTCCAACAAAATAAGAATCCACTTGTTTTAGTAGTCCGAGTTTAGAAAATTCATGAGAAAAATCTAAACAAGGTCAAGGACTAGAGAAGAAGGACTATTTGTTCATCTACATCTATTCCCAGGTAGAGAAAGGAGAGGAAGAAGAGTTTAAAGGTCTCCATCTCCACCAAACAGAACCTTGTCAACGCCTCCACCTGCAAGGTCTTTCATTTAGTCTACAAGGGTTCTTAGGCCAATCAAAATGGCATTACCTAATCCCTATGTTAATTTTACTAGCAACAACCCACTTTCTCTCAATTTGTAGAACCCAATTCCCATTGCAACATTGAAAAATATCCCATACTTCACTGGAGAAAATCAGACCACTCCTGGTGATCATGTCCAAGACATTGCAAATGTTTGTGCAATCCATGAAATTATGGAGATGGACATTGCAATTAAGTTGCTAGCTTCTTCATTCAAAGGTAATGCCTTTTAATGGTTCAGAAGTATGAGATTAGGCTCCATTCAGAATTGGGATCAGCTATGCACAGCCCTCCATAATCAGTTTGGAGAAAAGGGGGATAACTTATCCCTACTAGAGCAATTGACCACCATCGAGAGGGCTCCTAATGAGTAGCTGACAAACTTAAATTTAAGATTCTAGAGAACATGGGACAGGATTCCATTGGCAGTGAGACCAACTTGCTCAAGGTGCTTTCTTGTATTTCCTTAAATCTTTAAATTTTGATATTGTTGTGTTGATTCAATCCATGGGGGTACAACTCTACCTGCAGCCTACAATATTTCAATTAGAGCTGAGAATTGTCTAATCTAGGCTAGTAAACTTGGACCCAAGCCACCTATGCCTCTTTACCCAAAGTTGGAGAATCCAAACACTAGTCAAGCACCTACTTTAGCTCTCTTTCCCACTTCAAGAAATCAGAGCTCAAATGAAGCCTCTACTTCATCTTCAAGTTCCTCAAATGAGCTCCAAGAAGTCATGAAAAAATTGCAAAACCTAGGGAATGAGTTGGTGACTCTTAAGAGGTAGAAAGCTCAGAACATTAGGCCTCCATATCAGACTCAATCCCAACCAAATAGGCCTCCATATCAGCCTAATATACCACTTATCTAAACTACAAATCAAAATTACGTCAGGCCTCCTACTAGTAGACCGTATCAGCCTTACAATCTAAATGTTGCATCTACATCTAGAACCTTAGTACCAGTACAAAATAACATGGCTCAAGAATATGATTGGTGTTTTCCATGCAATCAACCTCATAACCAATCAATGTGCTTCAATGGTGCCTTGAATCAAGATCTTATGGTAACAACAATAGGTGTAGGACAAGAAATAGATCAAGAAACAAATCAGCAACAAGGAACATCTCATCAGGATGTAAATCCAAATGAGACCACACTTGTAAATTAGTAGGCTGAGGACTTATGTGGGATGAACCTAGCACCTTTTCAAAATGTAGCAGCCAATACATGGTCTAAGAGGAGAAACATTGGAGATGGGAAATCACCAAACTTGAGTGATTCACAACCTCCCATCACTCCACAAGGTGTTAACAATCAAATTGCAGCTCCCAATGTACAGGGGCAACCTAAACCACCTTCTAGACCAGCTTAGATGCCAGCTGTTATAACACATGTGCAAGAAAATAACGTGTAGAGCAAGGGACAGTAGAGAGATGTTTTATCTCCTTTTAATATCATTGAGCAGATGAAGAAGACCAATGTAAACATTTCCATGTGGGAATCATTAGCTATCCCAGGACAAAGGGATCTTTTGCAAGCTGTTATGGTTAACTAGTCACCATCAAATTAGCCATCCAAAGAACAAGAATAGGTGCTTACTAATGCAGCTCAGCCTGCAATACAACAACATGGGGGTCAACCCAAAAAAAAATTGAAACCTCCAACTTTCTATGTGTCTTTGATTGTTGGGAATCATTTGGTACACAATTACATGATTGATTCAGGGGAAAATAGTGTAGTAATGCCAAAGAAAATAGCAGATCAATTAGGTCTGAAGTATGAGCTAGTGATGAAAGGAGTAGTGCAATTAGATGGCACAATAGTAGCAATAGTTGGAGTCATCAAAGAGCTAAGTCTTAAGTTGCACGCATGTCCAAATGTCACAGTTTTGCAAGATGTGTCTGTGATTAACCTTCTACCTCTCTTCTCCATATGCTTGTAAAGGGATTTCACAGCCAAAATTGGAGGCTAATTGTCTGCTGATTGGTCACATATGTTGTTTAAAGCAAGGTATGGAGCTAAGGCCACCATCAGGTCTGAACCAATTGTAAATTTCCATTTTGAACCTCACACACCAAGCCAAATCAATGCAAACTACTCAACATTTGACCAAGAAGATTGTCCAAATACCTATGAAGCCAACACCAACATTTTGACCCCTATACATAAATAGAAGAATCTGAATAGGGAGTTTACTACTTGCATCATGTAGTGCCCACTTCCCTTTGACACCTTTTTTATATTGATTATTACATCGATGACTATATTTATGGACATTATTATAGTTCTTGTGTTGGTATGTTGATTGCTGTTAGAGATCATGGACTATTCTTGATTTAATTCATATATGATGCATGTGGAATTAGAGACATTTTATATATTGATGATGATATATTATTTGACATAGTTATAATTATGGATGTTGTTCAGACATGTGATATTTGATATATTGAGTAGAACTAGAAAAATTGAATTAAAATGATGATCATATAGTTATTGATGGAAATGCAAAATGATGTTGATGTTTGCCTTGATGATGTTGTGATTCATATGTATATATGGTTTTGGAATTATATTGATATTCATTTTGAATGTTCTGATGCAGCCATGAGGACGAAGGAGGTATTTGTGTTTTTGCAGATTAAAATATCACAAGAAACATCGGGGGATTGGAGACCAACCACATTGAAATTCTAGATGAATTCAACAAGGTCACCATGGAAACTTGTATTTGTTTGTGTGTGTTGGATTGTGTTAGGGATTCCCATGGGGGGGTCACCTTTAAATGTGACCAAGGGTTATATGTATTATTTATATATTTGGTTCCTTTGTTTAGTATGTATGTGTTTTATAAGTGATGTGTTTTCCCTTTTCCTTATTTAATTAAATTGTGGTATATAATGTGAGTAATCATATTGTTAAAATAAATTAATCAAATTGGGTCATAAGAAAGTAATTATTGGAGTTGTTGACTCTTGTATTAATGTTTTAAGAGATGTGTAAGTGATGTGTAATAGATATGTAAGTTAATTTGGGAGTATGAAACACTCCACCTCCTTTTGAAATTCGGATTTGTCCTTGGAGTCTATTTTTGGAAGCTTGTGGGACAAGATAAATTTTTCCCACTCCTCTTAAATTTACATGCCAACCTTACCTATGGTTGGAGAGTTAAAATATAGCCTTCATTATGCATTTTTGTAAGTCAACTTGCAAGTTGTAATTGCACTTTCTTACACATTTTTAATTGCAGTCCTTGTGGGGTATGGGCTTGTTTTGGAGTGTGTAAGTAAACTGTCATATTATTCACACACCTATTTTATATGCATTGGAGAATGAAGTTGACTTGTGAGGTGGAGTTGAGGATGAGTGATGTGGCATCCTACATGGAGCCACCTCATCCTCCTCTCTCCCTTTTCTATTTATTCAAATTTAATTGATGTTTTGGGGGTTTTGGTTTTTAATCCATTCGGTTTATGCTCTTGAGCTTTAAAAAAATTATGTGGTATTGAATGATTGTTTTTGGGGGTTACTTCACTTTTGCATACTTCATTTGGGGAGAATTATTTTAATGTTTGGATCTCTTTCTTTTGGAGAAGATTGGATATTGTTGCATGTTAGTAGATTATTTATCTTGGACTATGTTTTACATTGAAAAGCTTGTTGTCTTGGAACCTTGGTACCTTGGAACAAAACTCCATCATTGAGAGGTAGGAGATTGGCTCTTGAAATGATCTCTTTTCATTTTCTTATGTACTTAGGAATGGCTGAATGTTTGAATGTGTTGTTTTATTGTTGGCTAGTTGGGTAGACTGCCTAGGTATGGTGTAGGCGAAGACTATGGGGTATTTTATGGGAGGCATAAGTGTTTTGGGGAGGTATAAGTGTGGAGGGAGTTTGGATTTGGGTTCCACCTTAAAAATAAATAGCTTGCATTTCTTTACTTGTTATGGGGTGCCATAAGAGGTTGGGGAGGCATAAGGAAATGTGAGGAATAAGAGGTACTTGGGGGAGGCATAAGGGCATGTCAGGGTTTTGATATACTATAGTTTGGTGATTTGAAATCAGGTGGTGATACCCATTTCCCCTTTGAAAGGCACAAGTAGCATCCCCCATAGTTTCTTTCTCTTTTGGCTTGCATGATGAAGCCTGAGTTTTGTTTGTTATGTTTTAATGTGGTTGCAAATTACATTCTATTTTGAACTGTGTTTTTTAAATGTGAAGTTTGCATGTGTGTTTGTGGAAGCCTGTTGTTTCCATGAGTTGAAACACATCTTCTATTGTATTGTGGTTGGGGCTCGGGGGCCAATGAAGATGGTGGCTTCCCCTTGTCATTGGATGTCTTGGTTGGGTGGAGAGTGTTTCCTTTCCCTCTATTCTGTTGGGGTATCGGGGTAAAAAGTGAAAAAATTCCATTTTCTTCAAAAGGCATAAAAACAAAAGGGTGACCCATGGCCCCAAGGAATTAAGTGATGAGGTCGCATATAAAAGCTATAGCGGGGATAAGGATCTTCAGGGGTAAAAGTGAAAATTTTCCTTTTTTGCCAAAAGGTGTAAAAAATTAAAAGGAAGCCTTGCCTCTGCCGACCCTAATGGATGCCACATCACAAGCGGAAGTACAGAGGTGTGGAGAGTTTTGGGAATTTTTTACAAAAGTGCATAAAGTAAAATTTGGGCCCATGGATCCATTTATAAATCTGATTTGCTGCCATTTTTTGCCCTAATTTGTGCCTTGAAATTTGTGGTCAAATTTGTGCCTTGATTTTGCCCTAATTTTTTAGATGGGCATATCTTTCGATCTAGAGATCAGATTTGGGCAAGATCAGACTTGTTGGAAAGATCCCAATCCCCTCTATGCATTGGAGGCATAAAAACATCATTTTTATGGGTTTCAATAAAGGAAAACCTAGAAATGTCTTTCTTGATTTCAGTGCAAATCAAATTACTTCGAACAAGTCATTTTTTGCTCAATCCGCCATGGTTGCCTTCTCCCACATGCCAAGGATGAAGAATCAACTCGATTTGATGGGGAACAAACCCTAAAATCTCTTCTCATGCCATTAATCTAAGATCAGATTGCTTTGAGAGTTGTGTTTTTCTAAATTCATCATTTTTTCTTCTAGCATGCAAAATAGAAATAGAGGAATCGATTTGATGGGTTTGCAGGCCAATTTGAAAGGGATTAATGGAAGGTGATTGAGTTAAAAGATCTGATTTTCTTCCTCCTCTGTTTTCTCACTCTTTTCTTCAACTATAAATGGAAAGGATTCAATCTTTTTTAATGTTGGATATATTGGCTTTGCTCCTCCCTTTTCTCTATTCTGCAGTGAATTTATGGAGTTTTCAAACCTTTCCATGAATCTGTAACATAGTTTTTTTCCATTTTGGCCATTGTAATTCTTTGTATCAATTCTGTGGAGCAATAAAATAAGTTTTTGGGTGATTTTCAGCCCTTTTCTTACATTCATATGATCTTTTCATTGCAATTTGGTCATCTGTGCATGGTTACAGTATTAAATTTTTTTGGGTATGTGTTTAAACAACAAAATCTATATTCATCATTCCTTGGTGCATCACCTTATTAGCTTAGATTAAATTTCATTTTTTACAATCTTCTTAACCTTGGTCCCTTGGAAAATATTATAATAGTTTGTGTTAGTGTGAAATCACAGCACCCCCAAATGAGTTATGGATCTGATTTTCTAAGGCAGGGTCATCTGGTGTGATTTACATAACATAGGACCATATCTCGAGCTATGGGACTTACGAACTTGAGATGGCCCTCTAGAGAAAGCCGGATTCTTCTTCCTGATCCTAATGCTAAACTACTCCTAATGCGGAAATGACGTCTAACTATACCTATCCTAACAATGCCAAGGAGACAGGGAGAGAGAAAGTGCATAAAGAGGGAAATCATACACTAACGAGGTAATAGCACCAAGAAAAGGGAAGTGTTGGTCACAATATCAACTGCCTCAAGTAGAGAGAGGTGAGAAGAGGAGAGGGTGGACAAGATGCACCACAGACCAGAGATAGATTTCACACAGAACACCACTTCAAAACCCATTAAACACAGCTCCCAAGACCTACAAGAAACATCAAAATATGCACAATATACCCTACAATGACGAGAGGCAACGAGAGATAATAAAATAAGCAAAGGATGGACATATGCATCAAAAAATGAAATTTATTGCTCTAAGATTTCACATAGTACATCATTAGAGGGAAAGAGGTAAGGGAATTCCATTATAGAGCCATAAAAGGAGGTTCAGACTCCATTTTCGACCCTAGGGAAGAAAAGAAGAGGGGAGGTAGAGAAGAAGAATGAACAACTTTTACAATGAATCATGTCCCTGTATTTATAGATTTGATCAGAGAGAAGTGGGAAAATCAAGTTGAAGCTCAACCACTGCTATTAATGCCTCTGATGAAATATACCCCAAATCCGTCTTTACTACATGATTCCTTGATTCGTCACCTTGAAGGAAGAGGAAATGACGAAATAGATCAAATCCGATATGGTTGTTGAGACAGATGGATCTTGCATTGAAGGCCCAAAGATGTTTTCTCCATTTTCCTTTACCTAACCTCCTCAAAAATTAAAGTCTCAGACCTCCATGGCATAGGTGAGGTGAGATCTTTCCAGAGGTGTCAGATTCACAATATTTCGAGCCATGAGTTGAAAGATATGCCCCTTCAAAGTTTGTATTGGGTCCGTACAGGAGGGTGGGAAAATAACTTGAAAAATGGGTCCCTTTTTTATATAGGACACATGGCAGCTAGATTAGGAAAAAATCGGGTTTGTGGGTTCAAAATTTATCTTTTCCCCCTTTTTCATGAGAATAAAAAAATCCATAAAACTCCTGCGGCCGCGCAGCTCCACTTGGATATGTGACACCCTTTGGTTGGCTGGGGGATGCACTTCACCTTTTGTCTCTGACTCCCTACTTTGGTTTGACTCGGGTTCAAAATTTGACTTTTTCCTTTTCCTCGTTTTGGAATGTGAGCTCGTAGGTCTAAAATGTTTTCCCTTCATATTTTCTCCATGTGTAGGGTTGTCTTGACCAATTTTTTCAGGTGTGAATTTGGGATAATAGGTTGTTGAGTGAATCCTCTAAAAACTAAATGCATGCACCTGAACAGAGGAATAGGAACCATCCTTTAATCTGGAAAATTTTCCCATCTTTGAAAAATCCAACACTTTGGAGAAAACTCCTTGTTAATCAAATCACACCAAATGACAAGTTTGAATCACTAAATCATAGTGGTCATTTGGGGGTGTTTTGATTTTTCACTAACATGCACAACTTTATGGAATGGAAAGAATGAAAGAGATGGAAAGAAGAATGGATAAAAAACAGGTCTGCAACTCAAATATTAAGTTGTGTTAGTGCAAAATCACAGCACCCCCAAATGAGTTATGGATCTACTTTTCTAAGTCATAATCATCTGGTGTGATTGCATAACATGGGACCATCTCTCAAATTGTGGGGATTGCAGACTTGAGATAGCCCTCCAGAGAAAGCTAGCTTCTTCTTCCTGATCCTAATACTAAACTACTCCTAATGCAGAAATGACATATAACTACACCTATCTTAATAATGCCAAGGAGTCATGGAGAGAGAAAGTGCATAAAGAGGGAAATCCTACACTAATGAGGTGATAGCACCAAGAAAAGGGAAGTGCTGATCACAATCTCAGCTGTCTAAAGTGGAGAGAGGTGAGCATAGGAGAGGGTGGACAAGATGCACCATAGACCAAGGATAGATTTCACACAGAACACCACTTCAAAACCCATTAAACACAGCTCTCAGGACCTGCAATAAACATCAGAATATGCATAGTATACCCTGCAATGATGAGAGGCAAGGAGAGACAATAAAATAAGCAACGGATGGACAAATGCATCACAAAACAAAATTTATTTCTCCAAAAGTTTGCATAGTACATCGTTAGTGGGAAAGAGGAAAGAAAATTCCATTACAAACCCAAGGGGGGAGGCTTAAACTCCACATTCGACCTTGGAGAAGAAAGAGAGAGGGGGGAAGGGAAAAATAGTAAACAACTTTTACAATGAATCTTGCCCCTATATTTATAGATTTGATCAGAGAGAAGAAGAGAGAGATAAGTGGGAAAAGAAGGTTGAAGCTCAACCACCGTTGTTAATGACTCTGATGAAATATGCCCCAAATCTGTCTTTACTACATGATTCCTTGATTCAGCACCTTGAAAGAAGAGAAAACGATGGAAATAGATCGAATCCAATCTGGTTGTTGAGAAATATGGATCCTGCATTGAATGAAAAGTGTGCAGGTTGGATCACTCATGTCATGGAGTATGACATTGAGATTAAAGTCACCAAGTTGGTCCGTGGAAAGGGATTGTGTGAGCAGCTGGCATCAAGTCATTGAACTGAAGCAAGCAGCGAAAAGGAAGTTGTTTTTGTCCTGTGGAATGGTCAAGAGGAAGAAAACGATGATGTGCCCACTCTTTGCTAGACTCAGAACATTTTGCATTTCTTACAAATAGGATTATGCCCTCCAGAATTGAGTAAGGAAAAAACAATACACTTCAAGCTGCAATCCATTCCATACGTGCTTGTTAGTGGCACCTTATTCAAAAAAGAAATCAATGGTGTTGTATTAAGGTGCATAAGAACAAATCAGATTGAGAGAGTGTTACAAGAGTTCCATGATGGAGTAGCTGGAGGCAATTTCACTCCAAGGGTGACAACACTCAAGATTATGAAGGCAGGTTATTACTAGCCCAAGGTGTTTAGTGACTGCTATGCATGGATAAAAAGGTGTAAGAATTGTGCATTTTTTAAAGGAAAAGAAAAGCTAGCAACACTTCCATTGCACCCAATTTTAGTTGACCAGCTATTCATGCAATGGGGATTGGACTTCATTGGAGTCATCAATCCAAATTCGAGCCAAGGCCATAATTAGATTCTGACAGCAACTGACTATTTCACCAAGTGGACTGAGGCAGTGGCAATCAAAGAAGCAAATGAATCTAGCATACTAGATTTCTATAAAGGGATAGTGACTATATTTGGAGTGTCAGACACCATTATATCAGACAATGCTTTGGAATTCATAGGTTTTAAGATCACAGAATGGGCTATTAAGAATGGGATCTATTTGAGCACTTCATCCAACTATTACCCTCAAGGTAATGGCCAAGATGAGTCTACAAACAAGAATCTACTAAGGATTATCAGAAGGAATCTTGATGAAAATCAGAGGACTTGGCATTCAAAGTTCAAATATGCTCTATGGGCTGATAGGAAAACACCCAAGAGATCTACAGGCATGTCTGCATTTAAACTTGTCTATGGGAAAGAGGCAGTGTTGCCTATATCACTTGAGTTGTCAGCATTGGAACTCATAAAGCAGTTGGAGATGTCCGATTTTGAATCAATGTAGGCTAGGTATACAGAGCTAATGGAATTGGAAGAATTCAAAGAGCATGCAACTCAAAAAATGGAGAAAGATCAAATCTCAATCAAAAGATGCTTTGATAAGAAAGCAAGAGCAAGAAATTTTCAAGAAGAAGAGCTAGTTTTGAAATGGGATACAGATAGGGAAAAACCAGGAAGGAATTCTAAGTTTGATGCCATTTGGAGTGGCCCCTACATGGTCACAAGATGCAAAAGTAGCAATGCTTTCCAATTTCCTACATTGGATGGTGAGGAGTTGCAGATTCCAGTGAATGGAATCTATCTTAAACATTTCTACTAGAAGGAAAGTTTCTCACCTTGTACATATTAGTTTAGATTTCTCATTCATCTAGGTGATTATGCACATTGCCTTGTTGTAGTTTAGGATTCTTTCTTCTTAAGTTGTAGTGCCCGCTTCAAACTACCACTTGAGACCAAGAAACAAACTAGGTTTAGCTAGGAAAAATTATGGAATAATTTTTTTTGTTAAATGTGTTTGTAAGGAAGGTTACTAGATCATAGTTAGTGTAAACCAAATGAGGATAATCAAGTCATACTCACTTACAACAAGTACTCTAAGAAAAAAACAACAGCAAGGCATAAGGACCAACAAGAAGTTAAATTCATCTCTTAGGTTAGGAGAGTGAAATCCCTCTCAATTCTACCCAAACAGGCTTACAGGGTTCAACTCAATTTTTTGCTCACTTAGAATCATAAAAACTTTCCTAAATCATATTCATTGAATAGGAAATTTCTTCACCTTTCCAACCATATAAAGAAGTCCTCCTAACTCCCAATAAAACTCAAGTTATGGGGCAGCGGAGTTTCAGGGAGAAATTTTCCCTTCCTTAGGTGCAAGGCGCAAAACACCTCCGCGCGCCCACGGGGCCGACAAAGGAGACACGTGGCATGCTTCGATTGGTTGAAAGGGTCAGTGGGCTGACAGAGCGGGTTGAGACTTTAAGTCTCAATCACCAAAGAGTGCTAAGAGGACAAAATAGTCCACACGCATGCCGATGCCCTAGTGCCACGTGTCGCACACCTATTGGTTACAGGGAAAAAAGGTGAATTTTTCCCAAGGTCAAAACCAAAAATCTTACCAAAGGAAATTTTCCTTTCCTCCTCTGTCATTGCCAAAATTTCCACGTGGTGTCCTGTGATTGGAGGTGGGTCGACGGAGTGGCGGAGGGAATAAGAAATTTGTGCCAAAAGTTTTAAAAGGCCAAAAGGCTCGCGCGGACCCGTGCGTCTGCTCAGACACGTGTCAGCACCCCATTGGTTGTGGTGGTGCAGGGCCGCAAAGGAAAAAGTAAAAATTTTCCCAAAGAGCCAAAAGACAAAGTTTTCAAATTTTCTTTCGCGTGCCCGCCAAGCCACGTGTCAGCACATGATTGGCTGCAGGGACGCGGGGTTGCAGAGAAAATTGGGAAAATTTTCCCAAAGGCAAATTTTTCAAAAGTTAAATTTTCAATAAAATTTGCCCCTCCCAAGTGCCACGTGGTGACACCTAGTTCTCTAAGAGCATTGCCGAGTAGCGGAATTTTTGGGGAAAATTTTCCAAAGTTCAAATTTTGATTTTTATATAGTTAGATTTTTTTTTTGGGTGGCCATTTTGAAGTAAAAACTTCAAATGTCCATATCTTTTGATAGGAAGCTCCGTTTTGGGAAAACAAGGACTTTACGAAAATATCTCAGAGTCCTCTTTGTACATAAATCATTAGTTTAGGATTTTGAGGAAGTTTTGGGGGTCAATTTTAAGAGATTGATCTACCGGGTTTAAAATTTAAAACTGACAATTTTTCCAACTTGTAAAGTTTATTCAATTTGATTTTTTTTTCTTCTCAACATGCAAAATGAACATGGAGGAATGATCTTGGGTAATTTTAATAGTGTTATCAAGGTTCAATTTTTGGATTGAGTTGCAATTTATATATTTTACATCTTTTGATGGAAAAAAGGTCCAGCAAGTTCTAAAATTGATTTTTGTGAGTTCTAAAATGTCTTTCTTTGATGTTGAAGTCAAATTGAATTCATTAGAGCTTATTACATCTGAATTGCATTATTTCATTGCTTAATTTAAGTTGCAGATCTGAACTACGCATTTATTTGATTATTCAAATGCAAGAATTGTAGATAAAACAGAGATCATTTACTAACAGTTTTAATTAACAATTTTGCAACTCTTAAGCATGGAAATCATATCAAATATGAACTAAGACATTCTATTCTTGTCTAAAGAAATTAATTGACTTATCCATTCCTTCCAAGAGCGCAAGCAACAAGCGATATTTCAAAGCTTAAGTAAATGCAGAGAACAGGATACTGTATTTTCTCCCACACATATTTTCCTTCTTCAATAGAGGTTTTAAAATACAACAACAATTAAATTGTAATGCAATAATACAATTTGAGAAAGAGATGTTTTTCTTTCATTGATTTCAAATAACACATTACAACTTATTTCCTTGCTTTAATTTTCAATATACAAAATATGAGTTGATTTCATTCTGTCACTTATTTTCAAAACAGAGTATGAAATGCTAATTCCTTACATTTCACAAATGAATTCACTCTTTCCTTTCCAATGCAAAGTATCTCCACATTACAATAAAATAAATACAATTCATCCACTTCAAAGTGGTAAGGTTACAATAATTCTGATCAAAGGAAGGGACTGTCAAAAACTAATTTTCTCCAAGCTCCAAAACAGCAGCATGTTGATTTCTTCTTCTTTTTATCTGATCACAACAAGGAAGGGGGAAAGGCGACGCTCTCCACCCAACCAAGACATCCAATGGGAAAGGAGAATCCATCTTTCCCTATTATCCCCCGAGCCCCAACCATATTGAAATGGAGCATGAATAACAACACACGGCAACATAGGCTTCTTTCACAACAAATAAATTTCTTTTCACATGCATAGAACAACAAAATGTACAATTCAAAAACAAGACAGCAGTTCCCAACTTCATTTTAAACATTTCAAACAACACAAAGGCTTCTTCAAGCAAGCCAAACAAGAGCAAGAGCTATGGGGAGCTCCTTATACCTCCCAAGTTTGATTTGGGCATTCACCAATAAGCATACCGCCAAAACCATATCAATTCCCATAAACCTTATATCTCCCAACCCCTCCTTATGCCCCCCCCCCCAAGAGTAAGAAATGCAAGCAATTTATTTTCCTAGGTGGATCCCAAACCAACACTCCTCCACAAGTATAAATGCCATTGGCAATCCCTTATGCCCCCCATGTGAAATCCCCATAGTCTTCTCCTACACCTTGCCCTAAGCATTCTACCCAACCAGCCAAGAATGAAAACACAAACACAGTTCAAAAATGCATGCAAGAAAAGGGAAAATAACATTTTACAAAGGCAAGACCCTACCTCTCCATAGTGGAGATTATTTTCCCAACAACATTTCCTTCAGTGCTCAAAATGCAGTCCCAAAACAGCAAGGTATATGCATGTAAGAGAATTTCCAAATCCTTCCTCAAGGCAAGCTCCAACAACAATAAAAAAAATTCGACCCAAGGATGAGAGAGCAAAGTTTTCAACAACCACAAAAAGAGAAGAAATTCAAATTTTAAAGGAGAGGGAGGGAGTGGATGATGTGGATTCCAAGTGGGATGCCACATCATTTTTACTCAACCCCAAAAGGAGAAATTCAACCTCACAATAAATCACAATAAAAGGAGATGACAAGCAACTTACACACTCAAAATTAACCCATACTTTACCAAGGATTGAATTAAAAATTTGTAAGTAAAGTGCAATAAATACTTACACATAGTCATTTCAAATTTTAATTATAAAGACTAAAATTTACTCTCAAACCATAGGTATGGTTGGTGTAAGATTTTAAGAGGTGTGGAACAAGTTTAACTTATCCCACAAGCCTCCAAATTTAGCCTCCAAGGTCAAATTCGAATTCCATAGAGGATGGAGTGTTCTACACTCCAAAATCTGACTTACACAAATGTTCACATCACTTACACATCTCTTACATCCTCTTACACATTATTACAACATGAATTAATATCTATGACTTCATTTATTTCTTACTTTTGACATAATAATTTATTTATTTAACATATGGTTATACTTAACATAATTCCAATTTAATTAATAACTAAGACAACAACTTTATTATTTACATTCCACATCTCAATTAAATTTAAATAAAGTTTAACTATATGACTATCACATTTAAATTAAAAATAAACACATTACAAATAAAAATATATACAACAATAATGAAAAGGAACACATAAATAAAACACATATATCCCATGGTCACAATAATGGAAATCCCCCCCATGGGAAATCCTAACATAACACAACACACAAAAAATTACAGTTGCCGTGGTGACCACATTGAGTTCATCCAGAATTTCAATATGCTTAGTTTCCAGTCCCCCGACATTGTTGTGATATTTTAACCTACAAACTAACAATAACTCCTTCGGCCTCGTGGCCATATCAGAACATCCAAAATGATATAAGAAACATATAAATATCAAATCCAAATCACAACAATATCAAGAATTCAACATTTTCATTTTAAATTCAATTTTGCCACTATATCATCACCCAATGAATCTTTATACTGGAGCTACTCATAATATCAAATGTCACATGTCTAAAGTCAATATCAATAACCTGTCCATATAAAGTAGTATATCATCATCCATAATGTCTCCAAGAATCATCATGCATGCTAACTAAATTAAGGTCCATAGTAATCCATGATCTAACATATACACATCATACTAAGTCAAAACATAGTAATGTCCCAAAATGAGATTAACAGTAGCAAGATTAGTATCTAAGCAATGTCAAAGGAAAGTGGGCACTACATAAGTGCTTTGCACACTCTGCATGTTCTACTTGTGTTGTCCTTTCAATTTTACCCCGAATCTAATTTCATGGAAATTGGAGCCCCGCTCATAGGAAAGGGAAAATTTTTAAGTTAAGGCCCGCAGTCAATCAGGAAGGAACACATGGCCTATGTTGAAAATTCAATGGCAGGGGCATGGACTTTCAGGGGAATATTGGAATTTTCCCCTTTCCAAAATAGATAAAGTATAAAATTGAAACACACCACAGCAACTAATCAAGTGATGCCACATGTCGAAGAATGAAATCAGAACAGCGGGCCCACAGAAATTTTTGAGAATTCGAGCCTTTTGTTAAAAAAGAGTTTAAATGGTAGATTTGAACCGCATTTCGTCAGCGACCCAAATGGTTGCCATGTGTCCGGCCTTTGGCAGAGCTGCGGGGGGGAGCAAATCGAGAAATTACACTTTTTCTCCCAGATGTCAGGAAATGAAGATTCCTTCCCTAGGGTTATCGTTGGTTGGATCTTGCCACGTGTAGGGTCCAAATTTGAAGCTAAAAGGGGGAAAAGATAGCCAAATGTAATCATTTGGTTTTTAACGCCATTAACGAACCAGAGCTCTGCAAAATGTCAAAATAGCTCATTCTTCATTCTTTTCTCTGTATTTTTGTCATTTCTCCATGAGATGCATTTCTAGTTTATTATGGAGCCAACGCGATAAGTTTAAAGGGATGTAAATTTTGATCATCAGAAGACAGATTTTATCGAGCATACATGATAAAAAAGGGATAAAAATTACCAGTAAGCACTTGAGTGCTACGAAAGTGGTTAAAAGGTGGAAATGGCAGGACCATGTGAAGAAGAAAAATCATGAGATGTCCCCTACTAAAATAATCATGCTTGAACTGAAAAAATATTCACCTTTTTGAACCTCCGGGTTTTCATAAGTGCGTTTGTTTCATGTCACTTTCCAAAAGTGGATCTGCAACAAAACATTATTCCTTTTGGATATTCTTTTCTTGGGGTCAAAGTATGGATGTATATGAATTGTTATAAATATATGGCTTTGGCCACAGGAAAAAGGGATTCTGGTTTTCTGGGAAGGTTACAAATTTGGAAGTAATTCAATATAGAAGTTCTTTCTTTCTTATTTTCCTCTATTATATCTTTCTCTCACCTTGCTTGATTCAATGGATCATTTATTTTTCATTCAATAGAAACTTTGTGTTCTGGTCTGTGTAATCTTTAGAACTTTGTGTCTATAGATTTGCATCGGTGGTAAAGTAATTGATCCTTTTCTATATTTTCTTGGTTCAATGTGAGTAGGGAGATACTATGTTATCTATATTTCCCAAAAGCATTATTGTTCTTCCTTCTCCCATCCCTTTATTCTTCCATTCCTTCTGATTGATAATCTTTTAAGTATGAAAACATTCCAGAATATCAGGGTCCAAACATTGAGAGTTGTATATATGTACATTTGTGTTTCCTACTTTCAATAAGAGAACCTCTCCTATTAAAGAGGAGGGGACTTGTTGTCCCTTGACTCTGGTTTCAACCCATGTTCCATCTGAAACCCAACAACTTGGAGCATGTATGATTTCAGTTTTGTACATAGTTGTGTGGTGTTGTTTTGTTGCTCTTGCACAATCTAGTTTAAAGGTAGATTGGTGAAACTCAGTTCCAATTTCAGTGGGTTTCAAGTGACTTAGAGGTCATATTTTCAAAGTTCAGATCAGTTTCAAGTTATCACTCATGACTCCATGCCCAATGGAGGTTTCAAGGCTGCTGATCACTTCATCTAACAGGCATATGACCCCTTTAAGTCGCCAAAAATTTTTATCCAAAATAAGCCCATGCTTAGTTTTTGTTAACTACTTGTCTTTTATCCTTGCTGGTGATTCAAACCAATTTTTCACACACTTTTGGCACTCAAGGAATTCTGGAGATGGCTCTATCAGATGGGAAAATTCCTTCCCCTTTCTATAAAGGTAAGGAAGTCCCTCTAACTCCTTATATGTTCCAAGTTATGGTTCGATGGAGTTTTGAGGGAAACTTTTCCAGATGTGCTCTGATGGAGTAAAGGAGGAAATTTCACCCAAGGTGGGCACATGGGAATGTTTGCCAAAGGATATTGTGGGTCGGTGGGAAAGAGGAAGACTTTTGGCACTTAGCATTTTTCGCTCAAAAGGGTACAAAGTAAATTTTTGGCCCGCTAGTCTACGAAGGCGCAAAGGAAGAAAATTTTCCTAAGGCCCGAGGAGAACACGTGGCCGCATTTCAAGCCAAGTGGGGAGGCAGAGGATCGGAGAAAATGTGGAACTTAACCCCTTTTCTTCCAAAGGAAAAAAAGTCACAAAGTGACCAGCAAATCTGCCAGAGACATAGAAAGCAGAGTTGCGGGCCGCGGGAGGAATTTCAAACTTTTATATTTTTGGACCCATGAGGCCCTTTTAGTGCCACGTGGTATTTCATGCCTACGGGGCTATGGGGGTTTTGAGGTTTTTGCAAATTTTGCAAAAAATGGAAAAAAGGGAATGTTGAGCCCGCGGACATGTTTTTCGCCATTTTTGCCCTAATTTGGTTGCAGAGTTTTAGAGGAGCATATCTTTTGATCCGGGTGGTCAGAATTCATCAAATTTGGTACCGTTGGAAAGCTATCAACACCCTCTATGCCATGGAAGCATCAATTTTGAATTTTGGAAAATTTTGGAGGGAAAAACTTCTCTAGCATGGGAAAAAATGCATAACCAACTCCAACCACCAAAATTAATGAAGTTTGACTTCTTTTCTTGGTCTGCGAGGAAAAATACATGGGGATTTGGGTTTTTTCCTCGAACCCATTAATTTTCAATCAAATTAAACACTCCTATCGGTGGTTGAAGGATGGTTTTGGAAATTTTGCATTTTCCCGCTCGTATTTTCTCATTTTATATAATATGGAGGTCATTTTTCAAAGGGTTGGACATTCTTTGGTTTTGCAGGCTCCCCTTTTCCCCTGGAAAACGAATTCAAGGAGTTTTCAGACCTTCCATCATATTGAAATATGTTTTTCTACCTTTTGTACATTTTTAATACATTGTATCGATCTGTAGAGCAATAAAACACGTTTTTGATTGATTTTAGATCCTTTCTTGTCTCCATTTCTCTCATCTGGTCTTCTATTACAAATCTGGTTATATGTGCTTGATTATTGTATGCATTTGGTTGGTTTGTGTCTATCAGCAAACTAATGTTCATCATTCCTTTAGTGCATCACCTTGTAGCTTAGTTTTTTTTATTTCTTGTATTCCTTTTATCCATGTCTCCTTAGTAAAACTTAGATCAGGTTTAGAAATAGTATAACATCCCCATTTTAAGATACTAGAACAAGGGAATTTTTTTTATTTTTTTTATACAACATTCTTTGTTCTGATTTATGTAATTCAAACACACATTCAAGGTTTAATAATTGTTCTCTATCTTATTAACGTAATTCAGATCACACAATTACTTTTAAAACCAATGTTCTCTATTCGCATATTTACAATATGGAACACACATTCATTTCCATTCAATCATATAACAGATACCATATGCTACTGTAAATGACTCGAAGAACTACCGATCTCTCATTCCATGGCTCGGAGTTTCAGTGATCTCTCATTTCATGACTCGGTGACTTACCGATCCTTCATGTTATTCCATGCATTGTATACTAAGTATATAGGGTTCTCTTTACCATTTCTGGTTATCGAAGTGATCCATTTAAGAGGCCTATCTGAATATCTATTACTGATATTCATCTGATATCCTACTTCTTAAACTAGGTGATTAGGAAAACGCAATCAGTAACTTGCGATACTTTGGCCAAAGATTTTCACATGCTTTGCATGATCATATTCCCAAACATTATACACATCAATGGAATAAGTCCTTCACCCCACTTTTTCTGTTATCTAGAATGGTCTTTTCTGACCCCTGTCACTCCTTCCATCCAAAGTTAAGCTATGACCCAAACTAGCAATATGAAAGAGTATAGGAAAGCACTCATGGTAACTAAAGGTACGTAGACATACTGAGTTGACCCTAGATGACTATGTGTGTCTAGTTACCTTTAGCTCTTCGAAGTCACTCCATATATGCGGTCACATTCCTATCATCGTCTAAATAACTAGTTCTAGCTTATGTAAACTTGATTCGGGAGGGCATTGTAACATGTCAGCTACAACATTGTGTCGTCATGAATGCCGCGCCTTCATGAAGACACCATACTGCAGCTGACGTGTGTCAAGGTCCTACAGAGTCTTCTCATCAAGGAGTACACATCTAGCTTTAGTGTGATTGGGTTTGATCTCAAATATTTAAGATCAATTTTTTAGCAACCGTGCTGATCCTTTAACCTCGTTACTCGTTAAAGTTGTATATAGCTAAGAGAGACTCAATTTGTCTTATAGCTTAATATATGTTTACTCCTCCATACCAAAGGATTGCATATTTCCATCTTGGTTCTTTACTTCAAGCTTCGGACAAATAGTCCACTACAGCTTAACATAGCAAGTTCAACCTATTAAACTTTAACCAAGTTTTTATCCACAACTTTATTTAAATTCAGAATTCCATCTTATTAGACATCAATTGTAAGAGGTCTAATTCTAAATGAATATATTCATTTATTCTCCATAACCTTACTTTAGTTAAGGTTTGTTACCAATGGATATGTTTCCTCATATCTAATATTTTCTGAATTTAAACATTTCAAGGATATTAACGAAGTCCAAATACAAGGTTCAACTACCTCTTTATATATATATATATATATATATATTCGATATTCCTTAGCTTATAACTAATCCTGAATATCGTTCAATTAAGAGTTCATATTCATTTAAACCCTTTTCAATGTCAATCTAAATTTCATATTAACCCAAGTAGGAATTAATTGCACATTCCAACTTAAAGATGTATTTCAGTAAAGAATAGATATTATGTCCTTTTAAAATCTACCCACTATCATTTGAATAATTCCCAATCAATGAATAATATTATATTCTCAATCTTATTCAAACAGTTTCAAAATGATACAGCCATTAAAATATCACACTTTTGTTTGTATTCATCTATAAGATTTACAATCTATACAATTGCCAGTCTAAACAACTGGACTTCGTTTATATCAAACAACATTACAACACATAAGGAAAGAAAAATGTAACTTCTTCTTTTCCCATTTCCTCATAGAGGAATAATAACTATCAAATATGATCCATCCTTAGCTACTCAGAAGAAGCATCAGAAAACAACCATGTCTTCATTTTTACTCAAAGGACCATCTGCAAAATTTACTTGCACGGGTCAATTCATTGAACTGAGCATATTGAGCACTTATCATTAAAATGAGGTGCTCTTAATTAACTGTCTTAGTAAAAGAACACTGATTTTATGAAATGTTAATAAAATAAGATGGACATCATCTACAATTAAGTACTGATAAGGATGAACAGCTTAACAACCCAATCTTCTAATTACTATCACAATCAAACAAAAGATTACTGACTTTCTCCCAAACGATTACTATAGAAGTAATTTCTTCTAAGTAGTTCCAGATTAAAAACATTTGTATGAGCTAATACACATATGTATATAATGTTGTTTCTAATGTATTTGTTGTCAGTTCCATTCTCTTTTTAACAGTTGAAATTTCAAGAGTTAAATTTCAAGTAAGAATTCCAACAGAACTACTTTCCTCTCATACTACTCATTCAATTTCAAACAATCAAATGCATAAGAGAAAAGCATTCATTCGCCATGACAATACTGGTGTCATTTCTCAATTTCATCGATCACCATAATACTTCTTTCAATTCAAAAGAAAGTAAACAACAGTTAAATGAAGATGCTTATGCCAAGGCAATACAAAACTCATTCCATAACAAGTATAGATTTTCAACTGTATAAGAGAAGAAATGAACATTACTTCAAATTATCCATCCAACACTCTCTTTCCTTTCATCATAACTATACTGAGTAATTTAATTCAGACGTGATATCAATCAATGATAATAGCCCAAAGAGAAGTAAATAAAGTCAATAATCAAATAAAAGGAAGAAGGATCATATTACCTCTTCTTATTGCCTAACCGGATAACCACTATTTAGAACAGACCTGATCCAATAGTGTGATCCCTTCTGAATAAATATGTATATAAGTATTCAAAAACCACTAACTACCTTTCCAGAAAGTTGGCCAGAATTCATTTGCGACTGGTCCGTAAGAATTAGTATCAAAGGTACCTCTAAATACGATCATTTCCTTTGAAATATTTCACTCAACGGTCATTCTCGTCCAGAAATATCAAGTAAAAGTGTACAGCAACAACAAATCATGCTTTCATTTAAATGATAAGAGAATTCACTTTCCAAACAGCAAGTAAGAAATCCACTCATATTCCGTTTTAATGAAAACAATGAAGAATTTATAATCCGTAAATTATATATATAAATATATATATTGAGTTCAACAAGACACAGCGTATAATTTGCATGTTCTACCCAGTCCATTCTATAGAATGGCTATCCTATTCCCATTCAGATCAGAACTTCCTTTCAAACAAGCATATACGAATACCAAGAACAAGTAGGTAGAACATCATTTCCAACTAGAACAAACAATGTAAAGATGTTATTATGCTCTTACTGTTCATAGAAGGATTCATACCTCATACACTGTATTATAACCAGAGGAACAGTTATACAGTAGTCTTGTCAAATATTTTTACGGATTTCCATATCCATTAACGCACACAAATCATAGATAACAATTTGCACATTGTTGTTACCTACAACAAGTTCGACCCGTAATGCACAGTGAAGCCCTATTGCCATTATTTCCATAATTCAAAACAGAAAAAAGAGAAAAATTCGTTCCATTAATTATTTCAGTAAGAAAAACACTCATTTTCTTCAAAACGCAACAAGAATACCCAAGTCGAGTTCGTTTTATAATGACAGCTCAAACCAGAGGTCATACGAATCATTTTATCCTTCCATATTTACGAAAAAAAATGCATAGAACTCAGAAAATAATAAACGCATAGCTAATACATTCAACAACTCAAACCCATATTGGGTAATAGAACGAATATCCAACACTGTCAAAACAAACTCACACAGCATGGACAAATTCATTCGATTTACCCATTTGCAAAGAAATACCCAATTCAAATTCTTTCTCAACAGACATTTCAACCCGAAAATCACATTAACTAAATCAACCATTCCATTTTTCAAAAACACCCAATCATAAGAGCAGAGTTGTTTTAATGAGACGCTTAAACAAGAGCAAAATGATTTAAGGAGAAGGGCTCAACATGCCTGTTAATTTTTCTTGTGGCTTGAAGAAAACCATGCCCATAGGAGCTATTCTTTTCCACGGTGACAGCAATAAAGCTTTCCAAACAATCCTCTAACTTCCTCAGGCTCAAAAATAGCCACGGCTACTCCAAACAACAGCAACAAAAACCAAAAATAATAGCAGGTTCGACAGAACCATGGAGGAAATGCAGAGCAACTAAAAACCCGAATGAACACAATGACCAAAAAAATTTCCACTATCCTCATTCCAAGGCGAGCTGGTCGCTAAGTCCAAGATCATTAATGCATTGAATGCGTTTCTTTTTTCCTAAATTTTCATGCCACCACCGACTCGGGTTTGGCGAGTTCTTTTTTTTCAAATTTTTTGCATGTAATTCCTTCTTAGCTTCTTAGCTAGTTGGATGCCTCCAAATTTTCCCATGTTCCCGCCAAACTTGGCATTGAAACTATAAGGAAATCATTTATTGTCCTAATAAATCTCTAACCTCTCCATTTTATCTGCTTCACCAACATGGGTCCATAAGTCCCCTTCCATAGGTTATTAATAGTTTAGGATTTTATAGTCCATAGCTAGGTTTTTCACCTAGTTCTTAAGTTATTAGGATTTGCATCAATTTTCATCCCATGCAATTTAAAATCCACGTAGGGTAGTAGTTAGGTTATAGGATAAAACTTAGTTGTAGGTTAGAATTTAATCCCCATACTATTTATTTAATAGTTTCCAACAAGTCTTTCCGACTGGTGTTCACATTCAACACAATGCAGGACGTTTCGTCCTATGTTCAACACATACCTGTGTCACTTGCATCCAGGCTCTTATTGTCTTACATTGTCTAGAGTTACAACTTGTATGTGGTTCAGGAATCGAACCTTTTCCATTGGCATCTATGTACCGGATATTTATACCTGAAATCAGGTACTGCAACATTTATATCAACCTTCATTCTGGTTTCAGACTTCATTCCGGTTTAGAAGAAAATCAACAAAACGATCACAAGAAGGGCACAACATACCTTGGATCAATGGAATTGATTCAAGGTGTGCTGTCAATCAGCAACAAGAGTTCATTAACATACAAACAAGTCTGTTGTCTCTCTCTTGCAAAACACAAGTTATAATAACCTCCGTCCCAAGCAAACAAATTACAGTAACAAGGGTCTAGATTAGTAACACATTCCTTTTAAGACTAAAGATATATCTTAACATAATTATCTTCATTTCAGCAGTTACAACATCATGAAAAGAGATTACCATGATAGCTTATAAAAATCAAAACGTTACATTCCTCCCTTCTTAAATAATCATTGTCCTGATGATCAAATTAACCAATTCAATGAGTTAGGAAAAAATTCAATTATCGTCCTTCCATTCATAAGTTCATACCAAAAATAGATTCACTCATTAAAACAGTGTTTTAAGATAACTGTAAAATAGACCAGTAATTGTCTAAATTTGGTAGAATTATCAGTTTTTTGAATTCAATTTTGATCAAACAAGTATGGAAAAGCAGATCTCATTCCTTCGAGATTTTCCCAAGTTACTCTTTCTTCACTAAATTGGTCCCATTGGACCTTACATTGGTTCACTTCGTGATTTCTTAAGAACAACTGGCGAGTTCCCAGCACTCGAATGGGCTTAACCATGATTATTCCTGGGTCTTGGACCTATAAGGAATTCCAATTTAGCACATGTGATAAATCTGTTACGTATTTCTTAAGCAAAGAAATATGAAAAACATCATGCATTTGTGATAAAGCAAGAGGTAATGCTAGACGATAAGCTACATGGTTGATTATTTCAACAATTTCAAAAGGTCCCACATAACGGGGTGATAACTTGGTAGCCTTGCCAAAAGTTATAGAACTCTTTTTCGGCTTAACCCGAAGAAATACCTTCTCACCAAGTTTATAATTCCTATCAACCCACTTTAAGTCTGTATAACTCTTTTGCCTATTAGCAACCTCCTTCAGATGTTCCCAAATTATTTTAATTTGTTGTTTCATTTTCGTAAGGATTTCTGGCCCAATTACCTCTCTGTCCTCTACACTGTCCCAACTAACAGGGGTTCTACATTTTCTTCCATACAATGCTTCAAAAGGCGCCATTTTTAAAGAGGCGTGATATGTATTATTGTAGGAAAATTCAACCAGCGGAAGGTATTCCTCCCATTTATACTGCTGGTCCATGCAATACATTCTTAACATATCCTCTAAAACTTGATTGACTCTTTCGGTCTGTCCATCCATTTCCGGATGATATGCAGAACTAAAGTTTAATTTAGTTCCTAAGGCCGCATTAAGCATTTGCCAAAACCTTGATGTCATCCTCGGATCTATGTTCGATATGATCAATTCGGGTATTCCATGCAATCTAAAAATTTCATGTACAAATCTTCTTGCTAACACTGGTGCATCATCTTTTAAATTACCAACAATGAAGTGTGCCACTTTGGTTAATTTTTCAATGACAACCAAGATGATATCATGCTTATTCCTTGACATAGGCAATCCTTGAATGAAATCCATCGTTATCACTTGCCATTTGTACTGCGGAATGCTATGGGGATACACTAATCCAACGGGATGCATATGTTCCACCTTAACACGTTGACATTCCAAGCAGTGTGTCACAAATTCCACCACATCCTTTTTCATTCCCTTCTAAAAGTATTGTTGCTTGAGATCAGCAAGCATTTTTGTAATGCCAGGGTGTCCAGAAAAAGGTGAATTATGAAATTCAGTTAACAATTTCCTTCTTAAATCATTTGCCAAGGGTATATATACCCTGTTTTCAAACCTCAGAATTCCTTCATTATCAAAACGAAATCCCTTATACTTCAAATCCTTTGGATCTGCAGCCAGTGCTGTTTTAACTTGCTGGAAATAAGAGTCAAATTCCATGACATCTTTCACCTCATCCTTAAACTGAGTTCTTAACGTTATAAGAGCAGAGATTTGCTTCCTATGACTCAGAGCATCTGCCACCCTATTTTCCTTGCCTTTGATGTAGCTTATATCAAAATCATACTGAGACAAAAATTCTAACCATCTTCGTTGTCTTGCATTCAGATTTGGTTGAGTAAAAATATACTTCAATCCCAAATGGTCAATTTTTAACTCAAAGGGTTTGCCAAGAAGGTAATGCCTCAACATTTGAAGTGCATGTACAATGGCAGCAAGCTCTGGGTCGTGTGGAGCATAATTTTTTTCATGTAACTTAAGCTTTCTGCTTTCATAAGCTATAACATGGTTATTTTGTAACAGAATGCCTCCAAGACCTTCTCCAGACACATCCATTACAACTGTAAAATTTCCATTTGGATCAGGTACAGTCAGAATAGGTGTTGTAGTTAGTTGTTCCTTTAAAATTTTAAAGGCATATTCACATTTTTCAGTCTAGACAAATTTCTTATCTTTCTTTTGCGGTGAAGTGATTGGGGAAACAATTTTTGAAAAGTCCTTAACGAACTTTCTATAATATCCTATCAAGCCCATGAAGCTTCTTACTTCATGCACGTTCTTAGGTGCAGGCCACTCGGTTATAGCTACGATCTTTGAAGGGTCTACAACTATCCCATTCTTGCTTATAACATGTCCCAAATAATGCACCTCTGCATAATAAAAGGAACATTTAGAAAATTTACCATACAACCTTCTCTTTCTCAAAACTTCTAGCACTATCCTTAAATGCTCCTAGTGCTCTTTGACATTTTTGGAGTATATAAGAATGTCGTCCAAAAATACAAGCACGAACTTGACTAAATATTCTTGAAAATTATTGTTCATCAAATTCATGAAGGCGGCAGGTGCATTCGTTAGCCCAAAAGGTAACATCGTGAATTCATAATGCCCGTATCTTGTTCTAAAAGTTGTTTTATGAATATCTTCTTCCTTTATTCTCAGCTGGTGATACCCAGATCAAAGATCTATTTTTGAATAGACTGATGCTCCATGCATCTGGTCAAACAGATCATCAATCCTAGGAAGTGGATATCGATTATTAATAGTTGCCTTATTCAACATTCTATAATCAATGCACAGTCTTAGTGTGTCATCCTTCTTCTTTACAAAAATTACCGGTGCTCCCCATGGTGGGAACGCTCGGTTTTATCATCCCCTTAGTAAAAAGTTCCTGTAATTGAGCCTTAAGCTCCACCAACTCGAGGGTGGTCATTCTATAGGGTGCCTTAGATATGGGTTTGGTTCCTGGCTTGATCTTTATTGCAAAGTCAAACTCTCGTTTGGGTGGAAGACCTGGTAATTCCTCTGGAAATACATCACTGAAATCCCTTAATAATGGATACCTTTACATGAAATCATTATCTTCCTCAGCATTTTCTGTCATTTTTACGGCATACAAGGTGTAGCCTCTATTTTTAGCCCTTTTCAGTTGCATAGTTGTTAGCTTCCTAACTGCAACCTCACGCTTTACTCCTTGAATGACTGCTACTTTTTGCAGGTCATCAAAACAAAAAATCTATTTTTCATAACAGTCGACCTTTGCCTTATGTTCTGCCAACCAATTAACTCCTATAATGACATCATATGACCCTAAAGGAGTGACATACAGGTAAACTTCGGTGGAGAAATTGGGCAAGCCAAGAATTTCCCCAAAAAGGCACATTTTGATTGTATGGACAGCATTATTCCCATAATGCACTGTCCAAGTCTTATCCATTCGTTCAGATTTCCTTTTTAATTTCATTGCAAGTTTAGTAGAAATAAAACATTCAGTAGCTCCAGTATCAAAAAGTATGACTACATGTGTACCGAATAACTTACCCGAAGCTTCTATGGGTGTAACTTGCTTTTCAGCTTGTTTGTTAGCCACTGCAGTGTGTATCCTATGTTGTTGACCGCAATCATCCTTCTTCAGAGGACAGTGACTCACGTAATGTTCCTTTCCACAGTTGAAGCAACCTCCAACTGGCCCCATCCTAGGCTCAAATTTGCTACCAGCCTTGAAGTTATCATTTTGGCTTCCATAGGACTTTTGTCCATTACCACTAACTTTTGCAAACCTATTCCGCACACTATTAACAGGTTTGTTCATTACTGATTTCTTGTTGTTATCCACAACAATCTTGTTTCTCATTCCAAACCTTTTCCAGGGTCCCTTTTTGGGTGCGAGAGATAAAGAAGAGTTGGGAATCTTCTTCCTAATCTCCTCCCTATGAGCAGAAATTGCTCTCAATTTATGTTCCTGTCTTATTGCCTTTTCGACAACTCCTTCCATAGTGGTTTGACCGTGGACATCCACTTTGCCACCAATGATGGGATTCAGACCCATTATGAACTTTCGTATTCTGAACTTCTTGTCAACTTGGTACTGTGGTACGTACTTAAGGAGTTTAGTGAAACCTTCCCTGTATTATGTCACCGTCAGCCTTCCTTGCGACCAATTCTAAAATTCAGTCATTTTCCTATCAAAATAGAGTTGAGGTAGCCACCATTCCCTAAAGTAACCCTTAAATTGATCCCAAGTTATGTCTATTTCGACAATATTCAATTCAACCTTACGGTTGTCCTACCATGATGATGCTTCATGAGAAAGCTGATATGCTCCCCATATCACTTTGGTCTCCTCGGAGAAGTTTCTTATTGCAAAGTACTTATTCATTTCACTGAGCCAATTTTCAGCCCTGTCCCCAAGTGTTGCCCCATCAAAATTTTGAGGACTTATTCTCTTTATATCATTTGTAAGTTTAGCTGCTAATCTTGCCCTTTTATTTTCAGGGTGATTAGGAGCGTTCACATTACTATTATCAACACCCGGATTCCCTCCATTGGTGTTGTCCACAGGAGGTGGCTGATTATTTATATCAGCTTCTTCTTCCTCCTCCTCATTTCCCATTGATTATTGTTCCAAAATAGTCAAATTATCTCTCGTATCCAGTAGGGTAGCAAGGATTTCATCCATATTTTGAGCAGTATCTGCTTCTCCACCCGGTAACGGGTTGTTCGTAGCATTTCCTCTTGTTCTGACCATTTTCTGTTCAATAAGAAAATCTAAAACTTATTAAATTGTGGACTCATTAGGTCCAATAGGTGCAACCTTCAGCTCTGATACCAAGATGTAACATCCCCATTTTAAGATACTAGAACAAGGGAATTTTTTTTTATGCAATGTTCTCTGTTCTAAATTATGTAATTCAAACACATGTTCAAGGTTTAATAATTGTTCTCTGTCCAATTAACATAATTTGGATCACACAATTACTTTTAAAACCAATGTTCTCTATTCACATATTTACAATATGGAACACACATTCATTTTCATTCAATCATATAACAGATACCATATGTTACTGTAAATGACTCAAAGAACTACCGATCTCCCATTTCATGGCTCGGAGATTTAGTGATCTCTCATTTCATGACTCGGTGACTTACCGATCCTTCATGTTATTCCATGCATTGTATACTAAGTATACAGGGTTCTCTTTACCTTTTCTGGTTATCCAAGTGATCTATTTAAGAGGCCTATCTGAATATTTGTTACTGATATTCATCTGATATCCTACTTCTTAAACTAGGTGATTAGGACAACGCAATAAGCAACTTGCAATACTTTGGCCAAAGATTTTCACATGCTTCGCATGATCATATTCCCAGACATTATACACATCAATGGAATAAGTCCTTCACCACACTTCGTCTGTTATCTAGAATGGTCTTTTCTGACCCCTGTCACTCCTTCCGTCCAAAGTTAAGCTATAACCCAAACTAGCAATATGAAAGAGTATAGGAAAGCACTCGTGGTAACTAAAGGTACGCAGACATACTGAGTCAACTCTAGACGAATGCGTGTGTCTAGTTATCTTTAGCTCTCCGGAGTCACTCTATATACGCGGTCACATTCCTATCATCGTCTAAATAACTAGTTCTAGCTTATGTAAACTTGATGATTTGATTCGGGAGGGCATTGTAACATGTCAGCTACAACATTGTGTCATCATGAAGGCCTCACCTTCATGAAGAAACCATATTACAGCTGACGTGTGTCAAGGTCCTACAGAGTCTTCTCATCAAGGAGTACACATCCAGCTTTAGTGTGATTGGGTTTGATCTCAAATATTTAAGATCAATTTTCAGCAATCGTGTTGATCCTTTAACCTCGTTACTCGTTACAGTTGTATATAGCTAAGAGAGACTCAATTTGTCGTATAGCTTAATATACGTTTACTCCTCCATACCGAAGGATCGCATATTTCCATCTTGGTTCTTTACTTCAAGCTTTGGATAAACAGTCCACTACAGCTTAACGTAGCAAGTTCAACCTATTAAACTTTAACCAAGTTTTTATCCACAAACTGTATTTAAATTCAGAATTCCATCTTATTAGACATCAATTGTATGACGTCTAATTCTAAATGAATATATTCATTTATTCTCTGTAACCTTACTTTAGTTAAGGTTTGTTACCAATGGATATGTTTCCTCATATCTAATATTTTCTGAATTTAAACATTTCGAGGATATTAACGAAGTCCAAATACAAGGTTCAACTACCTCTTTTTTTTATATATATTCGATATTCCTTAGCTTATAACTAATCCTAAATATCGTTCAATTAAGAGTTCATATTCATTTAAACCCTTTTCAATGTCAATCTAAATTTCATATTAACCCAAGTAGGAATTAATTGCACATTCCAACTTAAAGATGTATTTCAGTAAAGAATAGATATTATGTCCTTTTAAAATTATCCACTATCATTTGAATAATTCCCAATCAATGAATAATATTATATTCTCAATCTTATTCAAACAGTTTCAAAATGATACAGCCATTAAAATATCACACTTTTCTTTGTATTCATCTATAAGATTTACAATCTATACAATTGCCAGTCCAAACAACTGGACTTCGTTTATATCAAACAACATTACAACACATAAGGAAAGAAAAATGTAACTTCTTCTTTTCCCATTTCCTCGTAGAGGAATAATAACTATAAAATACGATCCATCCTTAGCTACTCAGAAGAAGCATCAGAAAACAACCCTGTCTTCATTTTTACTCAAAGGACCATCTGCAAAATTTACTTGCATGGGTCAGTTCATTGAACTGAGCATATTGAGCACGTATCATTAAAATGAGGAGCTCTTAATTAACTGTCTCAATAAAAGAACTCTAATTTTATGAAACGTTAATAAACTGAGATGGACATCATCTACAATTAAGTACTGATAAGGATGAACAGCTTAACAACCCAATATTCTAATTACTATCACAATCAAACAAAAGATTACTGACTTTCTCCCAAACGATTACTACAGAAGTAATTTCTTCTATGTAGTTCCAGATTAAAAACATTTGTATGAGCTAATACACATATGTATATAATGTTGTTTCTAATGTATTTGCTGTCAGTTCCATTCTCTTTTTAACAATTGAAATTTCAAGAGATAAATTTCAAGTAAGAATTCCAACAGAACTACTTTCCTCTCATACTACTCATTCAATTTCAAACAATCAAATGCAGAAGAGAAAATCAGTCATTCGCCATGACAATACTAGTGTCATTTCTCAATTTCATCAATCAGCATAATACTTCTTTCAATTCAAAAGAAAGTAAACAATAGTTAAATGCAGATGCTTATGCCAAGGCAATACAAAATTCATTCCATAACAAGTATAGATTTTCAACTGTATAAGAGAAGAAATGAACATTACTTCAAATTATCCATCCAACACTCTCTTTCCTTTCATCATAACTATACTGAGTAATTTAATTCAGATGTGATATCAATCAATGATAATAGCCCAAAGAGAAGTAAATAAAGTCAATAATCAAATAAAAGGAAGAAGGATCATATTACCTCTTCTTACTGCCTAACCGGATAACCACTATTTAGAACAGACCTGATCCAATAGTGTGATCCCTTCTGAATAAATATGTATATAAGTATTCAAAAACCACTAACTACCTTTCCAAAAAGTTGGCCAGAATTCATTTGCGACTGGTCCGTAAGCATTAGTATCAAAGGTACCTCTAAATACAATCATTTCCTTTGAAATATTTCACTCAACGGTCATTCTCATCCAGAAATATCAAGTAAAAGTGTACAGTAACAACAAATCATGCTTTCATTTAAATGATAAGAGAATTCACTTTCCAAACAGCAAGTAAGAAATCCACTCATATTCCGTTTTAATGAAAACAATGAATAATTTATAATCCGTAAATTATATATATAAATATATATATTGAGTTCAACAAGACACAGCGTATAATTTGCATGTTCTACCCAGTCCATTCTATAGAATGGCTATCCTATTCCCATTCAAATCAGAACTTCCTTTCAAACAAGCATATACGAATACCAAGAACAAGTAGGTAGAACATCGTTTCCAACTAGAACAAATAATGTAAAGATGCTACTATGCTCTTACTGTTCATAGAAGGATTCATACCTCATACACTGTATTATAACCAGAGGAACAGTTATACAGTAGTCTTGTCAAATATTTTTACGGCTTTCCATATCCATTAACGCACACAAATCATAGATAACAATTTGCACATTGCTGTTACCTACAACAAGTTCGACCCGTAATGCACAGTGAAGCCCTATTGCCATTATTTCCATAATTCAAAACAGAAAAAAGAGAAAAATTCGTTCCATTAATTATTTCAGTAAGAAAAACACTCATTTTCTTCAAAGCGCAACAAGAATACCCAAGTCGAGTTCGTTTTATAATGACAGCTCAAACCAGAGGTCATACGAATCATTTTATCCTTCCATAATTTTACAAAAAAAAATGCATAGAACTCAGAAAATAATAAACGCATAGCTAATACATTCAACAACTCAAACCCATATTGGGTAATAGAACGAATATCCAACACTATCAAAACAAACTCACACAGCATGGACAAATTCATTCGATTTACCCATTTGCAAAGAAATACCCAATTCAAATTCTTTCTCAACAGACATTTCAACCCGAAAATCACATTAATTAAATCAACCATTTTTTAAAAACACTCAATCATAAGAGTAGAATTGTTTTAATGAGATGCTTAAACAAGAGCAAAATGATTTCAGGAGAAGGGCTCAACATGCCTATTAATTTTTCTTGTGGCTTGAAGAAAACTGCGCCCACAGGAGCTATTCTTTTCCACGATGACAACAGTAAAGCTTTCCAAACAATCCTCTAACTTCCTTAGGCTCAAAAATATCCGTGGCTACTCCAAACAACAGCAACAATAATCAAAAATAATAGCAGGTTCGACAGAACCATGGAAGAAATGCATAGCAACTAAAAACCCGAATGAACACAATGACCAACAAATTTTCCACTATCCTCATTCCAAGGAGAGCTGGTCGCTAAGGCCAAGATCATTAATTCATTGAATGCATTGCTTTTTTCCTAAATTTTCACGCCACCCACCGACTCGGGTTTGGCGAGTTCTTTTTTTTCAAATTTTTTTTGCATGTAATTCCTTCTTTGCTTCTTAGCTAGTTGGATGCCTCCAACTTTTCCCATGTTCCCGCCAAACTTGGCGCTGAAATTGTAAGGACATCATTTATTGTCCTAATAAATCTCTAACCTCTCCATCTTATCCACTTCACCAACATGGGTCCATAAGTCCCCTTCCATCGGTTAGTAATAGTTTAGGATTTTATAGTCCATAGCTAAGTTTTTCACCTAGTTCTTAAGTTATTAGGATTTACATCAATTTTCATCCCATGCAATTTAAACTCCATGTAGGGTAGTAGTTAGGCTATAGGATAAAACTTAGTTGTAGGTTAGAATTTAATCCTGATACTATTTATTTAATAGTTTCCAATAAGTCTTTCCGACTGGCGTTCACATTCAACACAATGCAGGATGTTTCGTCCTATGTTCAACACATACCTGTGTCACTTGCATCCAGGCTCTTATTGTCTTACGTTGTCTAGCGTTATAACTTGTATGTGGTTTAGGAATCAAACCTTTTCCATTGGCATATATGTACTAGATATTTATACCTGAAATCAGGTGCTGCAACATTTATATCAACCTTCAGTCTGGTTTCAGACTTCATTCCGGTTTAGAAGTAAATTGACAAAGCGATCACAAGAAGGGCACAACATACCTTGGATCAATGGAATTGATTCAAGGTGTGCTGTCAATCAGCAAAAAGAGTTCATCAACATACAAACAAGTCTGTTGACTCTCTCTTGCAAAACACAAGTTATAATAACCTCTGTCCCAAGCAAACAAATTATAGTAACAAGGGTCCAGATTAGTAACACATTCCTTTTAAGATTAAATATATATCTTAACATAATTATCTTCATTTCAGCAGTTACAACATCATGAAAAGAGATTACCATGATAGCTTATAAAAGTTTGTTCCTGTATTTTTATGAAAAATCTGTCTTTTTATGAATCTGCTAATAAAAAAATCTGTCTTTTTATGAATCTACTAATAAAAAATCTATTTTTTTAATGAATCTCCTGATAACTTAACTTTGGTATTGTTGTTCGGCCCTTTTTAAAGTAAACTATTTTTCCACTCATTGTCTTGGGTATCAAGGGCTTAAGGGTACCCCTTCTAATAATTCTTGGTGGAGTACAAGCATTCAACACAGCATTTCATCTGACAATTGTGCCTCAAGATTTGTATAAGCACATAATGTTTTTCCGTCTTCTTTTTCCATCTCCCATTCAATCTCACATGGTCTACTGTATTGAGTTCTTTAGCAATATATCTCATGTAAGATCCATGTTATTATATATTTTCATGTAAATGCTACTATCTTTTGATATTATGTGTGTAAGTAACTGCTTAGGTTTTTAATTAGGTAAAAGAATATGAGTTATGAAAGGTTTCCCAAAACCTTCTACAATTTGATGATAGATAAAAAATTGAAGCACACTAAAAACAAACATACAACAACTTAATCGCTGTAAATCAGTCCCAAACAACATACCAAAGAAGCTCCTACAACTAGGAATTGCACGTGAGTAGTGCGATGTGAACGTTGAAAGGGGATGAGACAACAACACTAGTGCAAATGTAGTTAAACAAAGATTGTAAAAGAGTTTCAATTAAAATTAGGAGTAAAAATATGAGAATGTACATATGAATTGTATTAGAAGAGAAGGAAAAAATACTACATGTAAGTGGGGAGAATTACAGAATGTAAGATTAGGAAGTTGCAGAGGGAGAGGGGTTTTGAAGAGTGGAAGGGAAGTGTAGGAATATGTGAAGGAGATTAGGAGGGAGGTGAGAGAGGAAGTGGTTGCAAGTGGGATTCCTCATTTCTATAAAATTGAAGCAGAGGGGTATTAGACGTGTTGGAGTAACGGTCAAAACAAAAAGGCGGTGATATACGAATGTCAAGTAACAAGGGAACGATAGATATTACGGTGAATGGAATCCCTTACCTTTTGGTGTTACCAATGTCAATTGTACATTTTTTACAGAGAAAGTCCTTGAGACTTTCCAATGCCATTCTACATGGAAACTATCTATGACATCCTCTAGAAATTGGCGGGATGGGGACATGGAATGGATTGTTGGGTTCCCATGAAGGGCCAAAAATACTGATCGAACAAAACTCATTTCATCACTTAAAATATATTCAATATTTTTCAAGAGCTCTTAAAAAGAGGATAATGCTTGGCCTTCCAGGGTTTTAGCTCTCTAATGGGAATACAAAGGCTGACATTAATAGTGGATGTGGAAATGTTGAAAGTGGCCACCTCGGTAGGGGAAAGTAATTAAAGAAGGGATGATATAGTAGGTACCGATGTGGAGCAGAAAGAAGACTTAAGAGATTGAATATGGTAGGAATTTCATGCCCATGTGGTTCCCAGAATAACGAGCTTAAGCAGTGGAAGGATGAATTTGCACGAATAGTGATGAAGAATAACATCAAAATCCAATTGTTGGTCTTCACTCAACTCAAAAGGGGTGGATGCGACCGATGTCCCATTTGTTTCTAGAAATTTCCATTCAATTAATTGTTTGCATGTCTGCATGGCCTCAATGCCAAATCCAAAAGAACATTATGAACTATTTGTAGGTACTAGATTCGTCCTTGTAACATGTCATGGGTTGTAGTTATTCTTGAAAAGGTTCCTGTTAATTGAAAATTCTCCAAGTCCCAAAGTTTGAAAATTCGGACTTCGGATTTCATAGATTTTCCCTTTCGGAGTTTAATGGCGTGGACTTGAAATTGTGTTTTCAAAGTCTCAAAGTCTGAAACCTTGAAAGTCCAAATTTTTGGACTTTTGGGGGATAGGAGTTTTTACTTAACGATTGGAAATTTTTTACCCGGAGTTTCGATGTTCGAAACCCAAAAGTCCAAAATTTTGGACTTTCGGCCTTTTGGGGTTCGAAACTCCATGTCGTAGTTTTTGAAATGGTCTCTTCTAGTTTCTGAAGTTCAAAACCCTAAAAGTATGAAATTTCATACTTTTGGGATTTCAGGTTTCGGAACTTTAGGTCATGCTTTTGGTAAAATATATTTCAGACTTCCGAATTCTAAATGTTTCGAAAGTCTGAAATTTCATATTTTCGGGCTTTTGGGTTTTGGAATTCTTCAAGTCATTTTTTATTTTTTCACTTTCAGACTTCGAAGTCTGAAAGTCTGAAATTTCAAAATTTTGGTCTTTCGGGTTTTGGAACTCTCCACGGCCATTTCATGTTTATCATCTCCTAATCTCCAAAGTCAGAAATCCTGAAATTCCAAAATTTTGGAATTTCAAACTTTCGGATTTCAAACTTTCGGAGTCCTTCGTGCATTTAATTTCTCACCTATTTACATACGGATCTGAATTTTACCATTAATGTTAGGATTTTCGTATTTAAACTCGCATTTTCACCTGTCATTTTCACCTGACACTTGCTCTGATGACCTGAGTGTTTTACTATTTTCATACTTTTTTGACGTCATTCTCAAGGTATTTTATTTTGGTTATGTTCTTTTTGGTTGAAGATCTCTAGTTTAATTTTTCCCCTTGTTTCATTTTTTCTTTGTTCTCCTCTGTATGCCTTGGAAAATGGAGATCTCATTATGCTCCATGTTCCCTTTGATTTCATTTTTGATCCTAATGGTTCCGCGGTCAAATTTTCTACAGACATCACAATTTTCCTTTTCCGAAGAATTCAAAATCGGCTCTTTCGGCACTTCTCATTTTCAGAGTTTGGAGGATTTCACTTTTTGGGCTTCAGGGATTTGACTGTTTGGAACTCTCCAATTCAAAACTTTATAACTCTCCAATTCGTAACTTCGAAGCTTTTCTTTTTAGAATTTCAGACTTCTTTGTTTCAGAGATCTTAGTCTTTCGGGTTTTTAGAGATTGAGGATTTTTTGGGTTTCTCTTCTTCTGCATTCAAAAAGTTACCAGATTTTGGAATCGAAAGCTTGATGTCTACTTCTACATCCAAGGGAAAATAAAAAATGAAATATTCATTCCTTGGAGTTTCCCCTCACTCTTGTCTGTCTTCAAACTTGGGAAATATAGGAGACACTGACCTAGGGGTAGATTGATTTTTTGGATTTCTAGGCAAGGGTGAAGGCCCCCCCAATTAAGAAACCATGGATGTAGGCTATATATGATAGTGGGCTTGTCCTTGCTTCCAGTTTTCCCACATCCATGCATTTCCTAGAGTTTTTTTTAGCCACAACAACCCACTTTGATGAGGAATCTATGGTGTTTAAAGATGTTGATGATAAGTTGGTAATCCATTTGGACCCAGAATTCTTTGAAGATCTACTCAAACTTCCTGACGTGTAAAATTACACCACAATTTTTCTAGAGTCAGCAGTAGAACATTGGGACAAGGAGGTGGAGTTATGCATTAAATTCATGATGAAAAGCTACTTGGCCAAGAGTGTTGCCAAATTACCAAAGACCGTGTATCGGGCAGACTTCATTCAGGTGGTCAATGACATCATTGTGCTATTAAGCTAAATTTCAGGTCTTCCCTCTGCAAAGGAATTCCAGGAATGGATGTTCTTATACATCGCTACCATCAAGAAGAATAAGGAATTTATCATGTAGGGGGAGCATATCAATAACTCCATTTGATATCAGTTGAGTAAAGTGTTTTCCACAAAGAGTTTCTATATGGCATCCTTTATGGTTTATGTTGTTGCTGTTGTGGGATATGTTATCCATATTTCTCCCTCGTGCCAAATAATTGATCGACCACGATCCCACATAAGAGGAAACATAGTAAAAAGGGGACCCATTTTTCAAGTTGTTTTCCCACCCTCCTTTATGGACCCGATATAAACTTCGAAGGGGCATATCTTTCAACTCAGGGATCGAAATATTACAAATTTGATGGTGTTGGAAAGATCTTGGCCTCAACCATGCCATGGAGGTATGAAACTTTAATTTTAAGGAGGTTAGGTGAAGAAAAATGGAGGAAATGTTTTCAAGCTTTCAATGTAGGATCTTCTTGCCTCAACAACCAGATCAGATTTGATCTGTTTCATCGTTTCCTCTTCCTTCAAGGTGCCAAACAAAGGATTGATGCATTAAAGATGGATTTAGGGGAGAGATTTCATCAAAGGCATTAACAGTGGTGGTTGAACTTCAACCTAATTTTCCTTCTTATCTCTCTCTTATTCTTCCAGGTTGAATCTATAAATACGGGGGCAGGATTCATTCTAAAGGGTTGGACATTCTTTGTTTTGCAAGCTCCCTCCTCCTTATAGCAAAGGGATTTGTGGGGTTCAGGCCTTCTATCAAAATTACATTATGTTTCTGCCTCTTGGCTACTTTGTAATGGACTGTATCAATCTACAGAGCAATACAACACATTTGTGATCGATTTTAGATCCTTCTTGTCTCTTTTGCTTTCATCTGGTCTTCCATTACATATTTGGCTATCTATGCTTGATTATTGTATGCATTTTTTTAGTTTGTGTCTATTAGCAAAATAAGTGTTCATCATTCCTTTGGTGCATCACCTGGTATTTTAGTCATTTCTTATTTATTATACTCTTTTATCCTTGTCTCCTTAACAAGTTTTAGATTAGGTATAGAGATAGATCCTCTGCCAATCCTTACGTATGCACCTAAACAAAGGAATAAAGAACCAACCTTTAATCTGGAGAGCTTTCCCATTTTGCAAGGTTCCACACCTTGGGGAAAGTTCAATGTTATGCAATCACACCAAATGAGTTTGCCTTAGAAAAGAATATTTTTAAAAATCATTTGGGGGTGCCATGATTTTGCACTAATAGTTGTGGCACACCCGGTGGGACGAAGAAGTCTCCATCTTATTACAGTAGGAATTGATGTACACTTGCTGTGATTCTGGCTTTTAAGAAGCCTTAAAATTATACATCTGACAACTCCAAAAGAAACAAATCTACTAGTTTCAGCAGCCCAAGCTTGGGAGATTCACAAATCTCACCCAGTCTAGAGCAAGGAAAGAAGGTATATTTGAATACTTACGTATATCCCCAGGAAGAGAAATGAGGGGAAGAAGAGTTCAGAGGTCTCCATCTCCACCAGGTAGAACCTTATCAACACCTCCACCTACAAGGCCTTTCTTTTAGTCTGTAAGGATTCTTAGGCCAATCATAATGCCACAACCAAATCCATATGTCAATTTCACTGGAAGTAGTCCACTCACCTTGAATGCACAAAACCCAATTCTGATTGCAGCATTAAAGAGCATCCCATATTTCACTGGGGAAAATCAAACTTCTCCTGGTGACCATGTCCAAGATATTGTAAATGTATTTACAATCCACGAGATCCATGATATGGAAATTGTAGTCAAGCTACTTGCCTCTTCATTCAAAGGGAAAGCTTAACAATGGTTCATGAGTCTTGAAGTAGGCTCTATCAAAAACTGGAACCAGCTGTGCACGGCTCTTCAAAATCAGTTTGGGGAAAAAGGTGATAACTTGTCTTTGTTGGAGCAACTAACAACAATCAATAGATCCCCAAACGAGCAACTGACAGACTTCAACCTCAGATTCCAACGGACCTGAGATAGGATTCTAACAATAGTAAAGCCCACTAATGAAGGTGCCTTCTTATACTTTCTTAGGGCTTTAAATTCTGATATTTCTTTGATGATTCATTCAATGGGGGGAACTCCATTACCTACATCCTATAGCCTTTCCATAGGGGATAAGAACTGTTTGATTCAAGATGGTAAAATCACTCCTATGCCATCCATGCCTCTGTGCCATGAGTTAAGAAGCCCATATACTAGCCAAGTGCCTACATTAGCTCCTATACCCACCCCTAGGAGTCAAAGCTCAGCTAAAGCTTCCACTTCATCATCGAATACCTCTAAAGATCTTCAAGAAGCAATGAAGCAACTTTAGAACTTTGGGAATGAGCTAGTGAACATCAAAAGATAACAAGCTTAGAGTTCCAGGCCATACCAGCCCCAGGCTAAATATCAAGCTAGACCCCAATATTAGCAGAATAGGCCACCACCTCAGACTGTAAGCCAGAGCTAGAACCAAGGACAACCCCAAGCTACTAGACCTTTCAGGACGTATGATCCTAACACAACTTCAACATCAAGAGCATTGGTCCTAACACTGAACAATATGGCATAGGAATATGATTGGTGTTTTCCATGCGATCAGCCACATAACCAATCAACATGCTTTAATGGTGCTCTAAATCAGGCATTGATGGTGCAAAACCAGTATGGTGCCATAAGAACCTATCCAAGAGGGAGATCGACAACAAGGAACTCAATAAGGTGGACCCTCAAATGAGACTATTATTGTCAATTGGCAGGCTGAAGACTTCTATGGGATGAATCAGTCCCCTCCTCTAGGTGTGGCTGCCAACACACGGTCCAAAAGGAAAAATATTGGAGAGGGCTAACCACTGAACTCAGGTGACCCTCAACCTTCCATCACTCCATAAGGTCCTGGTGCTCCAAGTACAACTCCCAACATGCTGAACCAATCCAGACCATCTTCCAAACCTAGTCAGGCATCGATTGTAACAACCTGTGTGCAAGAAAGAAATGTGTTTGGGAAGGGGAAGCAAAAAGATATCTCATTTAATATTATTGAGCATATGAAAAGGACAAGTGTGAACATTTCACTATGGGAGTCACTAGCCATTCCAGGGCAGAGGGATCTATTGCAAACTGCAATGCAGAATCGATCAAGTTCAAATCACCCCCCTAACCAGCAAGAGAGAGTGTTTGCTAATGCAGTTCAACTGGGGAGAAACCATGGAGAACAACAAGGTAAGAACCTAAGACCTCCTCCCTTCTATGTCTCATTGATTATTGGAGACAAATTGGTGCACAATTATATGATTGATTCTAGGGCTAGTAGTTCTGTGATGCCCAAACAAATAGCTGATCAGTTGGGTCTCCAATATGAATTCATCTCTAGAAGAGTAGTCCAAATGGATGGGAAAGCAGTGAACACTATGGGAATCATCAAGGATCTGAGTCTCACTCTACATGCTTGCCCTAATGTGACTATTTTGCAAAATGTGTCAATCATAGATTTGCCACCACATTTTGCTTTGTGTCTGTCTAGGGACTTCACTGCCAAAATTGGAGGCTACCTATATGCTGATTGGTCAGATATGCTCTTTAGGACAAGGTATGGGGTGAAGGCCATAATCAGATTTGAACCTATTTCTGATTAGTTGTTATGGAGCCTGATAGTGATGGGGTTGCAAGGGGGGCCACATTTAATATGTATTTATGCATTGTGAAATCTGGACCATTCCTTATTAGGTCACAGATCTAACGGGTGGTTTTCTATGTTTCCCCAAAATGATAAAAACCCTAATATATTTAAAGGGTTGTAATGTATGAGGCTCATTGTAGCATTTGATGCACTGTAAGAGATTTTTGCTAGACGGAATAAAAGGATTGGCTGTCTTTGGTGGATGTAGCCCATTTTGGGTGAACCTCATTAAATCTATGTCTCTGTTTTATTACATTTTATTTCTAATTTACGTTTCCTACATTATTCATTGCTTGTTTGTTTACCTATATAACTGGTATAATCCTAACAAATGGTATCATAGCACATTTTAGATTTATTTGTTGGCAAGTATACTCACAGAGGGATTTTTGTTAGAGTGGGAGAAGCAGCAATGTTATAGGAGAATAAGTTTAGAGTTGAGAAGTTTGACGGCCAAAATTACCAGCTATGGAAAATGTAGGTGGAAGATTATTTGTATCAAAAGGATCTATACCTACCATTGGGAGGTCAAGAAGCAAATCCCCCATTCATGTTTGATGAGGAGTGGAAGATTCTGGATAGGAAGGCTCTCAGTGAAATTCAATTGAGTCTGGGATCATCTGTAGCTTCAAATATCTCATAGGATGAAGAGTACGGTAGAGTTGATGAAAACCCTAGCTAATTTATATGAAACACCTAGTGCATCCAATAAAGTTTATTTGATGAAAATATTGTTTAATCTACAAATGCAAGAAGGTGGATCTATATCCAACCATCTTAATGATTTCCACACTATTGTAAATCAGTTAAATTTAGTTAATTTCCCATTTGATGACAATGTTAGAGCATTATTATTCCTATGTTCTTTTCCAGAAAGTTAGGACAACTTAGTAATGGAAGTTAGTAATACATCATCTACTTCTCTTAAATTTGAAGATGTATTAAGTGTCATTTTAAATGAGGAAATGTGCAGGAAAAGTATAGGGGCAAATTCTTCTTCTAGAAATGCATTGACTATGGAGAGTAGAGGGAGGAGCAAGGAGAAATCAAAGAGTAAGGCTCGTGGGAGATCTAAATTGAATATGGCTAGATCCAAATCTAGGAGTAGGGGCATTATTTGTTGGAACTATGGAAATAGAGGAAATGCTAAAAAGTATTGTTGGTTCAAAGGAAACAAAGAAAACTAGCCTGAAGGCATTAAAGAGGAAAATCTGATAGCTAATATTGTTCAGGATGCTCTTATACTTTCTCTTGATACTAAAGTAGAATCTTGGGTAATAGATTCAGGTGCCTCTTTCCATACAACCCCTAATAAGGGCTATTTTAAAGAGTATGTCTAGGGAAATTTTGGATAGGTTTATTTAGGCGATGATGAACCATGTAACATCATCGGGAAGGGAAATGTACACCTGAAATTACAGAATGGAACTACATGGATATTGAGAGATGTGAGGCATGTACCTAGTCTCATGAGAAATCTCATCTTTGCAGGACAGTTGGGTAGTGAAGGTTGCATAGTCACATTCACTTCAGATGCTTGGAAGGTTTCCAAGGGTGCCCTGGTAGTGGCACGGGGTAAGAAAGTAGGCACTCTTTATTTATCTACTTTTATATCTAATTCTTCTACCATATTGTCTACTTCAGATGAGGATGACAACATGTGGCACAGTAGATTGGGACATATGAGTGAGAAGGGCATGAAAATTCTACAAGCAAAAGGTAAGCTTTCAAGTTTGAAGCATTTGGACTTAGAGTTTCGTGAGAATTACATTTTTGGGAAACAGAAAAATAGTTAGATTTCTCAAGGTAGGAAATACCAAGAAAGAGAAAAAGTTGGAGCTAGTTCATACAGATGTGCGGGGGCCGACCCATGTTGCATCTCATGGTGGTTCTCTATACTATGTCACATTCATAGATGATGCCAAAAGGAAGGTATGGGTATATTGCATTAAGCATAAGTATGATGTCTTTGATACATTTAAGAAATGGAAAGCACTTGTTGAGAATGAATGTGGTTTTAAATTGAAATGTTTGAGATCTAATAATGGAAATGAGTATTGCAGTAATAAAATTTGATGATTACTATTCCTTGAACAGGATTCGTAGAGAGAAAATAGTTCCCAGGACTCCGCAACAAAATGGTGTTAGTGAGAGGATGAATAGAACAATAATGGAGCGTGCATAGTCAATGAGATTGCATGTGGGGCTTCCTCTTCAGTTTTGGGTAGAGGCCGTAGATATTGTTGTGTACTTAATCAACCATGGGGCTTCGAGTGCATTCGATGGAGGAATTCCCAAAGAATACTGGGCCGATGAAAGAGGTATACCTTTCATTTTTAAGAGTATTTGGTTCAGAGGCATTTGTGCATGTTAATAAAGAAAACAGGAAGAAATTGGATTCAAAATCCAAACGTTGCACATTCATAGGCTATGGCTCCAATGGTGATTATGGATTTTAGTTTTGGGATCTAGATGAATCTAAGATAATTAGGAGTCATGATGTTGTTTGGCGGTGAAAAGAGAATGTACATGGATCGGGTACAAGATGATAAAAAGCCCAAGGAATATTTGGTTGAGGATATAGCTCCAAAAAATGAACTCTCGGATGGAAAATATCCACCTACAGGTACCAAGGTTGACAATTTTGTAGGCCGAGCATGATAGCTAGCATCAGCATCGACACCTCTGTCAGAAATTCAAGAAAATGAGTGGTAAGAAAATAATGATCCCGAGACACCCCCATCTTTGGTAAGAAGGTCACAACGTATTAGTAGACTTCTAGAAATATTTTCCCATGCTTTGTATTATTTTTTACTAATAGATAGTGGTGAGCTAGAGAGCTTTGATGGGGCAATACAAGTGGAGTCCACTAAGGAGTAGGAGCATGGCATGACGGAGGAAATGGACTCCATGGAGAAGAACCAAACATGGGATTTTGTCAAATTGCCAGCTGGGAAGAGAGTACTACAGAAAAAAATGGGTCTACCGTGTGAAAGAAGAAGAAGGTGGATGGAAAAGGTACAAAGCAAGGCTTGTAGTGAAGGGGTATGAATAAAATAAAGGTATCGATTTTGATGAAATTTTATCTCATGTTGTAAATATGTCTTCCATTCGTATTGTATTAAGTTTAGTTATTGTTGAAGATTTACATTTAGAGAAACTTGATGTCAAGACGACATTTCTCCATGATGACTTGGAGGAGGAGATTTATATGCAGCAACCACTTGGATATGAGGTGAAGGGTAAGGATAAATTGGTTTACAGGTTGAAGAAGAGCCTATATGGGCTCAAGCAAGCTCCTCAACAATGGTATCTAAAGTTTGATAGTTTTATGCATGAGCATGGTTTTACTAGATGTAAATCAGATCATTGTGTATACTTTAAATGGTTGGATAGTGGGAGCTACATTATTCTTTTGTTATATGTACTGTTAGGAAATAAGGGATAAAGTATGCGGAATAATCCCTCACAGAATCGCAACAGTAGAAACTAATATGCAAAAAATATTACAGATCTCAAATAAAAGTGCCGAATAAAATAACACAACACAAAGAGACAATATTTAACGTGGTTCACCCAATTTGGGCTACATCCACCAAGAATCACTTGCTCAGATTTTATACAAGCCACCGCTCTCTCAATATAATACCCAGATCTGTTTGGAGCTATGCTCAACAAACTCTACAGAATTCACACCCGAATTCAAAACACATCTGCAATGTTTATAATACGTACCATATGCACAAAATCATATAAATAGACAACTGCTTAAGTAGTTTTACAAAACCGTGGGTATCAAAACCATGGGCCAAAACTGTGCCATAAACCTATGGGTCAAAAATCCCACCCATATGAGAAAATCATGTTTCCCAGTATATTGGGCACGTTTTAAGGCCAAAAAAATTATTTTGGGGGTACCCCTGCTACCGGGGGCTGCCATCTCCGACCCTCGCTCGAGGTAAGGCCCAGCCTCTAACCCCGAAAAGACAATGTCGAAAGTGTATAGTACTCTTAGTCCACAGTCTTCAACACTTTTACACATGAAAACAGGCTCCACAACCTAACAATATCCCACTTGGAGACTAGTTTTCCTTTGGGAAAGCTTCTCAACCCTTCACTAGTTTCCATAAATACCAACCAAAGTTGAACATAACTTCAATTTTTCCCTTGTGATCACCTTGGTCATCATCTCTACAGTATTCTGATTGGTATGAATCTTCTCCAGCTTCAACTTCTCTTCCTCCAAAGTTGTCCTGATGAAATGGTACCTTAACTATATATGCTTCATCCTAGAGTGGAAAGAAAAGTTATTAGCTAGGTGTATAGCACTCTGACTATCATTATGCATCTTTCCTTCCTCCTGCTTATGCACCAACTCCTCAAGAAATTTCTGTAATCAAATCATTTCTTTGCTTTCCTTTGTGGCAGCAACATACTCAGCCTCTGTGGTTTACAAAGCCACCAGCTTCTGTAGTCATGAAATCTAGCTCACCATTGTCCCACCTACAGTGTAAACATAACCTGTCGTGCTACTCCTACTATCTACATCTCTAGCCATATCTGAATCTACATAACCACACAAAGTGGTGTCTGATCCACTGTAGAAAAAAATTGTACCCATGGTCCCTTTCAAATACCAAAGAATCCACTTTACTACCTACCAGTGATCTCTGCCTAGATCACTCATAAATCTACTCACCGCTCCCACTACATGGGCAATATCAAGCCTGGTGTACACCATGGCATACATCAAACTACAAAGTACCTTGGACATCTGGTTTCTCTCCTGCTCTTTCTTAGGACACTTCTCCTTTGATAACTTGAAATGGCCTGCCAAAGGAGTCCCAACCGGTTTAACATCTTGCATATTAAACCTCTCCAAGACTTTCTTAATGTACTCTTTCTAAGATAAAGTCAACTTTCATTCCTTCCTATCTCGAGATATCCTCATACTAGGGATTTTTTTGGCTGCCCCCAAATCCTTCATAGAAAAGGATTCTTCTTAGCTGTTTCTTGAGTACTTTTATTTCCTGCATGTTTTTACTTGTAACCAACATGTCATCCACATAGAGACACAGGATAATATAACTACCATCCTCAAATTTCTTTGTATACACGTAATGGTCAAAATGACATTTAATATAACCTTGCTCCATCACGAAGCTATCAAATTTCTTATACCATTGATGTGGAGCTTGTTTCAAGCCATACAAGCTCTTCTTCAGTTTGCACACAACCTCCTCTTTACCTTTGACCTCATATCCCTCTAGTTGTTGCATATATAGTTCCTCCTCCAAATCACCATGGAGAAATGCAGTCTTTATATCAAGTTGTTCTAAGTGTAGGTCTTCTGCTGCAACTATTCCTAGAACAGTTCTAATAGAATTCATTTTTACTACAGGAGAAAAAATCTCATCAAAATCTATACCTTTTTTCTGTACAAACCCCTTGACCACCAACCGGGCCTTGTATCTTTTCTTTCCTCCTTCTTCCTCTTTGACTCTGAACACCCACTTGTTCTGTAATGCTATTTTTCCTTCGGGTAGCTTTACGAAATCCCATGTCTGGTTCTCCATGAGAGCTTGATGCTCCTCATCCATGGATTGCTTCCACTTCTTCCTGGCATCTACCTACATTCCTTCATCAAAGCTCTCTGGCTCTCCACTATCAGTGAGTAATAAATAATAAAGAGAAGGAGAAAAATAATCAGGCTCTCTTCTTACCCTATAAGACCTCCTCAATATAGGAGTTTGGGGTTCCTATTGAGGAGGTTCCTAAACTGATTCATGTGTCACTTTCCCATATGAAAGATCCTCTACTGCTGCATATTCTTTCTTGGATTCTTCCCTATTCTCCTACAACTGCTGCTTATACATGACTTTCTCATTAAATACCACATCCCTAGATTGAATGATTTTGATGTCCTTAATACTCCAACATTTATATCCAAAGTCATCACCACCATAACCAATGAAAGTACATTTTTCTGATTTAGCCTCTAGCTTGGTCCTATCATCCTTGTCTATATGGAAAAACACCTTACATCCAAATACTCTAAGAAATTAATAATCAACTTTCTTACCAAACCAAGCCTCCTCAAGTATGCCTCCATCCAAGGCACTTGAAGGTCCTCTGTTGATCAAGTACACAGTTGTGCTCACCGCTTCTGCACAAAAATAAAGAGGTAGTCCTGCATGTAACCTCATACTCCTAACATGTTCCATTATTTTATGTTCATCCTTTATGACACCCCCATTCTACTGTGGAGTTCCTAGAACCGTCTTTTTCCTGCGGATTCGATTCTTAGAATAATAATCATCAAATTCATTGCTGCAATACTCCCCTCCATTATCTGACCTGAGACATTTTAGCTTAAGACATGTTTCGTTCTCTACCAAGGCTTTCCATTCAATAAAAGTGTCAAATACATCATATTTTTTCCTAATATAATAAACCCAAACTTTCCTTATTGCATCATCAATAAAAGTAACATAATAAATTAAACCCCCAAGAAATGATACCTGAGCTGGCCCCCACACATCAGAATGCACCAGCTCTAACTTACTCTCTTTCTTTGTAGGTCCAACCTTGAGAAACCTTACTTGCTTTTGTTTCCCATATATGCAGTCCTCACAGAACTCCAAACTTGTTTCTGTATATCCAGGAAAATCCTTCTTTATGATCTCCATGCCCTTATGGCTCATATGACCGAGCCTATAGTGCCACAATGTTGTATATACTTCTTTAAATACAAGGTTCCAACTTTCTTAACTCTTGCCACCACAAGAACACCCTTGGTAACCTTCCAAGAGTCCACTGTAAATATCACAGTACAACCATCACTTCCCAACTACCCCGCCGATATCAAATTTTGTCTTAATGTAGACACATGTTTGACATCCTTCAATAGCCAAGTATTCACATTCTGCATCTTAACCTGAACAGAACCTTTTCCAACTATGCTACAAGGCTCATCATCCCCAAGAAAAACATGATGAAAATCTCCTTGAACATAATCAACAAAATAATGCGTATGTGGAGTAGCATGGAAAGAAGCCCCTGAATCTAAAACCCAAGATTCAGTAATATTGTAAAAATAAAGAATCAAAGCATCCTAACATACATTACCCGTTGCCACATTTGCCTCCTTTTTTTATTCATGTTGTTTCTTCTTATCCCGCAGCTCCCAAAAGTCCTTATTTGCATGCCCAAACTTTCCGCAGTGCCAGCATACTATCTTTCTTTTGGATTTTGACCTTACCCGATCCTTCGATTTTCCATGGCTTCCTTTATTCTTCTTTCTCCCTCTAGTTTCCACTATCAAAGCATTCCCTAAAGTAGAAGATTCGCCAGATCTTTTTCTTCACATTTCCTCACTTAGAATCACCCCTACAACATCCTCAAACTTCAAATTTGAGTTAGCTAGAACTGAGTTGCTTACCACCATTACCAGGCTATTCCAACTCTTAGGTAAAGAGCACAGAACTAATAAAGCCCTAACTTCTTCATCAAATTCTATTATAACTGAAGCTATCATATTTACAACCGTATTAAAATCATTTAAATGATCTTCTATTGAACCATTAATAAACATATTCATATTAAACAATTTTTTCATTAAAAATATCTTATTTGAGCCAGAGGGTTTTTCATACAACTTTCCTAATGCATCAATTAGTTATTTTGTAGTTTTTTCCTTTGAAAAATTAAATAATACCGAAGATGCAAGACACATCTGGATTGTTCCAAGTGCCTTCCTATCCATTCAAATCCCATTCCACATTTGTCATGCTTGAGGGTTTATTCACCTTCTCAGACAATGGAATATAAATATCCTTCTAATAAAGTTAATCTTCCATTTGCATCTTCCAAAGACTAAAATTCTACCCATTGAATTTATCAACCCTAGATCTTCCATCATCTACCATAGCTCCCACTCAAGATAAAACTTTCCCTACAATTTAACACTTCAGCAAACCAAACCAGGCTCTAATACCAATTGTTAGGAAATAAGGGATAAAATACGCAGAATAATCCCTCAAAAAATAGCAACAGTAGAAACTAATATGCAAAAAATATTACAGATCTCAAATAAAAGTATAGAATAAAATAACACAACAGAAAGAGACAGTATTTAACGTGGTTCACCCAATTTGGGCTATGTCCACTAAGAATCACTTGCTCAAATTTTATTACAAGCCACCACTCTCTCAATACAATACCCAGATCTATTTGGAGCTATGCTACACAAACTCTACAGAATTCACACCCAAATTCAAAACGCATCTGCAATGTTTCATAATACCTACCATATGCACAAAATCATATAAATAGACAACTGCTTAAGCAGTTTTACAAAACCGTGGGTATCAAAACGATGGGCCAAAATCATCCCATAAACCTATGGGTCAAAAACCCCACCCATTTGAGAAAATCACGTTTCCCGGTATATTGGGCACATTTTAAGGCCAAAAAAAAAATCGGGGGCACCCCTACTACTGGGGGCTGCCGCCCCCAAACCCCAGTAAGACAACATGGAAAGTGTACACTACTTTTAGTGTACAATCTTCAACACTTTCACACAAGAAAATAGGCTCCACAACCTAACATGTAGGTGATATGCTTGTAGCAAGGTCTAATATGTAGGAAATTGCAAAGATTAAGGAAAAGCTTGCACAAACACTTGAAATGAAGGATTTGGGCGTAGCAAAGAAAAATCCTTGGTATGAAAATCAAGAGGGACAGAATAAATAATAAATTGGTGTTATCTCAAGAGGAATATGTAGAAAAGGTGTAAGAAAGGTTTCAGATGCAGAATGTGAAACTAATTAATGCACCATTAGCTAGGCATTTTAGATTAAGTAAAGAGCAATGCCCAACAACACAAGAGGAAAAATATTATATGGCATGAGTTCCTTATTCTTCAATAGTTTGGAGCCTTATGTATGCCATGATTTTTACTAGGCCAGACATTACCCAAGCAGTGGGAGTTGTTAGCATGGCAAATTTTGGTAAAGCACATTGGAAGGCAGTCCAGTGGATTCTTAGGTACTTGAGAGGGACCACTAGTAGGCACTTGTGCTTCGGAGGGTCAGATTATAATTTACAAGGATTTTTGGATTTAGATATGGCAGGAGATGTGGATAGAAGGAGGATCACTAGTGGATACATGTTTACAGTTTGTGGTGTGGCAGAGAGTTGGATCTTAAAGTTGTAGAAGGTAGTTTCCCTATCTACTACAAAGGCAAAATATGTTGCAGCGATTGAGGCAAGTAAGGAAAGGTTATGGATGAGCAGGTTCATGGAGGAGTTGAGTAAGGAGCAAGGGGATTGTAAGTTACACAATGATAGTCAAAGTGTAATTCACCTAGAAAAGAACTCAGCCTTCCATTCAAGAACAAAACACATTCAGCTAAGATATCACTTCATACAACAAGTGTTGGAGGATGGGCAGCTTGAGTTACTGAAGATTCATATAGATGATAATCCTACTGATATGTTTACTAAGCCAATGAAAAAGGATAAGTTGGATTTTCATTCAACTTCTGTGGGTCTTCAAGATTGATCTTGAAGTGGAAGAAACAAGCCAAGAAGAAAATTCCAAGCAGGCACTGTAGTGGTGGAGTTATAACAATCAGTCTCCAAGTGGGAGATTGTTGGTTGTGGAGCCTGATAGTGACAGGGGGTTGAAAGGGGGGATTTTCCCCCTTTGTGGGGTTTAGGGGCCACGCGCCCTGACAGGGGGCTCGAGGGCAGCGTTCCTGTAAGCCACATTTAATATGTATATATGCATTGTGAAATCTAGACCATTCCTTATTAGGTCATAGATCTAACAGGTGATTTCTATGTTTCCCCAAAATGATAAAAACCCTAATATATTTAAAGGGTCGTAATGTATGAGGCTCACTATAGCAGTTGATGCACTGTAAGAGATTTTTGCTGGAATGAATAAAAGGATTGGTTTTTTCTAGTGGATGTAGACCATTTTGGGTGAACCAAGTTAAATGTGTCTCTATTTTATTGCATTTTATTTCTAATTTACATTTCCTGCATTATTCATTGCTTTCTTGTTTACTTGTAAAACTAGTGTAATCCTAGCAATTATCATATTGAATCCTATGCACCTATCTTGATCAATTCCAATTGCTCAGCTTTTGATCAAGATGACCTCCTAGCACTTTTGAAGCAAATACCAAGGTGGGATGTATCCCAGACTTGACTCTTGATGATTGGGCCAACAAAATTCATGCTTTTGACCACTATAGGGAGATGGAAGAATCTGAGCTAGGTTTCTGCTACCTACATGAAGAGAACCACCCTCTTCCTAACATGAAGAAGCCAGAATGCAAAGATGACAATGAGGTATGGCAATTGTTCTTTGATGGCTCAAGGAGTAGACAAGGAGATGGAGGAGGAGCCATAATTGTGTCCCCCAAAGGTATGAGATATTATTCAGCCTTCAAATTCCAATTTGCTTGCTTAAATAACACTGTTGAATATGAGGCTTTAGTCTAAAGTCTTCATTGGGCAAGAAATTTGGGAATCAAGAACTTGCAAGTATTCGGTGATAGTGAACTAGTTGCCATTCAAGTCAGAGGACTTAATGCTGTCAAAAAAGACTTGCTTAAGAACTACAAGAGTAGGGTATGGGATCTCATGGAGGATTTTGATGCCTTCAGTATTGTGTCCATACCCAGGAAGGAGAATGAAGCTTCCGATAGACTTGTAGTAGTTGGAGAAACGTTTGATGTGGTTGACACCATAAAGAGAGAAATAGAATAGCCACATATCCATGTGGTTGTGAAGCCAGCAGTGCAAGATAATAATTTATGTTGGCAGGTGTTTGAGAATGATCAGCCAATCATTAATGTTTTGTAAGAAGAATTTAAATTCTCAGCTAGAAACCAAAGCAGACTAGAGCAGCAGTACGGGAATCAGATAGTACAACTACATACAAACAAGCTTCCCAAAGGCTTAGTAACACCAGAATCTATTTTCAATCCTAATGATCAGTTCAGAAAGGAGAAGGATAATATGCAGATCAAAGGAGAATATTGAGAGTCAATCCCAGTTGGAGAAGATAAAATGCTTCAAATTGGAAAAGTGGCCACCAAACAAGAAAGGTATGAATTCATACAACTTTTCCAAAAATTTCCTAATGTGTTTGCTTGGAGTTATGAAGACCTAAGAGAGCTCAATCCCAAGCTAGTACAACACAATAGAACTAGATCTAGCTTCTCAGCCCATCAAGTAGAAGTAGAGACCAGTCAACCCACGTATTGAGCCTTTGATGAAGAAGGAGATGAACAAGCTAATAGAGGCAAGAATCATATTTCCAATCAAACACTCAAGTTGGGTTGTAAATCTAGTCCCGGTTAGGAAGAAAAATGGAGAAATCAGACTATGTGTTGACTTTAGGGATTTGAACATAGCCTCCCTCAAAGACCACTACCCACTCCCTTCAATGGAGTAGATCTTGCAAGTAATGTCTGGGTCAGAAAGGTTCTCCCTCCTAGATGACTACTCAGGGTACAACCAGATCATGGTGAAAGAATATGATCAATTCAAAATAGGTTTCACTACCAAATGGGGCACCTATGCCTACAGGAAAATGCCATTTGTATTATCCAATGTCGGAGCCACTTTTCAAAGGGAAATGGATATGGAATTCAAGGGGCTGATCAACAAAATAGTGTTGATCTATCTGGATGACATTACAATGTTTTCCAAAAATATAGTAGACCACCTTTTCCATCTAATGGATGTGTTTCAACGATGCAAGATTTTTGGGGTGTCACTGAACCCTAAAAAATGCATATTTTTGGCCCATGAAGGCAAGCTTCTAGGATATATCGTATCAAAGGAAGGATTGGCAATTGACCCAAAAAAAGTTCAAGCAATAAGAGCATTGACATTGCCAAGTCATAAGAAGGATATTCAAAGCTTCTTGGGAAAAATCAATTTTGTCCACAGGTTCATTCCAAACTTTACTTCCCTTGTTAAGCCAATAACATTGATGTTGAAGAAGAGCTTAACATTCAGGTGGACAGCTGAAGGAAAAACAAGTTTTGGGGCTATCAAAGAAGCCATATCACAAGCCCTAACTCTTGTGAACCCAAAATTTTCCAAATATTTCATATTGTATGCCTTTGGTGGCAGTGACATAATTTCTATAATCTTGGTGTAGTAGAACAAAGAAAGTATAGAACATCTAATTGATTTCTTCAGTCAGAGTCTGGAAGATTATGAGGTGAGGTACTCCTTCATTGAGAAGCAGGTCCTAATGGTAATCAGAGGAATTAAGAAGTTTAAGCATTTGGTTTCAAACAACAAAATCCAATTATTGGTCTCCCACACGGGAGTTAAAGAATTCCTTCTCAGCAAGGACCAAAATAAAAAAATGTGTAAGATGGATCACCCGTGTCATGGAATATGACATTGAGATCAAGGTGACCAAGCTGGTCTGTGGGAAGGGTTTGTGTGAACAACTAGCCTTAGGTTAGCAAGATGAAATAGACAGTGAAAAGGAGGTTGTTCTTATTTTACAAGATGATCAAGAAGAAGGGAAAGATGATGTACCTGCCCCTTGTTGGACCCAATACATGGTGCACTTCCTTTAAACAGGCCTGCATCCTCATGGGATGAATAAAGTGAAGAGGATACATTTTAGGTTACAAGTCATCCCATATGTTCTTATTGGCAGTGTCTTGTTCAAAAGAGACATCAACGACATTCTGCTGAGATGCATTGAGACAAATCAGGTGGAGAGAGTGCTACAAGAATTCCATGTTGAAGCAACTAAAGGAAATTTTGCTCCAAGAGTGATAGCACTCAAAATCATGAAAGCAAGATATTATCAGCCCAGAGTGTTTAGTGACTTCTACACATGGATCAAAAGGTGTAAGAATTTTGCATTCTTCAAAGGCAAGGAAAGGTTAACAGCACTTCCATTGCACCCAATCTCAGTCGACCAACCTTTCATGCAATGGGGATTGGAATTCATTGGATTCATCAATCCAAACTCAAGCCAAGGTCACAAATGGATCCTGACAGTGATAGATTATTTCACCAAATGGTCCGAGGTAGTGGCACTCAAGGAAGCAAATGAGTCTAGTATCCTAGATTTATATGAAGGGATAGTGACCAGATTTGGAGTGCCAACCACCATCATATCAGAAAATGCATTAGCATTCATAGGTTCTATGATCATAGGATGGGCTGTTAAGAATGGGATTTATTTGAGCACTTCATCAAACTATTACCCTCAATGTAATGGCCAAGCTAAGTCCACAAACAAGAACCTGCTAAAGATCATCAGAAGAACTCTTGATGAGAATCAGAGGACCTAGCACACAAAGCTCAAAACAACCTTATGGGATGATAGAATAACGCCCGAGAGATCTACAGGCAGCTCTCCATTCAAGCTTGTCTGTGGGAAAGAGGTAGCGTTTCCTATATAACTTGAGTTGCCAGCATTGGAGCTTGTGAAGCAACTAGAGATGTCTAAATTTGGACCAATGGAGGCCAGGTATGCAGAGTTTATAGAATTAGAAGAAAAAAGAGAGCATGCTCTCCAAGCAATAGAGAAGAATCATGCTTCAATCAAGAAATGATTTGATAAGAAGACAAAAGCAAGGACCTTCTAGGAAGGAGACTTGGTTTTGAAATGGGATGCAAATCAAGAAAAACTAGGAAGGCATTCCAAATTTAATGCCATCTGGAGTGGCCCCTATATGATCACAAGATGCAAAAGTAACAATGCTTTCCAATTGTCTACATTGGAGGGTGAAGAGTTGTAGATTTTAGTAAATGGGATCTATCTTAAACACTACTACTAAAAGTGGAGTTCTCACCCTATACATATTAGTTTAGTTTTCTCTTTCCTCTAAGTGCTTAGGCACATTGTCTTGTTGTAGTGTAGATTTATTTTCTCCTAAGTGCTTTGCACGCTCTTCATGTTCCATTTAGAGCATGTATGATTTCAAATTTTGTATATAGTGTGGTGTTGTTTTGTGGCTCTTGTGCAGTCTAGTTGGAAAGACAGATGAAACCCTAGGTTAAAACAATTTTCTACTCTCATAAACCTTCATTTTGAGATTTCTTATGAAAATTGAGAGTGCAAGTAGTTGGGCTCATGAATCAGAGGTAGAATCAATACCAAACCGTATTTCTCAACTCCATGCCCAATGGATACAACAAGGCAATTGGTCTTTTCATCTAGTAGGAAGATACATACCCCTATGAGTCACCAAATTATTATCCATATTTCACCCTCATGTCAAATATTAGATCGAACATGATCTCGCATAAGAGGAACCAGAGTCAAAAGGGGACCCATTTTTCAAGTTGTTTTCCCACCCTCCTGTACAGACCCGATACAAACTTCGAAGGGGCATATCTTTCGACTCGAGGCTAAAAATATTGCAAATATGATGTCGTTAGAAAGATCTTGGCCTCACTCATGCCATAGAGGTCTGAAAATTTAATTTTGAGGAGGTTAGGTAAAAAAATGGAGGAAACATCTTCAAGATTTCAATGTAGGATCTTCTTTCCTCAACAACCACATCAGATTTGATTTGTTCCACTATTTCCTCTTCCTTCAAGGCATCGAACCAAGGATTGATGTAGTAAAGATAGATTTGGGGGAGATATTTCATTAGAGGCATTAATAGCGGTGGTTGAACTTCAACCTACTTTTCCTGCTTCTCTCTCTCTTCTTCTTTCAGGTTGAATCTATAAATACAAGGGCAAGATTCATTGTAAAGGGTTGGACATTCTTTGTTTTGCAAGCTCCCTCCTCCTTCTAGCAAAGAAATCTGTGGGGTTTAGGCCTTCTATCAAAATTGCATTACATTTCTACCTCTTGGCTACTTTGTAATGGACTGTATCAATCTACAAAGCAATAAAACATGTCTGTGATCGATTTTAGATCCTTCTTGTTTCTTTTGATTTCATATGGTCTTCCATTACATATCTGGCTATTTATGTTTGACTACTATATGCATTTCATTTTTTGTGTCTATTAGGAAAATAAGTGTTCATCATTCCTTTGGTGCATCACCTGGTAGTTTAGTCATTTCTTATTTCTTATACTCTTTTATCATTGTCTCCTTGGCAAGTTTTAGATTAGGTATATGGATAGATCCTTTACGAATCCTTACGTATGCACCTAAATAGAGGAATAAGGAACCAACATTTAATCTAGAGAGATTTCCCAATTTGCAAGGTCCCATACCTTGGGGAAAGTTCAATGTTATGCAATCACACCAAATGAGTCTACCTTATAAAAACATATTTTTGGAACTCATTTGGGTGTGTTGTGATTTCGCACTAACAAGATATTTCTAGCAGATTTCACCGGGTTCAATACTATAGGTATTTGAAGCACCTCCCAAATTTATGATTTCTATCCAGAGCTTAGACTAGATAAGGGAAGTAGGAACTTCTGTAGAATTAAAGATTCTTTCTTTGCGGTTATCCTCTATCCTTTCAATAAGGAGTTATACAATCGAAGGATTTTTGATGAATCCTTCAAAGAAGTGCGGGAATGGGGAGCTATCTACCTACAGTTTCCCACGTTTACTTACATTTGGATTCTTGGCTTCATAGGTGCTCCCAATAAGCTGCCAAGGTGCATTTCAATTAGTAGATACACCTACCCAAACATTTACAAGTCTAAGAATGTGGGTGTAGAGATGGTAGAGGTAACTGTTGATGTGTAATCACAACACCCCTGAATGTCTGCAACTCGATGGGTTGGGACTCTTAGTGGGATTGTATAACATGGAGATTTTCCCAAAGTATGGGACTTTGTGATCAGGAGAGCTCTCCAGATAAAGGCCAGTTGTTATTCCTCTGTTCAGATGCACACATACAATTTTCATAGGATCTACTCTAAAACCTACTCTAACTTGCCAAAGAGACAGGGTTAATAAGATGTATGTAAATAAACTTAAACTAACCAAGGTGATTCACCAAAGGAATGCTAAACACCTTCTTTGCAATTAAATACAAACCATAGAAATGCAATATAATCACCATGCACAGTTAACCAAAACTGTAATGAGAGATCAAGAGGATGAAATGAATGCAAGAGGATTGAAATCTTCCATAGACTTATCTTATTTCTCCAAAAATTGATACAATGCATTACAATAGCCAAGAGGAAAAAAATTGCATTACAACTTGAATGGGAGGTTTGAAACTCCACATATTCACTTGCAGACAAGGGAAGAAGGGAGGGTTCAAAGCCAAATTGTCCAACCTTTAGAAATTTTCCCCTCCTTATAGTATATAGAAAAAAGAGAGAAGAAAGAGGGAAAAAATCTGAAATCCATCTCCAAACACCTCCAAAATGCATTCAATTCTCTTGCAATAGTGATGCTAGCCATGAAAAATCCCATACCTCTGTGTACTAAGCCTTACTATGCAAGAAGGAAGTCCATACCTTCATTATGTTGGTAGGTGAGAAGACCTGGGAAACCCTCAAAAGGATGAACTATATTTCTTATTTTTGAAGAACTTACTCTCACCTAAATCAAGATACTTGAGTAGCAGACATCGAGATATTTCCAAAAACTCCTCTCTTGCTCAAATCCAATCTTCTAGTCAAAAGATATGGCCATCTGAAGGTCGAGATGCCATTCTATGAAAAATGCCTTGAGAGGTCCGAAAGTCTGAAAAGCATGCAACCTCTAAAATCCTGAAATTCAGACTTTCATACATTTTAATTTCAGAGAAAAAAACACTGTTCATATGCCAAATTTCTTGAGAGTTTCGAAAGTCTGAAATTTTAGACTTTCGAACTTCGGGCTTTTGGAAGTTGAGTGGTGATTTTTTGTTTCGAGGCCTAAGACAAGGTCGTGTTGTCCAATTTTTCTTGAGGGGGAATAATTGGATAACAATTTGGCGACTTACAGGATCACCTGCCTACTAGGTGGAGTGAGTAGTGGCCTTGAAGTATCCATTGGGCATGGATTCAAGCCTGATAAATATAATTCTAATTTGAATATCTTGAATCTTATCCCTGAGCCACTTGAAACATTATTAGAATTGGAGCTGATCTTCACCAAACACTACCTCCAATGTACTGCATGAGCAACAAAACACCACAACACACTATGTACAAAAGAGAAATATCATACATGCCCCAAATGGAACATCCAGAGTGTGCACAAGAACTTCTTCTGCTAAAAAAACAAACCCACCTACTCTACGTTAATCGGAAGCAAAGAGGACTCAAACAAATCCTACAATTGGTAGGGAGAAGTAGCTTCCCTTTCTCAAAATATGTAGCCATGTATATTACTTGGCGTTGAACATGGCTGTTGGTATGAGTTAAAAACTTACAAGAGGTCGATCCTCCACCCAAATAACCAAGGTATCAACATCAATCGAAAAAACCTCCTCAAGTTGATTGACAATGGACTCCTGGAGGTGTTGATGGTGACCCTTGGGGCTTTGTATATCATCCCCTTGCCCTAAAATGGACATGATCAGTTTTGGATCCTCCCTTAGCTCCAATGAATCTAAGTACTTGATTAGGAAAGGTCTGATCTGATGAATGTGCCCATTTCTCTGAAATTCAGCTCCAAGAGTAGAGTTTTCCTGCAGACCTTCCTAGGTGGATAGTGCAGGAGAGATGATGACATCCTCTTGCTCTTCCCCTTCCTTTACGTTTGATGTGTCTTTTGGAAGATCTAACTCTCCCAACTTTGATTCAAGAGGCATGCTACAAACTACAGGTTGTGCTTGCACATCCTCCTCTATGGCAAAAGGTTCTTGTGGTTGAAGGATGAATGATGGGATAGTGAAATTTGTAATTTCTATGGGCTCCTCCTCATCAAAACATTCCTTCAATTCTGATAAGCAATCAAAATCTTCGTTATCCTGTTGTATCAACATTTCTCCCTCTTGCATGGTGACCTTCAAATCTTCATTATTTTCACCATATGAAGCTTCATCTTCAAACATTAATTTAGTGAGTTCAAAATCCTCAACAAAATTAGATTTTTGGAGAGATTGTGTGGGAGAGAAATCTACATCTTCATGTGTGACCTGCACATGATCCAGTGCCTCTATATTTGTTTTGGTCACCTCCATATGCTCTTCTTTAACTGATCTTAGAGATTGTTGTTCTTCCTCCTCCTTGACTGATTGTGTAGCTAGAATATGATCATCAATCTTTTCAAAAAAAGTGCCATCATTGAAACTACATTCAAATCATACGGATTGTTGATCTTCTTGTTTCACTGCTGCTAGAAAATCAGCCTCCACCACCTGTGGTCTGACCCTGGCCTCCTCTGAAGGTTTAACCATCAAAGGGATTTTATTTATCCCAAATTTGAGAGCCAAGGCTACCAATATTTTGATCATTTCTTCTCTGTTTGGCTCTCCTTCTTGCTTCTCTCCTTGACTGGTTGTCTGATTGTTTTCTCCCTAAGGTGAACTTGAGACAACAATAGGAGGTATGGGTTGGGTTACAACAAATTTTGCAATTACTTGTGGTGGTGGAGGAGATGGCTACTTGGAAGGGAAAAGGGAAGACGAACTGAGATGAGATGGAAGATTAGAGTATAAAGAAGGGAAATCAACACTTGGGGCAGCATATAATTGGCTTGAATCTTGACATCGCTGAAATGATAAAGCTTGGGATGGAGAAAAATAAAATCTATGAGGTGGTGGAATTACCCATTGATAAGGTTGTCTTGCATTTTCCTCGTCTGCTTTTATCTCCTCAGTCCACTGTGCAAGTTTGGGCAACATTTCAACCATGAAATCAAGCTTCTCTTGCTACCTATAGTTTCTTGGAAAAGGGCCTTCCTAGGGAGAAGGTGCCCTGAAGCCAATCTTGAAAGCTTTCATCTGTGTCATATCCCTGGATTGAACCATGTTAGCCTCCATAATTTGAATCTTCTCAAGTAGATAAATATTATCCATATGACTGTTATCATCATATGCACACCCCTGCTCTTGATAAGCTCCATAGACAAACTGGTTTTGCCATTGTTCGTATGGGTAAGAATAATGCTTCTGAATCTGATCACAATGCTGATCTAGAGGAGTTGGGAAACTCATTAGAGGCTGATTGCATTTTTGCATGTGTGAATTCCAAGATGGGAATGAAGTCATGATCGCACCATTTCATGGAATGGAAGAAGATGAATATGTTGAAAGAAAAATGGGTGGAAATAGATGGAAGGAAAGTCCGCAACTCAAAGAATGGGTTATTGACCAGATGGAGTCACGAGATGTGCTTTGCATGTGCCTCTAAAGGCTAGATTTTCCAAGTAACACACCAAACTTGAAAAAATTAAAATTTAAGACTTTGAAGGACCTGTGTTTTGATATTCTGGAGTTTGAAATTTGATTTGGAATGACAGTCCCGAAAACTCGAAATTCCAGACTTCCGAATGTCTAAAAACCTAAAACCTGAAATTCTAAAATTTCGAAATCCCAAAATTATGAAATCCTAAGATGTCCAAAATTCTGCAATCCCAAAATTCCAAAACCTAAAATTTTGAGAAACCCGAAATCCTGAAATTTTGAAACCTGAAATTCAAAAAACTCTGAAAATTTGAAAATCACAATTTCAAACCTAAGAATACCCTTTTGAATATTATCTCCTGATCTATCAACTGGTGAAATTTATATTTTTTTTGAGCAAGTTAAGCCCTTGAAAATTGATTTTGGAGTTCAGCCTGAAAGGTGAAAAGTCTGAAATCTAAGAAATTGCAATTACTAAGTCTGAATTTATTGAAAATGCCTTCAAATCTTGTAGAATAACCTCTTGGTCCCACCGGGCATGCCAAAATTGTTGATGCATAATCACAGCACCCCTAAATGTCTGCAACTCGATGGGTTGGGACTCTTAGTGTAACTATATAACAAGGAGCTTCTCCCAAAGTGTGTGACTTTGTGGATCGGGAGGAGCTCTTCAGATGAAGGTCGGTTCCTATTCCTCTGTTCAAGTGCACACATATAATTTGCAGAGGATCTACTCTAAAACCTACTCTAACTTGCCAAGGAAACAAGGTTAAGAAGATGCATGTAAATAAACCTAAACTAACCAAGGTGATGCACCAAAGGAATGTTGAACACCTACTATGAAATTAAACACAAACCATAGAAATGCAATACAATCACCATCCACAGTTAACCAAAAATACAATGAGAGATTAGGAGGATGCAATGAACACAAAGAGAGGGTTGAAATCATCCACAGAATTATCTTATTGCTCCAAAAATTGATACAGTGCATTACAATAGCCAAGAGGCAAAAAATTACATTACAACTTGAATGGGAGGTTTGAAACAGGGGGAAGAAGGGAGGGTGCAAAGGCCAAATTGTCCAACCTTTAGAAATTTTCCCCCTCCTTACAATATATAGAAGAATGAGAGAAGAAATAGGGAAAAAATCTGAAATCCATCTCCAACCATATCCAAAATTCATTCAATTCTCTTGCAATAGTGATGGGAGCCATGACAAAGCCCATACCTCTATGTACCATGTCTTACTATGTAAGAAGGAAGCCCATACCTTCATTGTGAAGGTAGGTGAGAAGACCTAGGAAACCCTCAAAAGGAAGAACTTTATTTCTCATTTTTTGAAGAACTTAGTCTCACCTAAATCAAGATAGTTGTGTAGCAGACATCGAGAAATTTCCAAAAAGTCCTCTCTTGCTCAAATCCAAGCTTCCAGTCGAAAGATATGGCCATCTGAATCTAAAGGTCAGATGTCAGGTGTTTAATGACCTTAGAGATCTCAATAGTCTTACAAGCATGCAACCTTTGAAAATCCCAATATTAAGACCCACCTAGACATCCTCACGCATCTTGAAGATTCAACTCCTTCCTCTAAATGCTGCTTAAAAGTTGTGTTGGATATGACACGTGGCAGACTTTTGCGGGCTCCTCTATGTTCTTTCGGAAGTCCAGTTCTGATTGGTGAAGACCCTTTCGGGGCCTGAGACTTCTAAAACACGTGGAGGCATTGACACCTCGAAATTTTAAATTGCCCCCAAATTTCAGACTTTCAGGTTTCGGAACTTTGCATGGATTTTTTCACGTGTAGGCCTCTACAGGCTCTCTGGAACTTCACAACGGCTTACCTTACCTTTTTAGACTCTAAGTCCAAAATTGTGGCAAGTTAGGAACTTTCTGAGTTTCAAGACTTCCTTTCGGGTCACACCTTTGAAAATGATTGCTGATGAGACATGTGGCAAAAGCTTGAAAGTCTATATGTTTGGGTTTAACCACCTTTTGGATTCATTTTCTTGAAAGATGCGCTGAGGAGATCACTTACGAAGCTTCTGCTGCTCTGCCCTATTTCTTTATTTTTTGGCTAAGTCCATTTTGTTTTGTGGGGCCATATTGTTTGAACCCTAAAACACGTGGAGGCTCAGCGCACATTTAGGGAACATTCTATGAATTATAGTTTTGAAGTTTCACCGTGTTGAGATGTGGAAAATTCCGCTAGCCTGCTTCTATTTAGATTTTTCAATGACCGCTTCTTCCTTTTCAGGCTCTGGACATGTGGAGGCGCTAGCGCTTGTTTGAGTCTCTTCTTTGGGTCACCAGTGCCCCTTTGAATTTGTGTTGATGAGACATGTGGAGGCTTTGTGCTCATTTAGGGTTTGCCTCTAGATCTAGATTTTAACTTTGAATTTGCGCCAAAGAGACATGTGGAGGCTTCTACTACGAATTCTTAAACTTAGTCAATTAAATGACCGACTCTATCCCAAAATTTTTTGGACCTGGGACACATGGAGGCCTGATGCTTGTTGAGTATCCACACTTGATCCTTCCTTTAAAGCTGCATCATTGAGACACAAGGCACCTTTCACTGAATCTCCCCCATTTTGACTTTTCAACTTTTGACTCTGTCCCTTTTCCGACTTGGGACACGTGGAAGCCTGACGCTTGTTTGAGGTCTATGTTTTAGGTCGTGCCCTTGAAGTTACACTGATGAAGCACATGGAAGATTCCACGAGTCTATGAATTTACCTTTGGAAAAATTTCCAGTATGGCCCCATAGACCCACTTTTGTCAAAAGAAATCATCCCAGGGCCCCACCGGCCCGCATTTTCCACGTTTGGCAAAAAGACATCTCTAATCCCGCTGGCCCGCATTTTCAACTTTTCATAAGAAATTTTTCTTGAGCTCACGGTCCCAAAATTATAACTTGTGACCCTTTGCGAAAAGTGCAAAAAAGACAAAATATCTTCTGCTGCACCACCGGTCTATAATTTTCCAATTAGTTAAAAATCTTCCCCAGGCCCGCCAGCCTGCTTTTGGCAAAAAATCCTTCCCAGGCTAGCTGGCCTGTAACTTGAAAAATATGAAGAGTTAGAAGGAATTCTTCACATTTCTGAAAAGGGGAAGAAATTTCCTATCTGATGGTAATGCTTTCAAGGGACTTATGTTTCTTAAAATATACAAAAATTCAGATTGAAGCACCAAGAGGGGGGAAATGGTGTTAGTTGACCAAAAATAAGTGTGAGCATATTTTGGTTAATAGTAAAACAAACTCAATCCAATATGGTTGTATAGAATCAAATTATCCAATAATAAAAGACCTGTGATACTCCTTTCTCCAAATTAATTGAGTTACACAATATACTTACATGTTGTCCATATGTTCATCCTCCTTACCAAATTTCCTCCTTGGTTGACACAATGCTGCAAGCACTCAATATCTCCGTACACACAACATCCGTACGGGACAACATGGGTATGGAACAAAATTGATTTATATAGGTATGCTTTTATTTATCCTCTAAACCATTAAATTTAAATCATGTTAGAATAAAGGGTGGATAATGTGGACACCATAAAATCATGAAACCATTATTACATAATAAACTTTTAGAATTGTTTCTTTCATGAGATCCTTAAATATCATAATAAGTGATTTAATGACATGTGATCTTGTATTGTCCTTTTTTTTGTGGTCTATTTCTAGATCTATGATTTCTTCTTACACTTCATGTCACTTGGTTCACTATGCGGGGAGTCACAAATAAATATATTGATATTTTAAGGGACTTTGTTTGATTTGAGTACATGGATAATAATATCAAGTGGGACATAACTGTCATTTGATACTATCCAGAAGTGCATGTGTCAGTGCCTTGTATCAGGAGTGGATTGTCGGGCCAACATTTTCACAATTTGTTCACACTATTTTAGCTTAACCTTCGTTATCGCCACATCTTTCGATTATGTGAGATGCAGATTGTGTGTCATTAGAGTGATAATTTCAAATTAGGTCTGGATATTATATATACAATGGATTCTTAGTAGATTATAATTTTAGGCAACACTATCAAGTATGGGCACTACACACGCTATTCCATAGGGCATTACAAGGGAATTTTTTTAAAACAATTGCAACTCTACAAGTATGCTATTCTACCAATTTTAATGAGTGTCTTGACATATGAAGTCTTATCTAGCAAGACTATGTCAATCATTTGCAAACATAAGGAGAAACATGATTTTCGTAGAGGTAACTCTAGAACTACATTAATTCCTTAGCGAGAATTAGAGTAGAACTACATGAAGTTGAATCCCTCTCACTTGGGAAATGAAGAACATTGTTTTTTATAATGTAACAGAGAGGCAATTTAACTACAAATTCTAGTGACAAGTCTTTTTTGCAAACAACCTTCATGTATATGGTAAGTGAATTCATAGATGAAACAGATCCATCACCATATAGACCAAAATTGCAAAATAGTGCTAAATCTTGGCTAGTGTAAAACAAGATTTAAGTGTCGTGCACATCTAGTGGAGCAATGAGGATCCAAATTTCTATGTAAGATGATTAAGAATATTTATCCTGTGTTCATTCCATACTATCTGAGATCTCATTACATGACTAGATAAACTGTGGAAAGCAATTGTATGAAAATATAAGGTTTGTCAATACTATATAAAGTAGGTGTATCTAGCATTCCTTTGAATGTATTCACCTGCATGCAGACTATAGGTTTTAGTTTCTTGCATCTTCTTAACCCTGTATCTTATGGTAAAAAAAATTAGAGTAGGATTTAGATTAGATCAAAGTTTAGTGCTCATAATTAGTAGTAATTCCTATCGACATTTGGGAGTCCCTCAAGTGTATATGTAATTGCCACTGATAAGTTTTGTATCCCCCCAGTGGAAAAAGAGGTGGCTCTCCTGCATTGTAAGTGTTGTGATCTTGTGATCACATTTCATCATCCACCTTATATTTTACATTCATTTTCGGCATCAGTTGAAAAGTGGCCCTTTCTATGTTGGATGCAGCTCTTGGGGAGCTTTAAAATTTCTAAGGCTCACTTCAACTTAAAACATGTCCATGTGGAGGCTTTCGTCTGGGCCTTCCCTTACTTAGACTTTTCACGCAACTTCCTAAAGTGGCCTGAGACATGTGGAGGGACTTTGCATGTTTGGGGACCGGACCTTGAGTTTTATTTTGAAGAATTTTGCACCGGGAGTACACTTGGAGACTCTGCCATACTGAGACACATGTTTATGCCCGCGCTTGTTTGGGGTCTATACTTTTTGGGACCATCTCAAAGAGTTTATTGAGACAGAATATCAGGTGGGGAAACGGAAGTGCGGGGCTCATGGGGAAAATATGGAACTTTTTCCTTTTGTAAAAGAGGGAAAAATATGTAAGTTGAAATACGGGTCTGCTACGACCCACATTGGGACACGTGTCAAACCCATTTTTTAGAGGGTAGAGGGGTGGAGAAAAATTTCAACATTTAAATATTTTTCCAAAAATTATAAAATATCAAAATAGTCATTCCTAGACCCGTTTCCAATCGCATTTTTCCAATATGGAGGGCTCCCGAAGATTAAAAGTTAAAATGCACAGATCAATTGTAGTTAATACATTTCATTTGATTTTGCCATTCATTGAAGCTCCAAGATGTTTGGAGATAAACATCTTTGCATCATAGCTTCATCAAATTTTTGACAAATTTGTGTCGTTTGTCTACAAACTAAGCCCTAGGAATTAATCCTTAGGCAGACTAGGCAACTGCCCAGGGCGTAAGTAGTTAAAGGGGCGCCTAAATCTCAAAGATTTGTATTATTTTTTATTAGTATTAGAATTTATCTTTATTATTATTTACCTAAAGTCCATATTAATTGAGTCTTTTATTGATATAATTATAAAGTAGCTACATGAATATCCATGCATATACATTAAAATTTATTATAATAATTTTGGAAGTAAAAAATAAATATGCATATTTTTAAGCTCATGGCATCGATTTTGTTGGTATTTGTTACCCATTCTCTAATGTAGCTCTAGATAATCTCAAGTGTGTCGACACTAAATTTTTTTCCTCCGAAAATATTCTATTTCATTAATGTATGATGTTGTTAAGTATAGCTATTAGTAGTAGCAAGTATGATAGAAGGATAACGGCACCGCATTTACGGTGCCGCCAGTACTAATGTTTTGGAGTACGGTAACATGTCAAAGTACAATAGGAATGTTGTAATAAGTAAATATTTGGTCGTAAGTGGTCCGGTAATGTTCACAAAATGTCAAAGTTGGGTACACTTACCTCAGAAGTAGGGTCTACGTCCATCCAGGATATTAGAAATATTATATTGGTAATAAGGACAAGGAGTGAGGTCATAGGATATTTTGTGTATTCCTATTTGTAAAAAGTCTAAAAATGTGGAACCCATGTAAAATGATTAAGGTTTATCTTATCTTATGAAGATAAGCTTACAAAGTACAGATAAGAGTTAAGGTATGGAATATGATTTTGTCAGAGTGGATTTCTTATCCTGAAATCTTAGAGATAAGATGGATTAAGCCTGGAAGTTCTATAAATAGAGAGGCGTAACCCCCTCATTTATTGCATAGAAAGAAGTAGCTGAGAACCTTCAATTCAGCCTAGGAAGTGTGCGAAGGAAGCCATCAGTTACAAGGTGTGTTGAATTGAAGCCATCAAGAGGCGTTCAATTTGTAAAGTTTCTCCCATAGTACTTGTTGAGATGGATTTTTTGCTCGAGCTCGGGTGAGATTGAAAGATGCCAGATTTCAGATGTTATATATTATTATTTCAGAGGGAATATTTCTGATTTGATTAAAGGGATTCCGTCTTATCAGTTATGTCAATAGTATTCTTGTGTTATGTTGTTGCTATGTTTCCAGAGTTACATCCACCAAACTCAAAGGCTGGTGCACCTAGTAGAATAATCATAGCATCGAGGAGTTCCCGGTGAAGAATGTATCATAGTCTAAAACGGATTGGTGATAAGAACAGGTTCCTCGAATATTCCTCTTTTTTGACGGGAAAAGGGTGCTGTAGGCACTAAGGATGAAGAATATGCCTACTAGTTAGAGATAATGATGTAAATATTTACAATGATTCACCTTTTTTAAAACACCTGGCAACCTTTTTGCGAGTCTGTTGAATGTCACCTTCTGCAAACCATGATCCCATATGTGCAACAAAGGTGCTTAAAATATGCCTCTTTTTGGTGGGGAATTGGATGTAAAAGGGTGTATTATAAATGTAATGAGATTACTCTTGCAAAAGGTTGGGAGGTTCATTTTCACTAGAAAATTTTGAGAGAAGCTCATCTTCTAAGAAAAATTTCTGAGAAACCAGGTTAACTCCCTTTGTGTTAGATTTTCATTCATGTTGAGTTGGTTACGAGTGTATAGCCATACACAAGCTCTGAGATTGTTTAAATAACTCTCACTTGCTGATGAAATTTGATAAACTTTGAGTTAATTCTGTGTTAATTCTCTGGAAAATTTTATGTTTATTTCACTTTTAGAATGTCTGCAAATAGTTTTTCCTATTCCTATTGCAATCTTATACCAAAATATCTTTGAATCACATAGATCTCAATCCTTGTGATAGTTTCAAGTGGCATCTGTAATTTCATTTTTAAGAAGAGCTTTCATCTGGGAATGAAATAAACAATTTAAAATCACTTTTCTTTCATCTGTTGACAAAGATTGTTTGTAAGCCTCTGGGTGTACCTCAGGCATGACTAATCTTAGATTTTGATGTTTTATTGGGTCTTCTAACTCGAGCCTTCATGCTAGGATCTCAAAGATTGTGTGAAAAAGTGCATGTCTGGGCCTCCATTGATGCACACCTTCTGATTGAAGGAATGTTTTAACTATTTTTGAAGCTTTCTATTATTGAGTTCTCTATTTTTTGTGAAGTTTCTCAAAGATCTGGTAAATTCCAATCTATCTTGTTGATCTCCCACAAAAAACATTATTTCAAATAACCAATCCTACCCTGAAATACCCCTGTTTTGCTCTCTATATCCATAGAAGAACAAAATCCATTTTCTAAAGTATGCAGAAATAGATCAGGATTCCAAATGTCTTTAGTAACCTTAGCCCTGTGTTGAAAATATCTCCATAATCTGCAAGTGACAACTCAGGAGAGTCATGATTTGGTGTGTTGATCATATTTTCCCCAGGGTTTTCTTTATAAAAATTTGTGTAAAAGAAAGGTATCTGTGTCTCCTTCAATAATTAGAGGTTACAAAATAGGTTCTCTTACCTTGATTGAAAGGCACAACCTAAAATAGTTAGGATAAGATCATATCCTTTTAAGGTGCTATCCATCTCTCCACAAATCCGAGTAAGAAAGGGTCAGTTAGATTTCCTCCCCAGCTACAAAATGATACACATTTATGATCTATCTATCCTTTAAGCTCCCTGTTGAATCTATGTTGTTGCTCGGCTTGAAAGGGAGAACGAATTTGGATACCAACACTCGTGGTGCCATTTTCAGGGATGACATTTACATTACCAGGGACTGATTTGCATTGTCGAGACTGATTCTTTGATTAATTTCCTATTCATATCCATTTGGCCCGTCAACAACACTCGTGGCACCGTTATTGGGGACTTCTTTGAAGAATTTAAAGTTTTCCAAACCCTAGTAATGTTTCTTGCAGTTCTGTGTGCAAATACATTTTTGTAAACATCATTCTCTGATCAGATATGTAAGAGATTGAACAAAGTTATAAGTTTTGTGTGTTGTCTTTCCAATTTTTTCAGCAGTTATTGTACTAAGTTTGCCTCACCATTGATAAATTTGGGTGAAGGAAGGTCTAGATTTGTATAAGATTTGCATGATTTTTAGTGCTGACAGACATTTGACATATTATCCTTTAGTGCATTTTCACAAATCTAGGGTGAAAAATCCTTAGTGGCAACTCCAGTGTTGTTTTGATTTTGATAAATGCCAGTGTCTTAACCTCTGTCAATTGTGAATTTGTTACTATTATTTGCAAAGCTGGAAGAAAGAAGATATTTCTTCGCTGCGGACCCTAGTAAAAGGTTGTTCCCAGAGTTTGAAAAGTCTAATTTAGAAGGAGGAAAAATTTGGAAGGTTGTGGGAGATCAAGCATCAATAAAAGAGATCTCCATTGGTGAAATTAATTAGCAAATGGTTGAAGATTGCAATACTTCCTCAACTGCTTCTGAATAAGGTAGTCATCTCTGTAAATCCAAATTCTCCAACTGGAGAGGGGCCTTTTCATTTCACCCTTGTATTTGAAACATTTACATCTCTTGATCTGCCCTTGTGTTTTCAAAACCTAATAAATGTTTTCCAAGAGATAAAGAGCCATTAGGGGATAGTCATTCTGAAAATTGTATCCCTGTACCACATAGACCCCTCACTCCTCATCACTTTGTTTTCTCTTGTAAGGTCACCTCCTCAGAATAATATGGCTCAACCTCCACCTAGACGTCCATTTGTCATTAATACTTTTGGTCCCATCATTTTTAGAGGTATGGACTGGCTATCCGAATGCTGTGCCACAGGATGTAAGAAACATATTGCCTGAGTTTTAAGGACAAAATGCAATAACTGGTGATCAACACTTAAAACTCTTTGTCAATATGATGGAGGATTTCGAAATAGAGTTTGAAGATGTATACATTAAATTGTTTATTCATACATCTAGAAGAGGGTGCAAGGGACTGGTATAAAGCTCTACCTGATAAATCTATTGATTCTCGGACTGAAATGAAGAATGCATTTAGATTGTAGCTATGGTGACAAAACAGACCCTAGGTTTCTTTTGTCAGAATTCGATAATATTAAAAAGAATCCTAATGAGTTAGTGCATGACTTTAATATGAGATTCAATAAGACATTGAGAATACTACCTATGAATTTGAGGTCCATATGATGAATCTTGTCTTATAAAGTATGTTGATGCATTTGACAAGAAGGCCAGATACTATTTAAGGGATAATAACCTTGGCACTTTGAGGGCAGGCCTTTACCATGGCTCTGCAAATTGAGAACAACATCAAAGCCAGTTGGAAAAACTCCTAAGAGGGAAGGTGTCAAACTAATAAACCTAAAAAAACCTCAAGCAAGAAAGAGTGTGGATCTTGAGGAGGCTATTAGAACTTTTGGTAGGGGTTGTCAAAGAAATCTCTTACAAACTAGCCCAGACAGAGAAAGGAATTGGGCAGAGTTCACAAGGCCAGCAAAAGGCACAAAATCATGACAGATTTGGCAATCATCCTAGGGGTGATTAGAGGTCAGAAGACAAAGGTAATGGACCCATGGGATCTACAAATAGAAATCCCCAAGCACATGAAAGTAGAATGGTGCCTGAGCCTCTGACTGCCTAGGTTACTATGTTGTTGAATGCCGCCAATGAGATTGATTGGTGTGATAGATGATTTCTACCTACTCCTCCATGTGAATTAAATAAACAAGAAGAAGAAGCTGATAGTGATGATGGTACTGGTGACAATGCATGCATGTTGGATTCCTATACGAGTTCACAGTAGGGACAAACCTCAACTGAGCTGATGAGTGCCATAACTGCTAAAGATTTCTAGGATTGCATTCACTGGGTATTACCTCTTCCACCCACACATACTTCTGAAAATTATATGTTGCAAGATTTTGAAATTCCTAATAATGATTTTGAATACTTAAGGGCACTAATGATTGAGAATTATGATGGAGGGATCCCTTCTGAGGAGGATAGGCAGTTGTTAATGAATGTTGTGGTTGGCCATAAAAAAATAATATAATACCAGGAGTAAGGTTGCCAAAGGGGAAGGGCCTCAAGCCAAAATGTTAGTGTGAAATCACAACACCCCCAAATGAGTTCTAAAAATTTTCTTTTCTAAGGAAGGATCTGTTGTTGCAAATCAGCAGCACCCTGGATGCAAATCAAGGTTCTAAGTTGATGTTTCGAGCATCCAGTGTGATTACACAACATTGAAACCTCTCTCCAAGTGTGGGACTTGTAAAATGAGAGAGGAATCTTCAGATTAGAGGATGGTTCCTCAAAATATTCTAATTAGATCTATTATTTTCACAACTGCAGAGGTTCAGATCCTAATTTTATCCTAATTTGCAAGGAGACAGGGATAAGAAATGCAAAAATTGAAACTAAACTAATGATGGTGATGCACCAAAGGAGTGGTGAACATTTTTGCTCATGAAAATAGACACAAATCAGAAATTACAACATAAAAACATCATGCACAAGTTGATAAGTTGTAATCAAAGGTTTAAAATGAAGCAAACAACACATACAAAGGACTGGACGCATTCACAGAGCCTGTATTGTGATTTTCAACATCAAAATCCTTGTATTCCAACACCAAAGAGGAATAAAAACCTATTACAATCCCTGGAAGGTCTGATACTTGCCAAAATTAACTTGCTAAAGGTGAAAACAGAAGCTTGCTGTGTAAAAAAGTGTTCAACCCTCAAAAATGAGCCAAATCTGGCTTTTACAGTGCATGGGTCGAGCCCAGGAGAGAGAAAACGTGAGAAAACGTGGGATCCATTCCTCATTGATTAAAAATGCATTAAAACAGCATGGGTGTCCTTACAAACCCATACCCTGACATTTTTTACCATGCTGGAGAAGAATGCGGCCCATTTTGCATTAAAATTGGTTGTTGAAAACGTCAGTTTTGTCCATGGGCACGTACCAGAAGTGTTTTTAATTTTTATCCCTCCAAACTGAACCAAAATTCAAAATTGACCTCAGAATCATGTAGATAATTTCAACATCTTTCTATTGATATAAAGAACAGGAAAATCTGAGCTCTGGATCGAAAGTTATGGCCTTTTGAATATTTAGGGCAAAAACAGGCCCAAATCGGATCGGCGGGAAAAAATTTTGAATTTTACCTCTTTTTGCATTTTGGAAAATTTTTCAAAAAACCCCTGCACTCCACCACTTGGGTGCCATGTGGCACATCCTGATTGGCTGTGGGCCTTTTAGGGGAAAATTTCCCACAAAAACTCCGCCGAGCTATAACTTGAAAAATATGAGGAGTTAGGAGGCAAACTTTACCTTTCTGGAAAGCTGAGAGAGAGCTCTATCCATTGGTGCCATTTCCAAAAAGATTTGAGTTCTTGAAAATAAAAAAATGGAGACTAAGGCACAAAAGAGGTAGGAACACAAGGAGTTAACCACAAAAATGAGCAGGTGCACATTTTGGATAACAATTTTGGCGACTCAGAGGGGTTATCTGCCTGCTAGATGAAGATACCAGTTTCCTGAAGCAGTCCATTGGACATGGAGTCATCAAATTTTCTGTTTGGAACCCCAACTGACTTAGAATGTTGCAAGGAGGAAGATGGAATATCACCTTATGGAAGCAAGGACTGGCAAAACATCTCCAGGGACAGCAGCTGTGCCAAAGCACTTAGGGAAAGCAAAACTAACCTACAACAAAACAATGTGCACAAGCACTTGGAGGGAATGAAAACCTAGGCTAATATTTACAAGGTGGAGAATTTCCTTTAGAAGCAATTCTTTAGATAGATTCCATTGACTGGAATCTATAGTTCTTCGCCATCTAATGAAGACACTTTGAGGCAGGCCTACATGACTAGGGCAAATGAGAACAATTTCAAGGCCATTGGAAAACCTCCTAGCGGGAGGGTGTCAAACTGATAAATCTGGACAAACCTCACGCAAGTAATAGTGTGGATCTTGAGGAGGATGTTTTTACACCTTTGGCAGGGGCTTATCAAGGATAAGACCCCCCCAAAGAATTCCTGACAAACTAGCCCGGGCAGACGGGAAAGGAATTGGGAAGAGTTCACAAGGTTGGAAAAAGGCATAAATCATGATAGATTTGGAAATCATCCTAGGGATGATCAGAGGTCAGATGACAAGAGGTAATGGCCCCATGGGATCTGCAAGTAGACATCCCCAAGCACGTGAAAGTAGACTGGTCCTGAGGCTCTAACTGCATGGGTTGTTGCTGTTGATGAAGCTAATGAGATTATTGGTGTGATAGATGCTTTTTGCCTACTCCTCCATGTGAATTAAATAAACAAGAAGAAGAATCTGATAGTGATGATGGGTTACTGGTGACAATGCATGCATGTTGGATTCCTATACGAGTTCACAGTAGGACAAACCTTCAACTGAGCTGATGAGTGCCATAACTGCTAAAGATTTCTTAGGGATTGCATTCACTGGTATTACCTCTTCCACCCACACCATACTTCTGAAATTATATGTTGCAAGATTTTGAAATTCCTAATAATGATTTTGAATACTTAAGGGCACTAATGATTGAGAATTATGATGGAGGGATCCCTTCTGAGGAGGATAGGCAGTTGTTAATGAATGTTGTGGTGGCCATAAAAAAATAAATAATACCAGGAGTAAGGTTGCCAAAGGGGAAGGGCCTCAAGCCAAAATGTTAGTGTGAAATCACAACACCCCCAAATGAGTTCTAAAAATTTTCTTTTCTAAGGAAGGATCTGTTGTTGCAAATCAGCAGCACCCCTGGATGCAAATCAAGGTTCTAAGTTGATGTTTCGAGCATCCAGTGTGATTACACAACATTGAAACCTCTCTCCAAGTGTGGGACTTGTAAAATGAGAGAGGAATCTTCAGATTAGAGGATGGTTCCTCAAAATATTCTAATTAGATCTATTATTTTCACAACTGCAGAGGTTCAGATCCTAATTTTATCCTAATTTGCAAGGAGACAGGGATAAGAAATGCAAAAATTGAAACTAAACTAATGATGGTGATGCACCAAAGGAGTGGTGAACATTTTTGCTCATGAAAATAGACACAAATCAGAAATTACAACATAAAACATCATGCACAAGTTGATAAGTTGTAATCAAAGGTTTAAAATGAAGCAAACAACACATACAAAGGACTGGACGCATTCACAGAGCCTGTATTGTGATTTTCAACATCAAAATCCTTGTATTCCAACACCAAAGAGGAATAAAAACCTATTACAATCCCTGGAAGGTCTGATACTTGCCAAAATAACTTGCTAAAGGTGAAAACAGAAGCTTGCTGTGTAAAAAAGTGTTCAACCCTCAAAATGAGCCAAATCTGGCTTTTACAGTGCATGGGTCGAGCCCAGGAGAGAGAAAACGTGAGAAAACGTGGGATCCATTCCTCATTGATTAAAAATGCATTAAAACAGCATGGGTGTCCTTACAAACCCATACCCTGACATTTTTTACCATGCTGGAGAAGAATGCGGCCCATTTTGCATTAAAATTGGTTGTTGAAACGTCAGTTTTGTCCATGGGCACGTACCAGAAGTGTTTTTAATTTTTATCCCTCCAAACTGAACCAAAATTCAAAATTGACCTCAGAATCATGTAGATAATTTCAACATCTTTCTATTGATATAAAGAACAGGAAAATCTGAGCTCTGGATCGAAAGTTATGGCCTTTTGAATATTTAGGGCAAAAACAGGCCCAAATCGGATCGGCGGGAAAAAATTTTGAATTTTACCTCTTTTTGCATTTTGGAAAATTTTTTCAAAAAACCCCTGCACTCCACCACTTGGGTGCCATGTGGCACATCCTGATTGGCTGTGGGCCTTTTAGGGGAAAATTTCCCACAAAAACTCCGCCGAGCTATAACTTGAAAAATATGAGGAGTTAGGAGGCAAACTTTACCTTCTGGAAAGCTGAGAGAGAGCTCTATCCATTGGTGCCATTTCCAAAAAGATTTGAGTTCTTGAAAATAAAAAATGGAGACTAAGGCACAAAAGAGGTAGGAACACAAGGAGTTAACCACAAAAATGAGCAGGTGCACATTTTGGATAACAATTTTGGCGACTCAGAGGGGTTATCTGCCTGCTAGATGAAGATACCAGTTTCCTGAAGCAGTCCATTGGACATGGAGTCATCAAATTTTCTGTTTGGAACCCCAACTGACTTAGAATGTTGCAAGGAGGAAGATGGAATATCACCTTATGGAAGCAAGGACTGCAAAACATCTCCAGGGACAGCAAGCTGTGCCAAAGCACTTAGGGAAAGCAAAACTAACCTACAACAAAACAATGTGCACAAGCACTTGGAGGAATGAAAACCTAGGCTAATATTTACAAGGTGGAGAATTTCCCTTTAGAAGCAATTCTTTAGATAGATTCCATTGACTGGAATCTATAGTTCTTCGCCATCTAATGAAGACAATTGGAAGGCATTGTTGTCCTTACACTTTGTGACCATGTATGGGCCACTCCAAATGGCATCAAATTTTGAATGCCTTCCCAGTTTTACTCTATCTGCATCCCATTTTAACACTAGATCTCCAACTTGAAAATATCTACTCTTGGCCTTCCTATCAAAGGTCTTATTGATCAAATCTTGATCCTTCTCCATTGCTTGGGATGCCTAATCTCTAATCTCTTGAAGCTCCATCAACTCTGCATATCTCACCTCCATGGGCCCAAACTCTAGCAACTCTAACTGCTTCATGAGTTCCAATGTTGGCAACTCAAGTGACATGGGCAAGATTTCCTCTCTTAGATAAACAAGATTGAATGGAGAGTTACCTGTAGATCTCTCGGGAGTTATCCTATCAGTCCATAAGGCTGATTTCAATTTGGTATGCCCAAGACCTCTGATTCTCATCAAGAGTCCTCCTAATGATCCTCAACAAGTTCTTGTTTGTAGATTCAGCCTGGCCATTACCCTGAGGGTAGTAGTTTGATGAAGTACTTAGGTAGATCCCATTCTTGACAGCCCACTCAGTCATCTTGGATCCAATGAATGCTAATGCATTATCTGAGATTATTGTAGTAGGTATGCCAAATCTGGTTGCTATTCCCTCATAGAAGTCTAAGATGCTAGACTCATTTGCTTCTTTGAGTGCTACTGCTTCAGTCCACTTGGTGAAGTAGTCTGTGGCTGTAAAAATCCACTTATGCCCTTGGCTTGAATTGGGATTAATGACTCCAATGAAGTTTAAACTCCATTATTGAATGGCTGGTCAACTGAAATTGGATGCAATTGAAGGGCAGCAAGTCTCTCTTTACCTGTGAAGAATGCACAATTCTTACACCTCTTGATCCATGCATAGCAATCACTAAAAATCTTGGGCCAATAATAACCAGCTTTCATGATTTTTAGAGCTATCACTCTTGGTGCAAAATGGCCACCAGCTGGTCCACCATGGAACTCTTCCAACACCCTATGAATCTGATTTGTGCTAATGCATCTCAGCAGCACTCCATTCACATCTTTCTTGAACAAAACTCCATCAACAATGGCATATGGGACAGCCTAAAATCTGAAGTGTCTTCTTTGGGTCTTGTTCATCTCTAGAGGGCATAGGCCTGTGCTTAGGAAATGTATTATACCTTGGGTCCAGCAAGGAGTGGGGACAGCATTATTTTCTTCTTGAGTGCCGCTTGGCTCATGGCTTTCTTGAACTGTCAAAACAAACCTCTTCCTCATTGCATACTTCTTTTTGCTTCCCCAAAATCAGCTGCTCACCACAATCCTTTTCCTCTTACCAGCTTGGTGATCTTGATCTCAATGTCATACTCCATGACACGAGTGATCCAACCTGCCCTTTTCTCATTCAAATCCTTGTTGAGGAGGAAGTCTTTAACCCCAGCATGAGAGACCCAGCAACTGGACCTTGTTGTTTGAGACTAAATGCTTGAATTTTTTCAAGCTTCTAATTACTGCGAGTACATGCTTCTCAATAAAAGAATACCTCACCTCATAGTCATCTAGGCTCTGGCTGAAGAAAGCAATTGGCTGCTCATCATTGTCCTTGTTCTGTTGTACCAAAATGGCAGAAACAATATCATTACCTCCAAATGCATAGAGGATGAAATCCTTGGAGAAGTCTGGGTTGATGAGAGTTGGTGCTTGAGAGATGGATTCTTTGATTGCTTCAAAAATCTCCTTTCCTTCTGTTGTCCACTTGAAAGCCATGCTTTTCTTTAACATTTTGGTGATAGGTTTGACAAGGGCTGTAAAATCTGGGACAAACCTCCGAACAAAGTTTATCCTCCCCCAAGAAACTCTGAAGGGCTTTCTTGTCGCTTGGCAATGGTAGTGCTCTTATGGCTTCAACCCTCTCTGGATCCATTACTAATCCTTCTCTGGAGACAATATGGCCAAGGAGCTTTCCTTCATGTGTAAGAAAGATACACTTCTTAGGATTTAAAGACACTCCAAATCTCCTGCACCTCATGAAGACCTGTCTCAAATGAGAGAGGTGGTCTGCTGCATTTTTGGAAAAAATAGTGATATCATCAAGGTATATCAGCACCATGTTGTTAATCAAACCTTTGAATGCCATGTCCATTGCTCTTTGGAAGGTAGCACCAACATTGGACAGCCCAAATGGCATTTTCCTATATTCATAAGTTCCCCATTTGGTTGTGAAGGTTGTCTTGAACTGGTATTCTTCCTTCACCATAATCTAATTGTAGCCTGAGTAGCCATCAAGTAGTGAAAACCTCTCGGAGCCAACCACAACTTGCAAGATTTTCTGCATGGAAGGGAGCGGGTAATGGTCCTTGAGAGATGCTCTATTCAAGTCTCTGAAGTCAACACACAATCTGATCTCTCCACTCTTCTTTCTGACTGGAACCAAGTTGGCAACCCAACTAGAATGCTTGATTGGGAATATGATCCTTGACTCAATCAGCTTGTTCAATTCTTTCCTCATGAGAGGCTCCATGTGTGGATTGACTGGTCTTTGTTTCTGCCTGACAGGCTTAGTATTTGGATCTAATTCAATGGTATGCTGAGCTAAGTTGGGATTGAAACCTTTCAAATATTCATAGCTCCAAGAAAACACATCAGGGAACTCTTGACACAGCTGTATGAACTCATACCTTTCTTTTTCAGTTGTCATCCTTCCAATTTGTAATGGTTTGTTCTCTTCTACCAAGATGGATACTGAATCATCTCTCTTGACCTGAATGTTTGCTTTCTCCTTCCTAAACTGATCGTTGGGATTAAAAATGGACTCCAAAGTGATAAGTCCCTTGGGCAGCTTGTTAGTTCTCAGCTGTACCACTTGGTCACCATACTGGTGTTCCAATTTTTCTTGATTCTTAGCTGAGAACTCATCTTCTTCTTGCAAGAAATGGATGATTTGCTGGTCATTTTCAAACACTTGCCAACTGACATTGTTATCCGGCACTGAAGGCTTCACAATCACGTGGATGTTTGGCTGTACCTTGTCTTGTTGAATGCTTTCCACAATGTCAAAGGCTGCCCCTACTGCTGCAAGCCTGTCAGCAGCTTGATTATCTTTCCTAGGAATGGATTTGATGCCAAAACCCTCAAAATCTTCCATGAGGTCCCATACCTTGTTCTTGTAGCACTTGAGTAGATCATTCTTGGCAGCATGCTATCCCTTGACCTGATTTATAATCAATTCACTGTCACTAAAGACTTGCAAGTTCTTTATTCCTCTCTTTATTGCCCAATGCATCCCTTGCACCAAGGCTTCATATTCAGTAGTGTTATTGGAGCATGCAAACTGAAATCTAAAAGATGAATAGTACTTTACTCCTTGAGGTGAAACAAGCATAGCTCCACCTCCTGCATCTTGTCTACTCCTTGATCCATCAAAAAACAGCTGCCATACCTCATTGTCATCCTTTTGGTTTGGCTTGGTGATGCTGGGAATGGGATGATCTTCTTGATGTATGCAATAGACCCCTAGCTCAAATTCTTCTACTTCTTGATAAGGATCAAAAGCATGCACCTTGTTTGCCCATTCATCAAGAGTTACATCCGGGATGCTTCCAACCTTGGTGTCAGCTTCATCAGTTCTTGGGTGATCTTCTTGATCAAATGCCAAACAGTTGGCATTGATCTGACTTGGAGTGTAGGGTTCAATGTGGAATTTTGCAATAGGTTTAGACCTGATTGTAGCTTTGGTTCCATACCTTGTTCTCCATACCCACACATAACTCCTAAAACAACTCGTTCTGAACAGCATGTGTGACCAATCAGCAGATAAATATCCTCCAATCTTGGCTGTGAAATCCCTTGACAAACATAGGGAAAAGAGTGGTGGAAGGTATATAACTGATACATCTTGTAAAATAACAACATTTGGACATGCATGCAAGGTAAGACTCAAGTTTCTAATCACCCCAACTGTTGTTAATGCTGTCCCATCCAACTGCACTACCCCTTTGGATATGGTTTCATATTGAAGTCCTAGCTGATCAGCTATTTGCTTGGGCATCACTGAGCTCCTTGCCCCGGAATCAATCATGCAATTATGCAACAATTGGTTTCCAATGATTAATGAGACATAAAAAGGAGGGGGCTTCAACATTTTACCATGTTGTCCTCCATGATTCCCTTTAGGCTGGGCAGCATTTGTAAGCACCTTCTCTTGCATCTGAACTTGCTGATTCGAAGTTGGCCAGTCCTTCATGGCAGCTTGTAGAAAATCTCTCTGGCCTGGGATAGATAGGGATTCCCACATTGATAAATTTACATTTGTCTTCTTCATCTGATCAATGATACTAAATGGTGATGAAGGATCTCTTTGTTGTCTCTTGGTTTGCATATTCATCCCTTGCGTGTGGGCAGCAACAACTGGTATTTGAGTTGGTCTAGGAGCTGTTCTTGGCTGCCCTTGTGCATTTACAACTGGATTTTGTTTTCCAACCATTTGTGGAGCCATAGAAGGTTGTGGATTGGTTGGGGCTAATGGTTGTTCTTCACCCAAATTCCTTCTTTTTGACCTTGTGTTGGCTGCAACACCTTGAGAGACTGTTTGATTTATGCCACAAAAATCCTCTGCCCGCCAGTTCACAAGTGTGGTGTCATTTGGAGCTGATTGCTGGTGGAATGTTTCTTGTTGTTGGTTGTTTCCTTGACTTCCCTCACCCTCCACACCGGTAGTTGTCACCATTAATGCTTGATTCAGGGCACCGTTGAAGCACATAGATTGGTTGTGAGGTTCATTGCATGGAAAACACCAATCATACCCCCGAGCAACGTTGTTTTGTGTTGGCACCAATGCCTTAGAGGTAAACATAACATTTGGATTATAGGGCTTAAATGGTCTATTGGCAGGAGGCCTTGTTTGATTTACATTTACAACTGGATTAGGTGGTCTTTGTGGTTGGTATGGCTGCTTGTTAGGCTGGGCTTGGGGATGATAAGAAGGTCTAAAACCTTGGGCTTGTTGCCTCTTGAGAGTAACCAGCTCATTGCCTAGGTTTTGCAATTGCTTCATGACTTCTTGAAGCTCATTTGGGGCACTTGGAGATGAAGTAGAAGCTTCATTTGAACTCTGATTTCTAGGAGTGGGAGAAGGAGCCAAATTAGGTGCTTGATTAGTGTTTGGGCTCTCTAAACTTGGAAACAACTGCATGGGAGGTCTAGGGGCTAGTTTGCCAGCTTGGATCAAACAATTTTCAGCCCTAATGGCAATGTTATAAGCCATAGGGATAGTTATGCCTCCCATGGATTGAATCAACATAGAAATATTAGAATTTAGAGCTTTGAGATAGTAGAGAAAAGCACCTTCTACTGTTAGCTTGACTGCCACTGGAATTCTCTCCCAAGTCCTTTGAAATCTGAAATTAAAATCAGTCAGCTCCTCATTAGGAGCTCTTTTGATAGTTGTCAGCTGCTCCAAAAGGGACAAGTTGTCTCCCTTTTCCCCAAACTGCTCATGGAGGGCTATACATAGCTGATTTTTATTTTGAATAGAACCTGAGGCAAGACTCCTGAACCATTGCAAAGCTTTCCCTTTGAATGAATATGCCAATAGTTTGACAGCAACTTGCATCTCATTGATCTCATGGATTGCACAAATGTTAGCAATATCCTTAACATGATCACCAGGTGAGGTTTGATTTTCTCCAGTGAAGTATGGAATGTTCTTCAATGCTACAACTGGGATTGGATTTTGTGCATTGAGAGCAAGTGGGCTGCTGCCAGTGAAATTGACATAGGGGTTGTTTTGTGTCATTCTAATCGGCCTTAGAACCCTTGTTGATTGAATGAAAGGCCTACCAGGTGGAGGAGTTGAGAGAGTTCTGTTTGGTGGAGATGGTGACCTTTGGATTCTCCTCCCACTTTTCCTTATTCTTGGAGATAATTGCAGCTATTCAAACAGCACCTCTTCTTCTCCAGCTCTTGACCTTGTAGTGATTCTTCTCATGATTTTTTTGGTCTGCACTACTAAAACCAGCTGATTCTTCTTCCTTGGAGTCACCAGATGTGTAATTTATAGCTCTTTTAAGCAAAAAACTTGCAACAAATGCACATCAATTTTTTTGTAATGAATATGAATACCTCTAAGGTGCCACCAAGCGTGCCAAAACTGTTGTTGCAAATTAGCAGCACCCCTAGATGCAAATCAAGGTTCTAAGTTGATGTTTAGAGCATCCAATGTGATTGCACAACATTGAAACCTCTCTCCAAGTGTGGGACTTGTAAAATGAGAGAGGAATCTCTAGATTATAGGCTGGTTGCTCAAACTCCTCTAATTAGATCTATTAATTGCACAACTGCAGAGGTTCAGATCCTAATTTGTAAGCAGACAGGGATAAGAAATGCAAAAATTGAAACTAAATTAATGATGGTGATGCACCAAAGGAGTGGTGAACATTTTTGCTCATGTAAATAGACAAAAATCAGAAATTGCAACATAAAACATCATGCACAGGTTGATAAGCTGTAATCAAAGGTTTGAAATGAAGCAAACAACACATACAAAGGACTGAAAGCATTCACAGAGCCTGTATTGTGATTTTCATCAAAATCCTTGTATTCCAACACCAAAGAGGCATAAAAACCTGTGAAAATCCCTGGAAGGTCTGATACTTGCCAAAATCACTTGCTAAATCTGAAAACAAAAGCTTGCTATTCAAAAAAGTGTTCAACCCTCAAAAAATGAGCCAAATCTGGCTTTTACAGTGCATGGGTCGAGCCCAGGAGAGAGAAAACATGAGAAAATGTGGGAGCCATTCCTCATTGATTAAAAATGCATTAAAACAGCATGGGTTTCCTTACAGACCCATACCCTGACATTTTTTTACCATGCTGGAGAAGAATGTGACCCATTTTGCATTTAAATTGGTTGTTGAAACGTCAGTTTTGTCCATGTGCGCGTACCAGAAGAGTTTTTGATTTTTCTCCCTCCAAAATAAACCAAAATGCAAAATTGACCCCTGAATCATGTATATAATTTCAAAATCTTTCCATTGATATAAAGAACGTGAAAAATCTGAGCTCTGGATCGAAAGTTATGGCTATTTGAAGATTTAGGGCAAAAACAGGCCCAAATTGGATCGGCGGGAAATTTTTTTGAATTTTACCTCTTTTTGCATTTTGGAAAAATTTTCAAAAAACCCCCGCACTCTGCCACTTGGGTGCCACGTGGCACGTCCTGATTGGTTGTGGTCCTTCTAGGGGAAAATTTCCCACAAAAACTCTACCGAGCCATAACTTGAAAAATATGAGTTAGGAGGCAAACTTTACCTTTCTGGAAAGCTGAGAGAGAGCTCTATCTATTGGTGCCATTTCCAGAAAGATTTGAGTTCCTAAAAATAAAAAAATGAAGATTGAGGCATAAAAGAGGTAGAAACACAAGGAGTTAGCCACAAAAATGAGTAGGGGCACATTTTGGATAACAGGATCATTTGGTGTGATTGCATAACATTGAACTTTCCCCAAGGTGTGGGACCTTGCAAAATTGGGAAAGCTCTCAAGAGCAGGTTGGTTCCTATTCCTAAACTACCTGCCATGAGCTACTCCAGTTCATAAAACTAAATCTAACCTAATCTAACCATTCCAAGGAAATTTTATCCCAAATTCACCCCTAGGTAAATTTGGTCAAGACAACCCCACACATAGAGAAAATATGAAGGGAAAACGTTTTGGACATACGAGCTTGCATTCTAGAACAAGACAGAGCAAAAAGTCAGCATTTGAGCCTGAGTCAAACCAAAGTAGGGAGTCGGAGGAAAAGATGAAAATTTTCCTTTTGAAAAAATGGCACAAACGAAAATATTGGAACGCACCTCCCCAGCCAAAAAAAGGGTGCCATGTGTCCAAGCAGAGTAGCGGGGCTGCGGGAGTTTTCTAGACTGTGATTCTCATAGAAAAAGGGGAAAAGATAAATTTTGAACCCACAAACCTTATTTTTCCCTAATCTGGTTACCATGTGTCCCAAATTATCAAAAGGGGACCCATTTTTCAAGACTATTTTCTTGTCCATTTTTACGGACCCAATATAAAATTCGAAGGGGCATATCTTTTGGCTGAGGGCTCAAAATATTGTAAATCTAATGCCATTGGAAAGATCTTGGCCTCACCAACTAATAGAGGAAACATCTTCAAGCCTTTAATGTAGGATCCATTTCTCTCAACAACCAAATCGGATTTGATATGATTCCACTGTTTCCTCTTCCTTTAAGGTGCCAAACCAAGGATTGATGCAGTAAAGATGGATTTGAGGGGGAAATTTTTATGGGAAGAATTAATAGTGGTGGTTGAGTTTCAACCTACTTTTCCCATTTCTCCCTCTCTCACTTTCTTCTCTTTGATTGAATCTATCAATACAGGAGCATGATTCATTGTAAAATTTGTTGTTCATTATTCTTCTCTACCTCCCCTCTTCTTTTCTTCCCCAGGGTTGAAAATAGAGTTTGAACCTCCTTTCACGGCTCTGTAATGGAATTTTTTGTCTCTTTCTCATGTATGATGCTCTTCTAAAGCAATAAAAATCATTTTTGTGATATGTTTTTCCATCCTTCACTTGTTTTCATTGCATCTTCTTGCGTCTCCTCATTCTAGAGTATTCTATGCATGTTTTGGATGTTTCATTTGCAGATCTGAGAGTTGTGTTCGTGGGGATAAAAACGGAGTTCTATGTGAATCTGACATTTGTTCTGTGATGCTATTTTCCATCCTCTCCATTACTCACCTCACCTCCCTTCATTTCATGGTCATTTTGATAGATGATCAACACTTCCCTTTTCTTGGTGCTATCACCTCTGTAGTGTAGGATTTTTTTATTTTCATGCTCTCTCTCTCTCCTTGGTCCCTTGGAATTGTTAGATTAGGAGTAGATAGTCACATTTCCTTCCTTAGGAGTAATTTAGCATTAGGATCAGGAAGAAGAAGCTGTCTTTCTCTGGAGGTCCATCTCAAGTCCGCAAGTCCCACAGCTTGAGAGATGGTCCCATGTTATGCGAATCACACAAAATGACCCTGCCTTAGAAAATCATATCCATAACTCATTTGGGGGTGTTGTGATTTCACATTAACAGTTTTGGCATGCCTGGTGGGATAGGTATGAAGCACCTTACCACCTCACTTCATTAGGTTTGATATGCTCTTGGTGAATATTTCAACCTTTGGAGGCACATTCAAAGCACATCTGGCGACTCCATCTGGTCAAAAACCCATTCTATGAGTTGCATACCTTTTCCATCCATTTCCACTCATTTCATTCATTTTCTTCTTCCATATCTTTCATTTTCTCCCATTCGATGAGGTTTTACAATCATGACTTCATTCCCTTCATAGAACTCACACTTACAGTGATACAGTCCAACTCCAATGTATTTCCCAACTCCTCCAAAACAACATTATAATCAGATCCAGGACCACTATGCTTACCCATATGAGAATATTAAAAATTAGTTTGGCCATGGAACTTATCAAGAACAAGGGGACACATATAATGGTGATAGTTATGTAAAGGATGCTAATCTACTGGAGAAGATTCAAACAATGGTGGCTGGCATGGTTCAATTAAAGGAAGCAGTTCAAATGATGTCTTTCAACATTGGCTACAGGGCACCTTGTCCATGGGAAGGCCCTTTTCCAAGACACCACAACCCTCAGGAGAAGCTGGAATTCATGATTAAAATGCTACCTCAACTTACATGGTGGGATGAGGAGATAGGGGCTTATGATCAAAGTGCGAGATAGCCTTGTCAATGGGTAAGTCAATCACCAGCTCCCTTCCTTTCATTTTCTCTCCCTCAGTCTTTATCATTTCAACATGATCTAGAGTCAAGCTTCCTAGTTGCTTCCCCAAGTGTTGATTTCATTTCTCCATCTCCTAGTCTTCCATCCCACCTCAATTTCTCTGCCATTTTCCCTCCCAAATCCAATCCCTCTCCACAAGAGCCAAAAGCAACACCTTCCCCTACACCGCAAACAATTGCTAATTCTGTTGTAAATCAACCCATCCTTCCTCGTACTTTCCCAAACCCATGTTGGGAATAAAACAATAAAAAACCAGCCAAGGAGAACATCAAATAGAGGAACCCAAAAAAGAAGAAATGATAGGAAATCTAAAGAGTTGGGCTGCTAAATTTGAGTTTTCAAAGGTTCCCTTGTTGGTTAAGCCTATAGAGGAGGCTTAGGTCAAGCCGCAAGTGGTGGAAGCTCTAGCTACAACACAAGCAGGGGAAGAAGGAGCTACTCCTAATCCAAAAGAAGAGGAGTACATTCCAGCTGTGGAGGAGGACCATACAGTTTTAGAGGCTCCAAGTGTGGAGTAGGCCACAGAAGAACCTTCAGTTCTTCATCCCCTTAGAGCTCTGATGTCGAAGAAGAGTTTGAGATTTCAAAATTCATGTTTGAAGATGAGGGGAACTATGGTGAGAAAATTGTAGATTCGAAGGACCCCATGGAGGAGGTCAAACACATGCAACAGGAGAACGAGGAGGTAGACTACCTGTCAGACTTGGAAGATTGCTTTAATGAAGAGGAGTTTGAGGAGATAACATCATTTTTTTCTCCATCTTCAATCTTCCAAGCACATGAACCTACTGCAATGGAGGATAACATTTAGGAACAATAGCCTGCACTTCATAACAACCCTCTGGAACCAAAATTGGAAGACATGACTCTCCCATGTTCTTCACAGGAGAAGGAAGAGAAAAGGTGAGAGAATGTCATCATCTCTCTCACTACCATCCACCCAAGAAGGTCAACAAGAAGACTCCATTTTTGGAGTTGAATTTCGAAGAAATGGGCACATCCAAAGGATCATACCATGCCCAATCAGGTACTTGGCTTCATTAGAGCCAAAGGAGAAACCAAAACCAGTCATGCCTACTTCAGGGCATGAGGATGAGCATAAAAGTACCAAGGGTAATCATCAACACATCCAGAAGTCCGATACCAGTCAACTTAAGGAGGTATTTTCCATTAATGCTGATACCTTGATGATTTGGGTGGAGGACCAGCTTATTGTTAGTTTTTCACTCATCCAACCAACCATGTTCAGTGCCAAATTAGTTGCATGGCTACCATTTTTGAGGAAGGGAAGCTATTTCTCCCTGCCAGTTATAGTCTTTGTTTGAGTTCGCTTTTCTCTTTGTTAGAGTAGTGTAGGTAGGTTTTTTTTCAGTAGAAGAAATTATTTTGCACACTCTACATGTTCTATTTGGAGAAACTATGATTTTTAGTTTGTACATAGTTTTTGGTGTTGTTATATTGCTCTCACACAGTGCATTCAATTGGCTTTTGGTGAAATTCAACTCTAAGTTTCAACGGGTTTCCAAGAGGCTCAGAGGTTAGAATTTCATAGTTCAAATTAGAATCAGTTTACCAGGTAGACTCCATGCCCAATGGATGCTTCAAAGCCACCGATCTCTTCATCTAGCAAGTATATTTCCCCATGAGTCACCAAATTATTATCCCAAAATCACCCCCTAGCAAATTTGGTCAAGATAACCCCACACATAAATAAAATATGAAGGGAAAACATTTTGGACCTATGAGCTTACATTGTAGAATGAGGAAGAGGAAAAAGTCAGCGTTTGAGCCCAAGTCAAATCAAAGTGGGGATTCAGAGGAAAAGGTGAAATTTTCCTTTTGAAAACATGGCACAAATGAAAAATATTGGAGCACCTCCATAACCAAAAAAAAGGGTGCCACATATCCAAGCGGAGTAGCGGGGCTACAGGAGTTTTCTAGACTTTGTGATTCTCACGAAAAAAGGGGAAAAGATAAATTCTGAACCCGCAAACCTGATTTTGCCCTAATTTGGCTGCCACGTGTCGCACATTATCAAATGGGGGCCATTTTTAAGATTGTTTTCCTATCCATTTGTACATACCCGATAAAAACTTTGAAGGGGCATATCTTTCGGCTCAAGGCTCGAAATATTGCAAATCTAATGCCGTTGGAAAGATCTCAGCCTCACCAACCAGATGGAGGAAATGTCTTCGGGCCTTCAATGTAGGATCCATCTGTCTCAACAACCAGATCAGATTAGATATACTTCCACCATTTCCTCTTCCTTCAAGGTGCCAAACCAAGGATTGATGCAGTAAAGATGAATTTGAGGGGGCAAATTTTATGGGAAACATTAACAATGGCAATTGAGTTTCAACCTATTTTTCTCGCTTCTTCCTCTCTCTTTCTTCTCTGTGATTGAATATATAAATACAAGGGCAAGATTCATTTTAAAAGTTGGTGTTCATTCTTCTTCTCTACCTGCCCTCTTATTTTCTTCTGCAGGGTCGAAAATGGAGTCTAAACCTCCTTTCACGGCTCTGTAATGGTGTTTTTTGCCTCTTGCTTGTGTATGATGCTCTGTGCAAATTTATGAAGCAATAAAACTCATTTTTGTGATGCGTTTTTCCATCCTTCACTTATTTTCATTGCATATTCTTACCTCTCATCATTCTGGAGTATTATGTGCATGTTTTGGATGTTTCATTTGCATATCTGGGAGCTATGTTCATGGGGATCGAAAATGGATTTTTGTGTGAATATGACATTTGGTCTATGATGTTGTTGTCCATCCTCTCCATTACTCACCTCACCTCCCTTCATTTCATGGCCTTTTTGATAGATAATCAACACTTCCCTTTTCTTGGTGCTATCACCTCTGTAGTGTAGGATTTATTTATTTTCATGCTCTCTCTCTCTCCTTGGTCCCTTGGATTTGTTAGATTAGGATTAGATAGTCACATTTCCTTCCTTAGGAGTAGTTTAGAATTAGGATCAGGAAGAAGAAGGTGACTTTCTCCAGAGGGCCATCTCAAGTCTACAAGTCCCACAACTTAAGAGATGGTCCCATGTTATGCAAATCACACCAAATGACCCTGCCTTAGAAAAGTAGATCCATAACTCATTTCGGGGTGTTGTGATTTCACATTAATAGGAACTAAGGAGAGAGAAAGAGGGAAAAATAGAGCCTACACTAAAGTGGTGATACACCAGAAAAAGAAGTGAGATATTCTATTGAGGGAGAAAGAAACAGAAAATATGGAGATGAGGGAGGTCAAACAGAAGAAACATGTCCCAGATATTCAAATTCGCCATTAAACTCCATGAAACACAACATGTTGCACCTGAAAATGTGAAATACATGCACATAAAAACAAATTTAGAAGGGAGAGACACAAAGAAATGACAAAACAATGCAAAGGGTTGAAGACCACCACAAAAACACATTTTTATTGCTCTAGAAGGTGCACAGACCATTACATTTATAGAATAGAGGTACAAATACATTTTCCAGGTGTAGGAGAAGGTTTGCTACTCAAAAATGGTGTCGAGAAACAAATTTGACAGAGTTTCTCTATGCCCAGAATGTCTCTCCTTCTCAAACGAGAAGTGTTATAGTATATATAGAAAGAAAAGAGAGAGAAGAGGGAAAATTTGAATCCTACTCAAACCACCATGAGAAATGCATCGAATCCCAATTTGAAAGTTAAACCACTAAATACCAATGTCTTCTGTAAATCCAACCACAATATGTCACTTCTAGTTCCCAAGGGGATTGAATCGAATCAGATCTAGTAGTTAAAGAGATTAGATTCTGTGTTAATGGTCTAGAAGACATTTCTCCATTTTCACCTACTAGGGCCACACGATAGCCTGGTGCTTGTTTTGGCTTCCCTTTTTTTTATATGGGACATGTGGCAGCCATATTAGAGAAAAAATCAGGCTTACGTGTACATAATTTACCTTTTCCCCTTTTTAGTAAACGTAAAACTCAGAAAACCCACGACAACCCGCTTTGACCTGGGACACATGGAGATGTGGGGATTTTTTTAGCCTCCCTTTATGGATTCATCTTTGGAGAAGCGCCACTAGGACACATGGATCTCTCTGCTGGCTCTTCCATACTTATTTTATTCTAGATACTTTCCTAAACGGTTTTGAGCTTGAAGACCTTGAAACTTCACCGCTTCTTTTCCTTCTTTCTCATGGCTTCTCTGTGATGCTGCTCCTTCATTTCTAAGCCCACCTGTAACTTGTTTGTCTTCCTGGAATGTGAGCTCATGAGTATGAGTCATTTCCTTCATAATTTCCTTATATGTAAGATTTTTCTTGACCAAGTTTTTTGGGGGGGTGACTTTTGGATAACAATTTGGTGACTCATGGGGACATCTACCTGCTAGATGAAGAGACAAGTGGCCTTGGAGCATCCATTGGGCATGGAGTCAATAATGATGGCCTGACATTGATGCTTCTTATAAAATGGAGTAGCTGACTCTCTGCACTTTGCTGACATCTTCGTGACTCTGAATCCACCCGTGCGTCGACACTCTAAATTTTCATAAGAAAATATTAAAATGGAGTTTCTGAGAGTAGAAAATTGTATTGACCCGAGCTTTCACCTGTCCCTGAAATGGACTGTTTCAAAATGGCTTAAGTCTCTCTAGATTTGTTCCCTTTTTGAGCTAGCAACTATTATAGACCAATATGAGTCTTCCTCTTGCCATGAATATTGAAGAGCTTTGCCTTATGCACCTTTAGAGCAATGCAAAGAAAACTTATATACAGAGACCAAAATCATACATGCCTCAAATGAGACATGCAGAGTGTTGCATAAGCATTTCTTCTACTGGAAACAAAGTCTACTCCTACTCCTACATTAACCAGAGAGAAATAATGCTAAATAAAGCCTACTACAGATAGGGAGAAGTAGCTTCCCTTTCTCAAGAGGGGCAACCATGCAAATGATTTGACACTAAATATAGCTACCTGTATGAGTGAAAAAATTGACAATAAATCGGTCCTCCACCCAAATCATCAAGGTATCAACATTAATGGAAAGTACCTCCTCAAGATGACTTGTATTCGACACCTAGAGGTATTGATGATGACCCTTGGTGCTTTGGTATTCATCCTCATGCCCTGAAGTAGGCATGACTGGTTCTGGCTTCTCCTATGGCTCCAATGAAGCCAAGTCCCTGATTGGGCACGGTCTAATCCTTTGAATATGCCCCTTGTTCTAAAATTCAACTCCAAAAATTGATTATTTTTATGGACCTTCTTGGATGAATGGCATGGGAGAAATGGTGATATCTTTCTACCCTTTCCTTTCTTCCTCTAATGAAGAGCATGGAAGGTTTAAGTCTCCCAAACTTGATTCCAGAGGGCCATTGTGAGATGCATGTTGTTGTCCTTAGATGTTCTCCTCTGTGGCAGCAGACTCATGTTCTTGAATGAGAATGATGGAGGAGAAAATGATGTGATCTCCTTAGGCTCATCTCTATCAAGACAATCCTCCAAGTCAGACAGATAATCTACCTCCTCATTGTACTGTTGCATGTGTTTGACCTCCTCCATGGTGTCCTTCAAATCAGCAATTTTCTCACCATGGTTCTCCTCATCTTCAAACATGAAGTTTGAAAGCTCAAACTCTTCTTCAACATTAGATTTTTAAGGGGATGAAGTGGGAGGAAGAATTGAAGGTTCTTATGTGGCTTGCTCTGCACTTGTTGCCTCTGAAACCATATGTTTCTCCTCCCGAACCGTTGCCCTTTGGAGCTAACTAATTTTTGTCTACAACAAGCGCCTGTATGATTTCCTCTTCCCAATAAGAGTCATATGAGTCACTCCATTCTTTAACTATCCTGTAGTCATTGAAAATGATGACGTTGGCTAGGAATGGCGCGTTGGTAGAGGGCTATTCATTTATGGTACAACTAGGCAGAGGGGACTTGGAAGAAAATGGGAGGATGGAAGGGCGCGCTAGATTTTTGAGCCTCCATTCCTTTCGCCTACTCTATAATCTAGGGAAACATCTCAGTGATAAGGTGTAGCTTGTGTCGGGCACTAAACTAGCCTAGTACAGGGCCGACCCATGGACAAGGGGCCTTTTAGCCAACTTCAGTTGCCATTATGGAGCACTTGACTCTGAGCTGCATCATGTCCATCTCAATCTTTTTCATCTGCCTCTCAATATTAGCTTTGGCCAATGATTTTCCACCTTCATTTGCATAAAACCTATTCTTCATAAACATTTTAATTAGAAAAAAAGGGGGCTATATGCATTTTCGAGATAATGGGGCTTATAAAACTGATTTGGAGGAGGATTTTGAAACTGTGGGGATGGAGGGAAATAATTTTGTTACTGCAAATGAGAATTCCATGGTGGGGAAAGAAGTCATGATTGCACAAATTCATGGGATTGAAGAAGATGAAGGAGATGGAAGAAATAATCAGTGGAAATGGATGGGAAGAAGGTCTGTAACTCAGAGGATGGGTTGTTGACCAGGATGGAGTCGTCAGATATGCCTTGAATGTGCCTCTAAAGGCTAAATCTTCACCAAGAGCACATCGAACTTGATGAAGTGAAGTGGTAAGGTGCTTTAGACCTATCCCACCAGGCATGCCAAAAATGTTAGTGTAAAATCATAGCACCCCCAAATGAGTTCTAAAAATATTCTTTTCTAAGGCAGGATCATTTGGTGTGATTGCATAACATTGAACTTTCCCCAAGGTGTGGGACCTTGCAAAATTGGGAAAGCTCTCTAGAGAAGGATGGTTCCTCCATGAGCTATTCAAGTGCAGGAAACTAAAATCTAACCTAATCTAACCATTCCTAGGAACCAAGGAGAGAGAAAGAGGGAAAAAATAGAGCCTACACTAAAGTGGTGATACATCAGCAAAGGAAGTGAAATATTCTATTGAGGGAGAAAGAAACAGAAAAAATGGTGATAAGGGAGGTCAGACAGAAAGTGACATGGCCCAGATCTACAAATCATCCATGAAACTTCATAAAACACAAACCGTTTAGGAAAGAATCTAGAATCGACTAAGTATGGAAAATAGGTTACTGCTCATTCATTTTCGAGCCCACCTGTAACCTGTTTGTCATCATGGAATGTGAGCTCGCAGGTCTGAGTTGTTTTCCTTCATAATTTCCTTATGTGTAGGAGTTTTCTTGACCAAATTTCTCGGGTGGTGAATTTGGGATAACAAGTTAGAAACTCAAGGGGATATCTGCCTAAGGACCAGTGGCCTTGGAGCATCCATTGGGCATGGAGTCAAGAATGATGGCCTGACACTGATCCTTCTTATAAAATGGAGTCTCTAACTCTCTACATTTTACTAACCTCTTCCTGACTCTGAATTCCCTAGCACATTGGCACTTTCAATTTTCGTAAGAAAATGTTAAAATGGAGTTTCTAAGAGTAGAAAATTGTATTAACCCGGGCTTTCACTTATCCCTGACATATACTATTTTGAAATGGCTTTAAGTCTCTTCTGGATTTGTTCCCTTTTGGAGCTAGTAACTATTATAGATCGCTATGAGTCCTTCTTGCCATGAATATTGAAGATCCTAGCCTTATGCACCTTTGGAGCAATGCAAACAAAACTTATATACAAATACCAAATCGTACATGCCTCAAATGAGACATGCAGAGTGTGCAATAAGCACTTCTTCTACTAGAAACAAATTCTACTCCTACTCCTACACTAACCAGAGAGAGAATGTTAAACAAATCCTGCTACAGAAGGGGAGAAGTAGCTTCCCTTTCTCAAGAGGGAAAACCATGCAAATTATTTGACACTAAATATAGTTGCCTGTATGAGTGAAAAAATGAGAATAATTTGGTCCTCCACCCAAAATCATCAAGGTATCAACATTAATGAAAAATACCTCCTCAAGTTGACTTGCATTTGACTCCTAGAGGTATTGATGATGACCCTTTGTGCTTTGACATTCATCCTCCTGAGCTGAAGTAGGCATGAATGGTTCTCACTTCTCCTTTAGCTCCAATGAAGCCAAGTGCCTTATTGGGCACAATCTGATCCTTTGAATGTGCCCCTTGTTCTGAAATTCAACTCCAAAAATGGATTCTTCTTGTGGACCTTCTTGGATGAATGGCGTGGGATAAATGGTGATATCTTTCTACCCTTTCCTTTTTTTCTCTGGTGAAGAGCATGGAAGGTTTTAAGTCTCCCAAACTTGAATCTAGAGGCCGTTGTGAGATGCAGGTTGTTATCCTTGGATGTTCTCCTCCGTGGCAACAGAATCATGTTCTTGGAAGGTGGATGATGGAGGAGAAAATGATGTGATCTCCTCAGGATCCTCTCCATCAAGACAATCCTCCAAGTCAGACAGATAATCTACCTCCTCATTGTCCTGATGCATGTGTTTGACCTCCTCCATGGTGTTCTTCGAATCTATAATTTTCTCACCATGTTTCTCCTCATCTTCAAACATAAAGTTTGAAAGCTCAAACTCTTCTTCAACATTAGATTTTGAAGGGGATGAAGTGGGAGGAAGAATTAAAGGTTCTTTTGTGGCTTACTCTACACTTGTTGCCTCTGAAACCATATGGTTCTCCTCCAGAACCGTGCCCTCTGGAGCTAACTGATTTTTCATCTAGAACAGACACCCATATGATTTCCTCTTCCCAATCGAAGTCATATGAGTCACGCCATTCTTCAACTTCCTTGCAGTCGTCGAACATGATGACGTTGGCTAGGGAAGGAGTGTTGGTAGAGGGCTATTCATTTATGGTACAACTAGATAGGGGGGACTTGGAAGAAAATGGGAGGATGGATGTAGAATGGATGGAAGGCATGCTAGATTTTTGAGCCTCCATTCCTTCTACCTAATCTATAATCTAGGGCAAGATCTCAGTGATGAGGTACAACTTGTGTTGGGCACTAAACCAGCTTGGTATAAGGCTAACCCATGGACAAGGGGCCTTCTAACCAACTTCAGTTGCCATTATGGAGCACTTGAATCTGAGTTGCATCATGTACATCTCAATATTTTTCATCTTCCTCTCAAAATCAGCTTCAGCCAAGGAGTTTCCACCATCATCTACATAAACTTGTTCTTCATAAACATTTTGGTTAGGTAAAAGGGGGTTGTATGCATTTTCAGGATAATGGGACTTATAAAACTGATTTGAAGGAGGATTTTGAATATGTGGGGGTGGAGGGAAATATTTCTATTGCTAAAAATGAAAATTCCATGGTGGGAAAGAAGTCATGATTGCACAACTTCATCGGATTGAAGAAGATAAAGGAGATGGAAGAAATAATGGGTGGAAATGGATGGGAAGAATGTCTGCAACTTAGAGGATGGGTTGTTGACCAGATGGAGTCACCATATGTGCTTTGAATGTGTCTTTAAAGGATGAATCTTCACCAAGAGCACATCAAACTTGATGAAGTGAAGTGGTAAGGTACTTTAGACCTGTCCCATCGGGCTTAACAAAACTGTTAGTGTGAAATCATAGCACCCCCAAATGAGTTCTAAAATAATGTTTTTCTAAGGCAGGATCATTTTGTGTGATTGCATAACAATGAACTTTCCCCAAGGTGTGGGACCTTGCAAAAGTAGGAAATCTCTCCATAGAAGGCTGGTTCCTATTCCTAAACTACCTACCATGAGCTACTCTAGTGAAGGAAACTAAATCTAACCTAATCTAACCATTTCAAGGAAGCAAAGAGAGAGAAAGAGGGAAAAAATAGATCCTACACTAAAGTGATGATACACCAGCAAAGGAAGCAAGATATTTTGTTGAGGGAGAAATAAACAAAAAAATGGAGATGAGGGAGGTCAGACAGACGTAACACGGCCCAGATCTTCAAATTCACCATTAAACTCCATGAAACATAACATCCTGCACCTAGAAATGTGAAATACATGCACTGAAAAACAAATCTGGAAGGGAGAGGTATGGAGAAAAAACAAAATGATGCAAACGGTTGAAGAACACCACAAAAACAAGTTTTTATTGCTCTAGAAGGTGCACAAACCTTTACATTTCTTGAATAGAGGCACAAATACATTTTCCAAGTGTAGGAGAAGGTTCACTGCTCAAAAATGGCATCAAGAAAAAAAATTGACAAAGTTTTTCTTTGCCCAGAATGTCTCTCCTTCTCAAACGAGAAGTGTTATAGTATATATAGAAAGAAAAGAGAGAGAAGAGGGAAAAATTGAATCCTGATCCAACCACCATGAGAAATGCATCGAATCCCACTTTTAAAGTTCAACCATTCAATATCAATGCCTTCTGTAAATCCACCCACAATATGTTGCTTTTGGTTCCCCAGTGGATTGAATTGAGTTAGATCTGGTAGTTGAAGAGATTGGATTCTGCATTAATGGCCTAGAAAAAATTTCTCCATTTTCACCTACCAGGGCCACGCGGTAGCTTGAAACTTGTTTGGGCTTCCCTTTTTTATATGGGACATGTGGCAGCCAGATTGGAGAAAAATTGGTCTTTAGGGTGCATAATTTACCTTTTTCCCTTTTCACGAAACATAAAACTCAGAAAACCCCTGACGGCCTGCTTTGACCTAGGACACGTGGAGATTCAGGGCTTGTTTGAGCCTCCCTTTATGGATTCATATTTGGAGAAGCACTGATAGGACACTTGGCTCTCTCTGTTGGCTCTTCCATACTTAGTTGATTTTGGATTCTTTCCTGAACGGTTTTGAGCCCGAAGACCTTAAAACTTCACCGCTTCTTTTCCTTCTTACTCCTGGCTTCTTTACAACACTGATCCTTCATTTCCAAGCCCACTTGTAACCTATTTATCATCCTGGAATGTGAGCTCACGATTCTAAGTCGTTTCCTTCATAATTTCCTTATGTGCAGGGATATGTCTTGACCAAATTTGTCGGAGGGGGTGAATTTGGGATAACATAAACCAAAAATTCTAGTGCTTACAGTATCCTAAAAGAGACTCCAAAGAAAGATACATCTGGTAAAGGCCTTTTTGTCTCAAGTGGAACTTATGTCCATCCCTATGCTCAGACTGTAAAAAATCTTGTGCCATCTGATGAGTTTTTCAATCTCCCTCCCAATGCTTCCTTTCCCAAGTATGTCCCATATGACTAGCCTAAATGTTGAGTCCGATCAAGATTTTTATTCCTGTTGTTGAATTTCTTAGAATCCCTAAGCATAGGGGCAAGGCATTCAAATATTTGGGATTTAGAGAAGAAAATGTCACCTAAGGCAGAAATGTTGAGACTCCGCCAACCATTCAGAGTTGAAAAAACCCCAAGTACTGGAAGAACTAGGTGAGCCACCTAAAGTATATTTGGGAACATCCTTGATTGAGTCTCGGCTGAAGGTGGATCCATTTTTTATGACTTTGAATATTAAGGATAAGCTATTACATAACTGTATGTTTGATTCCGAGCATCATGCAATGTTATGCCTCTTGAGGTCATGAATGAGTTGGATCTCAAAGTAACATCAGCTTATGGGAAGTGTACTGCCATGGATTCCAGGGAGGTTCTAGTGGATGGATGTGTCAAGGTTCTGATAGTGCAACTTACAGCTTATCTAGGTAAGAATTGTTAGTGTAAAATCACCCACACCCCCCCCATATGAGTTATGGATATGCTTTCTAAGGCAGGGTCATTTGGTGTGATTTACATAACATGGGACCCACTCTCAAGCTATGGGGACTTGCGGACTTGAGATGGCCCTTCGGAGAAAGCCAGATTCTTCTTCCTGATCCTAATACTAAACTACTTCTAATGAAAGAAACGTGACTATCTACTCCTAATCTAAAAAATCCAAGGGACCAAGGAGAGAGAGAGAGAATGAAAATAAATAAATCCTACACCAAAAAGGTGATAGCACTAGGAAAAGGGAAGTGTTGATCAAAATTTTAGCTTCCTGAAGTGGAGAGAGGTGAGTAGAGGAGAGGGTGAACAAGATGCACCATATACTAGAGATAGATTTCACATAGAAAACCACTTCAAAACCCATAAAATTCAACTCCTAGGACCTACAACGAACATCAAAATATGCATAGTATACCCTGCAACGATGAGAGGCATGGAGAGATAATAAAATAATCAAAGGATGGAAAGAACGCATCATGAAAACATATTTTATTGCTCCAGGAGTTCACACAGTACACAATTATTAGAAAGGAGGCAATAAAATTCCATTAGAAAGCTAAGGGAGGAGGCTTAAACTCCATTTTTTGACCCTGAGGAATAAAAGAAGAGGGGGCAGGGAAGAAGAATGAACAACCACTTTTATAATGAATCCTGCCCCCCGTATTTATATATTTGATCAGAGAGAAGAAGAGAGAGAGAAGTGGGAAAATTAGGTTGAAGCTCAACCACCGCTATTAATGGTTATGATAAAATATGCCCCCCAAATCCATCTTTACTACATCGATCCTTAGTTCAACACCTTGAAGGAAGAGGAAAATGACAGAAACAGATCGAATCTGATCTAGTTGTTGAGGTGAGAAGATCCCACATTGAAATCCTGAAGACATTTCCTCCATTTTCCTTCACTTAACCTCCTCAAAAGTAAAGTTTCAGACCTCTATGGCATGGGCGAGGTTGAGATATTTTCAACGGCATCAGATTTGTAATTTTTTGAGCCCTGAGCTGAAAGATATGCCCCTTTGAAGTTTGTATCGGGTCTGTACAAATGGACGGGGAAAATAATTTGAAAAATGGGTCCCTCTTTTGGTATGGGATACATGGTAGCTAGATTGAAACAAAAATCAGGTCTTCAGGTTTGCAATTTATCTTTTTCCCCTTTTTTGTGAGAATCAAAAAATCCAAAAAACACCCGTGGCCCCGCTGCTCCACTTGGACACGTGGCACCCTTTTGTTGGTTGGGGAGGTGCAATCTAATATTTTCCTTTGTGCCATTTGAGAAAAGGAAAATTTTCACGTTTTCCTCCGTATCCCTGCTTTGGCTTTGATCTAAATTCAAACTTTGACTTTTTCCTTTGCCTCATTCTAGAATGCAAGCTCGCGGGTCTGAGTCATTCTCTCTTCATATTTTCTCTATGTGCGTGGTTGTCTTGAAATTTCTTTCCAGGGGGGGTCAATTTTGGATAACAATTTGGTGACTTGAGGGGACATCTGCTTGCTACATGAAGAGACTAGTGGCCTTGAAGTATCCATTGGGCATGGAGTCTACCTAATAAACATGAAACTGATCTGAAATCTTAAAATATGACCTCTGAATCACTTGGAAACTAGCTGAAACTTGAAGTTGAACTTCACAAAAAGCCAATTGAATGCACTGTGCAAGAGCAAAACAATAGCACCAATAACTATGTAGAAACTAAAAATCATACATGCTCCAAATGGAACATGTAGAGTGTGCAAAAGCACTTCTTCTGCTGAAAACAAACCTACCTACACTACTCTAACCAAGAGCAAAGGGAGCTCAAACAAAGCCTGCAACTAGAAGGGATAAATAGCTTCCCTCCCTCAAAAAATTCAGCCATGCAACTGATTTGGCACTGAACATGGCTGTTTGGATGAGTGAAAAACTGTCAATAAGCCGGTCCTCCATTTGAAACATCAAGGTATCAACATTAATGGAAAATACCTTGTCAAGCTGACCTACATTGGACTCATGGAGCTATTTATGGTGACCCTTGGTACTTTGATGCTCATCCTCATGCCCTAAAGTAGGCATGACTTTTTTTTATTTCTCCTTTGGCTCCAATTAAGCCAAGTACCTAATTGGGCATGGTCTGATCCTTTGAATATGCCCTTTGTTCTAAGTTTTAATTCCAAGAATGGTGTATTCTTGTGGACCTTCTTGGATGAATGGCATGGGAGAAATGGTGACATCATCTTGTCTTTTGCCTTCCTCCTCTTTTAAAGAACATGGAAGATTAAGATCGTCCAACCTTTGTTATAGATGGCTACTATAACGTGAAGAATGCTGCAAATGAATGTTCTCCTCCATGAAAGCAGGCTAATGTGCTGGGGATGTGATAGATCGAGGAAAATATATGTGATCTCCATGGGTTACCCTCCATCAAGGCTCCCTCAAGCTTAACAGATAGTCTGCCTCTTTTTTTTTTCAAGTTCTCTACCTCCTTCATGGTGTCCTCTTGATCTGCAACTTGCTCCTCATGGTTTCCCTCACTCTCAAACATGATGTTTGAAAGATCAAACTCTTTTTCAACATTAGAGCTTGAAGGGGATGATGTGGGAGGAAGAACAAAAGGTTCTTCTATAGCCTACTCCACACTTAGAGCCTCTAAAACTGTATAGTCCTCCTTCGTCACGGGTTCATCAATCAAATCAGGCCCTTGAAATGAAAGCAAAAAATATTCAATGATGCCTTCTTCATTGATTTTCCTCAACACCGATTTGATGTCTCACTAGCAGCTCTTATTCAATGGGGCTTGGGAATTATTGTTCCTCCTCTTTTCCTTGCTCTTCTTCTACTCTAAACTTAGCCTCAGCCACCATTGGTTCTTTAATCTTGACCTCCTCTATTGGCTTGACCATTAAGGGGACCTTTGTAAACCCAAATTTGGCAGCCCAAATCTTCATATTATCTGTCATTTATTTTCTGTTGGGATCCTCTTCTTGCTGTTATCCTTGACTAGATTCTTGAGTCTCTTCCCATCATGATATTAGGAAAGCAAGAGGAGTGGTATGTTGGGGTTCAACCAACTTTGTAATTTTTTTTGGTGGGAAGGGAGGTGCAACTTCTTATTTGTTCAGAGGGGATGGCTATTTGGAAGGGAAAAAGACAAAACAACTGATATGAGGTGGAAAACTAGGGGATGGAGAAATGGATTTCACACTTGGGGTAGAATTCAATGGGAAGCTTAGAAATTGAAGTCCAAATTGAGATGGTTTTTCTTGAGGAGTGGAGAGAAAATTACTAGATAATGGTGTAGGATTTACCCATTGACATGACTATCTAGCACAGAATTTCATAGGCCTCTATCTCTTCTGCCCATTGTTCAAGTTGGGGAAACATTTCAATCATGAATTCAAAATTCTCTTGAGTGTTGTAGTGTCTTGGACAAGGTCTTTCCCATGGACAAGGTGCTCTGAAACCAATCTTGAATTCCTTCATTTGAGATATTTCCCTTGAATGCACCATGCTAGCCTCTATTTTTTTGGGATTTTTCCAGCATAACAACATCTTCTGCATAGTCATCACCATCATATGCAAACTCAGCCTCAGCCGCCACTGGTTCTTCAATCTTGACCTCCTCTATTGGCTTGACCATCAAAGGGACCTTTGTAAAACCAAATTAGGCAGCCTAACTCTTCAGATCGTCTGTCATTTCTTTTCTATTGGGATCCTCTTCTTGCTATTCTCCATGATTTGATTCTTGAGTCTCTTCCCAACATGGCCTTGGGAAAGTAAGAGGAGTGGCAGATTGGGGTTCAACCAGCTTTAAAATTGTTTTTCGTGGGAAGGGAGGCACAACTTCTTGTTTGTTTGGAGGGGATGGCTATTTGGAATGGAAAAGGACAAAAGAACTAAGATGAGGTTAAAGACTTGGGGATGGAGGTTATGGATTTCACACTTGGGGCAGCATTCAATGGAAATATTTGAAATTAAATCCCAAATTGAGATGGTGTTGCTTGAGGAGTAGAGAGAAAATTACCAAATAATGGTGTAGGATTTACCCATTGACACGACTGCTCGACACCAAGTTCATAGGCCTCTATATCTTCTGCCCATTGTGCAAGTTAGGGAAACATTTCAGTCATGAATTCCAACTTCTCTTGAGTGTTGTAGTGTCTTGGACAAGGGCCTTCCCATGGACAAGGTGCTCTGAAATCAATCTTGAATGCCTTCATTTGAGATTTTTCCCTTGAATGCACCATGCTAGCCTCTATTTTTTTGGATTTTTTCTAGCAGAACAACATCTTTTGCATAGTCATCACCATCATATGCACCCCCTTATTCTTTATAAACTCCATAGTCAAATTGGTTTTGACACTGCTCATATGGGTAAGCATAATGGTTCTGGATCTGATTATAATGCTGATTTAGAGGAGTTGGGAAATACATTGGTGGTGGACTTTATTGCTGCTGTGAGTGTGAGTTCCATGAAGGGAATGAAGTCATGATTGCACAACTTCATGGAATGGGAGAAAATGAAAGGATATGAAACAAGAAAATGGATGAAATATATGGAAATGGATGGGAAGAAGTTTTGTAACTCATAGAATGACATTTTGACTAGATGGAGTTGTTATATGTGCTTGAAAGTGCCTCCAAAGGATAAAACCTTCACCAAGAGCACATTGAACCTGATGAAGTGAAGTAGTAAGGTGCTTTAGATCTATCCCACCGGGTGTGCCAAAACTATTAACGTGAAATCAAATTACCCCCAAATGTGTTATGGATCTACTTTTCTAAGGCATGGTCACTTGCTGTGATTTACATAACATGGGACCATCTCTCATGTTGTGGGACTTGCAGACTTGAGATGGCCCTCCAGAGAAAGTCAACTTATTCATCCTGATCCTAATGCTAAACTACTTGTAAGGAAAGAAATGCGACTATCTAATCCTAATATAACAATTCCAAGGGACCAATGAGAGAGAGAGAGAGAGCATGAAAATAAAGAAATCCTACACTATAGAGGTGATAGCACCAAGAAAAGGGAAATGTCGATCACAATCTCAGCTGCTTGAAGTGGAGAGAGGTGAGTAGAGGAGAGGGTGGACAAGATGCACCATAGACAAGAGATAGATTTCACACAGAAAACCACTTCAAAACCCATTAAACACAGCTCCTAGGACCCTGCAACGAACATCAAAATATGCATAGTATACCCTGCAACGATGAGAGGTGAGGAGAGACAATAAAATAAGTAAAGAATGTACAAAACACATCATGAAAATAGATTTTATTTCTCCAGGAGTTCACACAGTACACCATTAATGGGCAAGAGGTAAGAAAATTCCATTACAAAGCCAAGGGAGGAGGCTTAAAATCCATTTTAAGACCCTTGGGTAGAAAAGAAGAGGGGGATAAGGAAGAAAAATGAACGAATTTTACAATGAATCCTGCCCCCTTATTTATAGATTTGATCAAAGAGAAGAAGAGAGAGAGAAGTGGAAAAATAAGGTTGAATCTCAACCACCACTGTTAACGCTTCTGATAAAATATGCCCCCAAATCTATCTTTACTGCATCGATCCTTGGTTCATTGCCTTGAAGGAAGAGGAAACTGTGGAAATAGATCGAATCCTATCTAGTTGTTGAGCTGAGAATATCCCGCATTGAAAGGCTGAAGATGTTTCCTCCATTTTCCTTCACCTAACCTCCTCAAAAATAAAATTTCAAACCTTCGTGACATGGGCAAGGTAGAGATATTTTCAACGGCGTTAGATTTCTAATATTTTGAGCTCTGAGCTGAAAGATATGCCCCTTCGATGTTTGTATTGGGTCCGTACATATGGACGAGGAAAATAGTTTGAAAAATGGGTCCCTGTTTTGGTATGGGACATGTGGCATCCAGATTCGAACAAAAATCAGGTATGCGGGTCCACAATTCATCTTTTTTCCTTTTTCCACGAGAATCACAAAAACCAAAAAACTCATGCGGCCCCGCTACTCTGCTTGGACACGTGGCACCCTTTTGTTGGCTAGGGAGGTGCACTCCAATATTTTACTTTGTGCCATTTGAGAAAAGGAAAATTTTTACCTTTTCCTCTACCTCCCCGCTTTGGCTTTGACTCAAGTTCCAACTTTGAATTTTTCTTTTGCCTCATTTTGGAATGCGAGATCGCGGGTCTGAGTCATTTTCCCTTCATATTTTCCTTATGCACAGGAGTTGTCTTAACCAAATTTGTTGGGGGGAAAATTTGGGATAACAATTTGGTGACTCACAGGGACATCTACCTTCTAGATGAAGAGACCAGTGGCCTTGAAGTATCCATTGGGCATGGTGTCTGTTTGATAAACATGAAACTGATCTGAAATTTTGAAGATCTGATCCCTGAACCACTTGGAAACCCACTGAAACTTGGAGCTGAACTTCACCAAAAGCCAACTGAATGCACTATGCAGGAGCAATAACACCATAAAATATGTACAAGTTGAAAATCATACATACCCCAAGTGGGATATGCAAAGTGTGCAAAAGCACTTCTTCTGCTGAAAATAAACCTACCTACACTACTCTAACCAAGAGAAAAGGGAACTCAAACAAAGCCTATAACTAGAAGGGAGAAATAGCTTCCCTTCCTCAAAAATGGAAGCCATGCAACTAATTTGGCACTGAACATGGCTTGTTGGATGAGTGAAAAACTAACTACAAGATGATCTTCCACCCAAATCATCAAGGTATTAGCATTAATGGAAAATACCTCCTCAAGCTGACCTGTATTGGACTCCTAGAGGTATTGATGGCGACCCTTGGTACTTTGATGCTCATCCTCATGCCCTGAAGTAGGCATGACTAGTTTTGGTTTCTCCTTTGGCTCCAATGAAGCCAAGTACCTGATTGGGCACAGTCTTATCCTTTGGATGTTCCCATTTCTCTAAAATTCAACTCCAAAAATGGAGTCTTCTTGTGGACCTTCTTGGGTGGATGGTGCGAGAGATATGATGACATCTTCTTGTTTTTTCTCTTCCTCTTCCTGAGAAGAACATAGAAGATTAAGATCCTCCAACCTTGGTTTCAGAGGGTCATTCTAGAGTGTAGGATTTTGCACTTGAATATTCTCCTCTGCAGATGTTAAGTGTTCCTCTTCTTTTGGATTTGGAGCAACTTCTCCTTCCTCTGATATTTGAAGACCATCTTTCCCTTGGATAACTTCTTGCTCTAGCTTGAATCTTGTCAAAGAAAACTCTTCAAACTGTTGCTCTAGAGGACTGCCAATTCTAATTTTGTGGAAATTAGAGCCCTGCTCATATGAAAGGGAAAATTTCAAAGTTAAGCCTTGCAGTCAATTAGGAAAGGACACGTGGTGTGCGTTGAATAGTTAACGGTGGGGGCATGGAATTTTGGGGGAAAGATTGGATTATTTCCCTATAAAAAATAGATAAAGCATATAAGTGAAACACACCCCCACAACTATTCAGGTGATGTCACGTGTTGAAGAATCAAATCAGAATAGCGGGCCCTCGAAGGTTTTTGAGAATTCGAACATTTTGTTAAAAAAGAGTTTAAATGGCAGATTTGAACAACATTTCCTCATCCATTCAGACGATGCCATGTGTCCATCCTTTAGCGGAGCTGCGGAGGGGCGGAGCAAATCAAGAAATCACACTTTTTCTCCCAGATGTCAGGAAAAGCAGATTTCTTCCCCAGAGCCATCATTGCTTCGATTTTGCCATGTGTAGGGTCCAAATTTGAAGGTAAAAAGGGGAAAATATAGCTGAATGTACTCATTTGGTTTTTTAACGCCATTAACAAACAAGAGCTTTACAAAATGCAAAAATGGCTCGTTCTTCATTATTTTATCTATATCTCTTGTCTTTTCTCCATGAGATGCATTTCTAGTTGATTTTGAAGCCAAATTGATAAGTTTGAAGGGATGTAAAGTTTAATCATCAAAAACAGATTTTATTGGGCATGCGTGATAAAAAGGGATAAAACTTATCAATAAGCGCTTGAGTGCTATGAAAGTGGTTAAAAGGTGGAAACGGTAGGACCACGTGAAGTAAAAAATCATGAGATGGCCCCTTCCAAAATAATCATGCTCGAACTGATGAAATATTTTCCTTTTTGAACCTCCTATTTTCATGAGTGCATTTGTTTCATGTCACTTTCCAAAAATGGATTTGCAACAAACATTATCCCTTTTGGATATTCTTTTCTTGGTGAAAAATTATGGATGTATACAAATTGTTATAAATATGTGGCTTTGGCCAAGAGAAAAGGGGATTTTGGTTTCTGGAAAGGTTGTAAATTCTAAATTAATTCAATACAGAAGTTCTTTCTTTCTTATTTTCCACTGTTATATCTTTCTCTCTCCTCACTTGATTCAATGGATCATTTGTTTTACATTGAATAGAAAATTTGTGTTCTGGTCTATTAAATCTTTAGAAATTTGTGTCTATAGATTTACATCGGTGGTGAAGTAATTGATCATTTTCTATATTTTCTTGGTTCAATGTGAATAGGGAGATACTCTTCTATCTATATTTCCCAAAAGCATTATTTTTTCCTTCCTTCTCCCATCCCTTTATTCTTCCATTCCTTCTGATTAATAATATTTTAAGTATGAAAACATTCCAGAATATCAGGGTCCAAACATTGAGAGTTGTATATCTGTACATTTTTTTTTCCTGCTTTCAATAAGGGAACCTCTCCCATTAAAGAGGAGGGACTTTTTTTCCCCTGACTATGGTTTCAACCCATGTTCCATTCTGAAACCCAACAAGAACCATATGTTCACACAAAATCTTTCTTGTAATAATCCTCAAAAAGAAATGTGAAAGAGACACTGAATGATTTATCATTATCATTTCCTTCAGCCTACATATTTTCTGATTCATCCTCATGATGAGCAATTTCTATCGTGCCCATCAGAAACATCTTTGCTACCTTTGTAAACTCAACAACTATGTTTTCCTCTTCTAGGAGATCTTGGCTCTTGGGTGTGAGTTTCATTACTAATTTGTCTTCATGATCTAAGGGAATTTGAAAGTTGGTAGACTAGGCAAAAATGAATCAATCACATCATCGTATTCTTCTTATTTTCATCCCAAAGGGTGAGTTGAACCAGGACTATCATAATTGTGAAGAAAAATTTTCAAGTGTGGCTCGTCAACTTCTATTTGTTTTAAAGCATTGCAAAAAGATGTATGTATGCTCATCTCATTTATAAACATAGCAAGCAGACCATTTCTCTAACTAACTCCATTTTATTCAGGTAGAGGCACTTGTTTGTCAGTGAGGTAATTTAAAATAGCAAGAGAATGGTAAATAGAGACCTCCATTTAAGTATAGTGGAATCTCTCAAACATAGGAGAAGGAGAAAACCCATTCACTCTTTTGTGATGCACCTCCTCTTTTACCAGCATGAGGTTATTTCCTTCAAAACAAGAACATCCAATCCTAGTGCATGACATATCTTCCATAAACTCCATTTCAGGCTGAAACAAAGCCTCAAGTTGTTTTCCTTCCTCGTTATTTGAAGGAATACAAAATCAGTATGCATCATGAGGGGCATTAAGAAGACATTCATTGGTGAGATTAAGATAATGTTAAGGAATGAATACCTGAAGGTGTGAAGAATCACTATGAGAAGTTTTAAGAACTTGAATGTTCTCTTTTTTATTACAAGGTATCCCAAATCCATTGGATGAGTTTCTTCCAACTTTCTTTGTCTCACCTTGTGACATAACCATGTAATTACCACGCCCAATATCTGCATACAATATTTGTGATTTTGGATCATCTTTTTTTTGCACAATATATTCAGTTTCCTTTTCATACATCAACTTCCTCATTTTCCCATTCATGGGAATAAGAGCATGTGACCAATCCATCATGATTTCTCCTCCAACATCTTTGCAAAAATTCCTACTCAGTAGCATACCATAGGAAGGGGAAATATCAGCTACCAAAATGGTGGCTAAAACTCTCTTCTCTGGAAAAGTAGCAAAGGATACTTGTGCATCCTTGATCCTTCCAACCAATGGCACTTCTCTACTTTCCATTGAGTAACATGAACCCAAAGCATGGGTTAGGGTTAAGCCTAGGGCATGAGCTACCTTAGCAGGCATCACATTATCTGAAGCACTAGAATCAATGACACAATTGCTAAGTTTGTGGCCAGCTATGAGGAGAGTGACATAAAATGGTTCGATCTTCCCATCAGATGAAGTGACTGTTGCCACAAGGCTAGGTTGAGATGAAGGATATGGAGTGGGCAAGAGGCCCTTAGGACTAGGAGATGAAGACTTGGATTTGGATTTTACAAAGTCTACCATCTTAGCAAAGGCCTTGGGATGGGTTTGGTAGAATTCGGCTTCTGAGATCTAGATCTTAGTTTCCTTGAGATGGTCGATAATGTCAAAAGAACCAGAGGTAGATGGAGCATCATTAATAGGAGTAGATGAAACTTTTGACTTATCAACTCTATCATTTTAAGGGCAAGAAGTCTTAGGAGCAGAAATAGAGGAGGAAGGGACAACAAAACTTACCTTGGGTGTGGAAGAAGTTGGAATATGATATCCACTCCTTGCAATCACTGGAATGACCGTAGGAGGCTCCTTAGATATTTTAGTAGGTTGCACCACTTTCTCCTTCTTGTTGGCTTGCTCATGAGTCATGACAGCATATGATTCATTGTTCATCTCTATAAATATTTCTTCATAATCATCCTCTTCATCTAAACCTTCAGTGGTGAGAAAATGGACATGAGATCCACTCAACTCTTCTAATTCTTCATTAGCTTCCTCTTCATGTTCTTCACAGATTACATCCTCCTCCTCGTCATCAGGCTCTAGCACTTCACATGTTGTATTGACTGGAACTTTAACAGGTGTGCCTTCAATTGCCAATCTTGTCTAAGTATAGGGAAATTGATTCCTGGGCTAAAAATTCTTCATAGGAACATCCTGATAAGGAGCATGCTGGGTGAACTAATTCTTGAGAGCAATAAGATCATTAGTAATTTTCTGTACCAACTGGTCTACATTAGCTCCAGGAGAAGATGTGGAATAAGGAGATGCTTTGGATTTGGATGAATCTCTCCTTAGCTTTCCAGACATGATCAAATCATCTTCAACACTAATATCAAATCTCTTATCAGCATCTAAAGTGGCAAGATTATCTCTTCTAAGTGCATAGATCACTTCAGGTAATTGGGCTTTGAGGAAGAAACATTTCTGAATTTGATCCATAGAGCGTGTGTTTTTTGGGATCTTGTTAACCAACATGTTGAATTTTGCCACAAATTTCCTCATGGGATCATGTGAATTTTTCTTAATTTGAGAAATTTGGGCCAAGAGGGCATGTACATCCTCAGCATGTTTGGAACACTACTCAAATTGGGTCGCCATGGTGTTCCAATCGGTGATGGATCCAGCAGGGAGATGATAGAACCAATCAGCAGCATTATCTTGCAATGTCTCCGCAAAAAGTCTAGCAGATATATTCTCATGTTCAACTCCGAGAACACCACAAGCAACAATGAAGGCCGTAATATGTTCATCTAAATGAACCTTCCCATCACCTCTGAATTTAGGGAAATTCTTTTTATTTCCTCTAGGAAATTCATGCAAAGGTTGGGGAAGAGAAAGAGGCCCAACCCTTTGGCCCCAAGCTAGAGGAGCTTCCATCCCTAGAAATATTGTTTGGAGAGGAACTGAAACACCAGCAAGAATAAAAGCATGCAAATTAGGACTGATTTGATCTTTAGGGATGTCACTCCCAGAAGCTATGTCTTTAGTAGGAGTGCTTGCAGACCTTGTTCCTCTTATTTTTCTTGTTGATGAAGGGAGAGAGAAACCTTAATGATCTAGAAGTTGGAAATGAGGGTCTTCTTCCCCAAGGGTTCTTCTACCTCGAGTGTATCTTGGAGTCTCTAGATCAAAGATGATCAAGAAGTTGCTATTCAAAAACTGTAATCCATTTGCAATGAATTCCCCAGTGGAGTCGTCAAAAACTGTTGGGTTTCAGAATGGAACATGGGTTGAAATCAAAGTCAGGGCACAACAATTCCCTCCTCTTTGATGGGAGAGGTTCCCTTATTGAAAGCAAGAAAAAAAATGTACAGATATACAACTTTGAATGTTTGGACCCTGATATCCTAGAACATTTTCATACTTAAAAGATTATCAATCTGAAGGAATGGAAGAATATAGAGATGGGAGAAGGAAGAAAACAACAATGCTTTTGGGAAATATAGATAGCAGAGTATCTCCCTACTCACATTAAACCAAGAAAATATAGAGAAGGATCAATTACTTCACGACCAATGAAAATCTAAAGACACAAATTTCTAAATATTACACATACCAGAACACAAAGTTTCTATTGAATTCAAAACAAATGATCCATTGAATCGAGCAAGGAGAGAGAAAGATATAATAGAGGAAAATAGGAAAGAAAGAAATTCTGTATTGATATAATTCAGAATTTAAAACCTTCCCAGAAAACCAAAATCCCCTTTTCCCGTGGCCAAAGCCATATATTTATAACAATTCGAATACATCCATACTTTGTCCCCAAGAAAACAATATTCGAAAGGAATAATGTTTGTTGCAGATCTACTTTTGGAAAGTGACATGAAACAAATGTACTCATGAAAACTGGAGGTTCAAAAAGGTGAATATTTTGTTAGTTCGAGCATGATTATTTTAGTAGGGGTCATCTCATGATTTTCTTCTTCACGTGATCCTGCCATTTCCACCTTTTAACCACTTTCCTAGCACTCAAGTGCTTATTGGTAAGTTTTCTCTCTTTTTATCATGTATGCCTGATAAACTCCATTTTCTAATAACCAAACTTTACATCCCTTTAAACTTATCGATTTGGATCCATAATAAACCACAAATGCATCTCATGGAGAAACAACGAGAATATAGAGAAAAAGAATGAAGAATGATTCATTTTTGCATCTTGTAAAACTCTGGTTCGTTAATGGCATTAAAAACTAGATGAGTGCAGTTGGCTATCTTTTCCCCCTTTTACCTTCAAATTTGGACCCTAAATGTGGCAAGATCCAAGCAACAACGACCTTGGGGAGAAAATTTGTGTTTCCTGACATTTGGGAGAAAAAGCCCATTTTCTCAATTTGGTCTGCCCCCCTGCAACTTCGCCAAAGGCCGGAAACATGGTGCTATCTGAGTGGCTGAGGAAATGCTATTCAAATCTTCCATTTAAACTCTTTTTAACAAAAGGCTCTAATTCTCAAAAACCTCTGCTGGCCTGTTGTTCTGATTTCATCCTTCAACACGTAGCATCACCTGACTAGTTGTGGGGGTGTGTTTTGCTTGTATACTTTATCTATTTTGGAAAGGGGAAAAATTACAATATTTTCCCCAAAATTCCATGCCCCTGCCATTGACTTTTCAACGTAGGCCATGTGTCCCTTCCTAATTGACTGTGGGCCTTGACTTAAAAATTTTCCCCTTCGTATGAGCAGGGCTTCAATTTACACGAAATTAGATTCGGGGAAAATTGAGAGGACAACAAGATGCTACCTCAAATTAATTCTCTCCATCCACAGATTATTATTTCTTCTTATTTGATAATTTTATAGGATGTTTTTATTCCTTTTCTATACCAATTTCTCTAAATTAGTGATTAATTATGATACTTATGAAAATTGTAAAGTATAATAATGTACATAGATTTTTTTTATTTATTTGAAATCAGAAAAATTATTAACTAAAATTTTAAGAGGGGTGTTCAATTCATTTATTTCCTAGGGCGATCCTAACCTTTAATTCAGCCTTGGTTGTTTGGGTCTGCAAGGTTCAATTGAATCAATTTCGGAGTTCAATTTGTAAATCTAAAGTACTTTTGAGATGGATTTTTCTCTCGGGCTCGTGCGAGAAAGCAAGATGCGATATCTAGAAGTTATAGAGTAAAATTTTAGAGGGAAAGGGTTGAAATGATTAAAGGGACTCCCGAAAAGTTGTGGCATCCTAGTCATTATTTGAGGGCCCTAGAGACATGATCAGCTCATAGTTGGTCCACCTAGTAGATTTCAGATCTGAATTTTGTTAAATGTCTATGTTTGAAACAAATTGGTAGCAAGAAAAGGTTTGGTTGGTATCCAAATTTGTTCTCCTTTTCAAGCCAAGCAACAACACATATTCGACAGGGAGCTTAGAGGTAGATAGATCATAAATGTGTATTATTTTGTAGCCGGGGATGAAATCTAATTAACCCTTTGTTACTCGGGTTTGTGGAGGGATGGATAGCACCTTAAATGGATGTGATCTTATCCTAACTATTTTAGGTTTTGCATTTCAACCAAGGTAAGAGAACCTATTTTGTAACCTCTGATTATTAAAGGAGACATAGATACCTTTCTTTTGCACAAATTTTATTGAAGGAGACGTAGATACCCTGGGAAAATATGATCAACACACCAAATCTGACTCTCACGAGTTGTCACTTCCGAATTATGGAGATATTTCAACACATGGCTAAGGTTACTGAAGACATTTGGAATCCTAATCTATTCTGCATACTTTAGCAAATGGATTTTGTTCTTTTGTGGATATACAGAGCAAAACATGGGTAGTTAAGGGTAGGATTGGTTATTTGAAAAAAAATTTGGTGGGAGATCAACAAGATAGATTGGATTTTTCTAGATCCTTGAGAAACTTACAACAAATGGAGAAATCAATAATAGAAAGATTCAAAATAGTTAAAACATTCCTTCAACTAGCAGGTGTGCATCAATGGAGGCCCAGACATGCACTTTTTCATAGAATCTTTGAGATTCTATCATGAAGGCTCGAGTTAGAAAACCCAATAAAACATTAAAATCTAAGATCAGTCATGCCTGAGGTACACCTAGAGGCTTACAAAAAATATATGTCAACAGATGAAAGAAAAGTGATTTTAAATCATTTATTTCATTCACAGATGAAAGCTCTTCTGAAAAATGAAATTGCAGATGCCACTAAACTATCACAAGAATTGAGATCCATGTGATTAAAATATATTTTGATAAAATATTGCAATAGGAACAAGAAAACTACTTGCAGACATTCTGAAAGTGAAATAAACACAAAATTTACCAGATATTTGACACAAATTAACTCAAAATTTATTAGATTCATCAGCATGGGAAAGTTATTTAAACAATCTCAAAGCTTGTTGATGGCTATACACTTGTAACCAACTCAACATGAATGAAAATCTAACATAGAGGAAGTTAACCTGGTTTCTCAGAAATTTTTCTTAGAGGATGAGCTTTCCTCAAAAATTTCTTGTGAAAATGAACTCCCGACCTTTTGGAAGAGTAATTGTTAGGAAATTAATTATTAATGTTTACATTATAAATATTAGGTTTGAAAGAATATATTGTTTCAACAATATATTCATGGAGTTTTGTTGTACCCGTAAATTTATAAACGGGTAAGTTGTTTGATACACTTCCTATTTTATAGGAAGAGGTTTGTCTATTATATTGGCTATATATTAGCCTAATGTATTGCACAAGAGATTGTGACAGTAAATATAATAATTTAGAGTGATTTACCTGTGCAAATATGTAGTTGCTCCTTTATTTGGTACCAGAGCAAAATCCAGATGAGAGTCTTGTGAGAGGGACGAGAATGTAAAAGAATTTGCGTAGTAATCAGTATTTGGAAGAATTTTTTTAATGGAGAACTCTTTAACCAGTGTGTTTCGTGCCATTGCATGTGATTGGAGTATATTTCTCAGACTTGGCTCAACTTTCCATTGTTTGGAGACTCAGCTGCGGACATCCCAAGGAGATCGATCATTCAACAAAATTTGGTATTTGATCTGTATCCATTTTGTAGGCATTTTGTTAAATCTGTATCCATTCACGAAATTTATCAGTCAAAGATAAAAGGCGCAGATCCATATGATCCATTCAGTTTACAGTGCCCAGCCCTCGACCTGCTCTCTGTGATCTATTTTATCAAACATTCATGATAAAAGATGTGCGGCCATATACATATTTCATGAGTTTTTTACCAATTCAGCGGTAGTCGTAGCGCCCAAATCAGAGGCAGCGCCATCAAAGTCATCAGATGCATCGCAGAATGAAAAAACCAGCACCAGTGTAGAAAAAGTAGCTGATGAAATGGCTTCCATGGCTATATCCGATCGGACGTGTACTGGTGTTCATCTGATCCTGATCTGTCATTTTTGATTTGTTACTATTAACAACATATTCTTGGGGTTACAACTGTCCACCATTCATTTTGACTGAACAGCAGTCTTTTGTGAAGGACTCTTTGCTGTCAGTTTAATTTTCTGGATTTTCCTCACTAAATAAAAGCGTTTGGAGTAAAATCTTGAAGATTTACTAAGTATCTGACCCGTGGTGTCGGTTCAGCTTTAGATTTGGATATAGAGGCTTGGAAGTGGCAAATTTTGCACCGTTTGGAGATCTTTTTTAAGCCAGGTTTGTGGCATTTGTACTCATTGGTGGAAAAAACCAATACAGAGCATATGATTCAGTTGTACGCATAACAGTTTACTTGATTTGATTCTGTAAAATCGCTTCATCACCATGCATTGAGTTGCATCCAGCTATAGATCAGGCAGATAAATAAAGGAAAGTATTTTTCCAATATTCAAAGGTATTTGTATTTCTTAGCAAAGCATACACATGTTATAGAGGTCAGGGCAATTATGGCTCTTAGTTATTCTTAACTAGCCTGTTGTAGTTTGTGAAAAATTCTTAAGTCTCTTTAATTACTTTTTACATGTTATTGCACGGACGCATTCTCGGTAGAATCCGATGTCCATATTGTGTGAAAATTCATAATGAATAAGTTGAGTCACATTGAAAAAATTGAAGGCAAAGATTTTCATACCTGGCAAGTGCGGACTCAATTATTCCTAATCAACAAAGACTTATGGGATATTGTTGATGGAAAAGAAAAAAAACCGACAAATGCAGATGAAGCAATAAAATGGGACAGCAGAGATCAAAAGGCTACAGCAATTATTGGATTGGGTCTATCAGATGCTTATCTACATCATATAGACTTAAAAAAGTCCTCTCATACAATCTGGGTGACATTGAACAAGTTGTTTGGATCACAAATGGGAAGCGCAGTGATATCCTTAAAGCAAAGATTGTTCGGCCTCAAGATGGAAGAAGGTGAGAGCATGGTGGAGCATATCAGTAAGTTTCGATCTATTTGTAATCAACTTGCTGGCATAAAAGTAGATGTACCTGATGATGATGCTAAAGCAATATTACTTAATATCATGCCTTCATGTTATTCTAATATGGTCTTTACATTAAACAAAATAAATCCAAGTCTAGAAGAACTTATTTCTTCTTTGTTAGATGAAGAAAAAAGAATTATGGTTGTTGAACCAGAGGAGACAGCAATGTTTGGCAGAAACAAGAAATCATTTGGTAAGAAAATTCCCAAATACGGTTCAACCTCTAAAGGACCGAAGAAACAATTTACATGCTACTATTGTAAACAACCTGGTCATATATCTAACAATTGCAGAAAAAGAGCAAAAGACTTACTTGATGGGAAACTACAAGATAATGTCATGATTGTTGATGAAGAAAGATAAAATGAAGAGGAAGAAAATACCGCACATCAAAGTGATGAAGATTTTCTCTTCTAGATGATTTTTAAATGGAGGATGGAGGCATCAGAGGCTGGAGGGTCAAACAGCAACCTCTCGTCAGTCACCAACGACGGGGGCCGCACAGAATGATTTGGTGGCATAGGTGTGTAGTGTGAGTACTTTTTTTTGAGTTTTGTAGTGTTCTAGATTCAGTTGTGTGGTGTTAATTTTAGCTTGGTGTGATTCTTTTTAAGAGTTCCTGTTGTGTGTTGAATAAGTGAAATGTTCACAATGAGGGGGGGGAACATGGTCTCATTGTTCCATTTCCATTATGTTTTATTGTTCAGTTTTGAAAGCAATATTTCCTACATGATTCCCTTTTGTAGTGAAATTGTATAATATTGATCAAAAGTATTGTAGCAATCATGATGTGAAGGTTTTTGGTAAACCTGTAAAAACCAATTGTGTAAGGTTTTTGGTAAACCTGTAAAAACCAATTGTGTAATGGTTTTTGGTAAACCTGTAAAAACCAATTGTGTAAGGTTTTTGGTGATCCTGCAAAACCAAGTGTGAAAGGTTATTGGTACACCTGCAAAACCAATTGGTAAGGTTGTTGGTAGAAGCCGGAGAAAACCATCAGTGGAAGAAATGTGCGTTGGCACATGTTCGAGTTTTGTGCAAGCCCAATGCTGCACATTTGCAGAGTTGATCATGACCACACAGAGGTGGCAGGCTACAATCAGCGAACGAGATATGTTGTACCATGTAAACATTAAGGGGGGGAATGTTAGGAAATTAATTATTAATGTTTACATTATAAATATTAGGTTTGAAAGAATATATTGTTTCAACAATATATTCATGGAGTTTTGTTGTACCCGTAAATTTATAAACGGGTAAGTTGTTTGATACACTTCCTATTTTATAGGAAGAGGTTTGTCTATTATATTGGCTATATATTAGCCTAATGTATTGCACAAGAGATTGTGACAGTAAATATAATAATTTAGAGTGATTTACCTGTGAAAATATGTATCTACTCCTTTAGTAATCTCATTGCATTTATAATACACCCTTTACATCCAATTTTCCCCCCTAAAAGAGGAATATTCGAAGCACCTTTGTTGCACATATCAGATCATGATTTTTACAAAGTGACATTCAACAGACATGTAAAAAGGTTTCTAGGTGTTTCCAAAAAGGTGAATCATTGCAAATATTTACATCATTTCTCTAACTGGGGGCATATTCTTCATCCTTAGCACCTGCAGCACCTTTTTCCCTCAAAAAAGAGGAATATTCGAGGGACCTTTGCTTGCTACCAATTTATTTCAGATAGACATTTAACAAATTCAGATCTGAAATATGCCAGGTGGCCCTCGACTACTGACTAATATGCCATGCCACAACTTCTCGGGAGTCTCTTTAATCATTATGATTTTTTCATGCTGATAAATTCCCTTTTTAATCATTTCTTGGAGCCTCTGCATAGTTGGTATTGACAGGTCATCCATTTTTTCTCTCATGGCAATGCCTTTTTCATCTTTCATGCCTGTACCTTCATCATTTCATCCCTTGTCCTTCCCTTTCCTCTAAAATTTTATTCTGTAACTTTTGGATCTGGCATTTTTCTTCCTTGCATGAGCCCGAGTAACAATCCTCCTCAAAAGTACTTCAGATTGACAGATTGAGCTCCCAAATTGATTCAATTAAACTTTACAGACCCAAACGACACAAATTTGCCAAAAAATTGATGAAGAATGATGCAAAAATGCATCTCTAAACATCCTGGAGCTTCAAGGTGGCAAAATAAAATGAAATGCACAACTACCATTGATCCTACATTTTAACTTTTAATCTAAGCCCTCCATATGGAAAAATGTGATTGGAAATGGGTCTGGGGGCATCTTTTGACATTTTATAAATTTTTGGAAAAAAATAAAATGTTAAAATTTTTCTCTGCCGCTCCGCCCTCTAAAAAACGGGCTTGACACATGTCCCAATGTGGGTCCCAGCGGACCTATGCTTCAACTTACAAATTTTATCCCTATTTTCCAAAAAGGAAAAAGTTACATATTTTCCCCACGGGCCCATCACATCTATGTTTCCCCACCTACTACATGTCTCAATGGTGCACTTTGAGATGGTCCCGAAAATTAGAGACCCCAAACAAACATGGGCCCAACACATGGCTTATTCTAGCAGAGTCTCCAAGTGTCCTCATGGTGCTTCTTCAAAATAAAACTCAAGGGCTGATCCTCAAACTTGTGTGGTCCCTCCATGTGTCCGTGGCCCCTTTAGGAAGTTGTGTGAAAATTCTAAGTATGGGAAAGCTCGGCGGAAGCCTCCATGTTCACATGTTTTGGTTTGAAATGAGCCTTGGAATTTTTAAAGTTCCCTGCAGAGTTGCATCCAACCAGAAAGGGTCACTTTTCAACTGATGCCAAGAAGTAATTTTGACTGGGAAATTACACCCATAAAACCGTACAATGTAGGACAACCACCATTTAATCCCAGGGAGACAGAAAACAAAACAGAGGCCGCAATCTAAAAAATTTTGATGACAAATGGGGTGAGACAAATTTGAGCACCAACAAAGGCTCTGACTCGGGTATGGGCACTCCATGTGTGTATCACAAGAAGAAAAGTAGACAAAGTGCCAAAAATATCCATTAGGCAAAGTCATTCAGCTTGCAGAGTAGAAAATCAAAACCATCCTCAAAAAATGAACTGAGAAACCAGTAAAACTAGGTCACCAAGGACCAGAACGAACAAAAACACAAAAGCAGAACAAAAAAAAAAGAACTATACACTGATAAAATGGTGAGCATCCTGATTTAAAGAAAATAATCAAGGAAAAACCTCAAGTTCCTACCATTTTGGATACGACCATGCTAAGCAGTTCTGATATGTCTTTAGCAACTGGTCATATGGTTGTTTTTCTTTTCCATCCAAGTTGCTATTTGACCATACTTTTTCAAGCTTACCCCTTGTGCCTGTGTCAAGTTTTTCAACATCCTTTCAAGGCTGTATCAAACATCAAATTCTCAGGAAAATCATCCTACTCGTGATACCTGCATTGATTCTAGTTTCATATTCCTTGAAAGCAACATAGCTCACAGAGTTATCAATATCAATATTTGCATGTAATACTTCATAAAAAGCATTGTTGGGGTCCTCAATAAGATATAACATTTTCTTTTCACCAGGTAAATTACGTCACAAGGCTTCCCTCAATTGGGATGGTGGCATAGGACATATCCATTGAAACACTCCCACCAACATTTGTAACCCATTTTCTGGATAACAGCATACCCTATTTGGCAGGGCAATCCATAACAACAACATCAAGTTTCAGGTTATTACCTGGATAAGTTGTAAGTTATGCACTATCAGACCCTTGACACATCCAACCACTAGCACCTCCCTGGAATCCATTGGTAGTACACTTCCCATAAGCTGCTTGTTACTTTGAGATCCAACTCATTCTATGACCTCAAGAGGCATAACATTGCATGATGCTCCGGAATCAAACATACAGTTGTGTAACAACTTATCCTTAATAATCAAAGTCATAAAAAATGGATCCACCTTCAGTTGTGACTTAACCAATACATGTTCCCAAATATATTTTAGGTGGCTCACCTAGCTCTTCTAGTACTTGAGGTTTTTTCAATTTTGCAATGGTAGGAGGAATCTCAATGTTTCTTCCTTGGGTGAATTTTTCTTCTCTAAACCCCAAATATTCGAATGCTCTAAAATTCCTATGCTCAGGGATTCTAATAAATTCAAAAATAGGAACACTAAATCTTGATCTGACTCAATATTTGGGCAATGTCATATGGAACATTATTTGGCAAGGCAGCATTGGAAAGGATATTAGAAAACTCATCAGATGGCATGGGATTCTTGACAGTTTGGGCATGAGGAGAAGTATGAATCATTTTTTAGGACAACAAGGCCTTTGGAAGGTGTATCTTTCTTAGGAGCCTCTTTAGGAATACTAGTAAGTACTAGAATTTTTTTTTTGGCCTGAGGCCCTGTGCCCCTTTGAGCAACCTTGCTCCTAGTATTGTATTCCTTTTTCATGGCCAACCACAACATTCATCAACAACTTCCTATCCTCCTCAGAAGGGATTCCTCCATCGTATTTTTCAATCATTAAATCTCTTAGATACTCAAAATCATTATTAGGAAGTTCAAATGCTAGTACCATAATCTATCTCAGAAGTTAGAGTGGGAGGAAGAGATAATTCCTAGTGAATATAGTCCTAGAAATATTTAGTAGTTATGGCACTTATCAACTCAGTTGAGGTTGCTCCCTAATGTGAACCCGTAGAGGAATCCATCATGCATGCACCATTATCAGTTTTATCATCATTATCAGCTTCTTCTACTTGATGATCTACTTCACATGGAGTATGGGGTAGAAAACATCTATCACACCAATCAATCTCATTGGCAACATCAACAACAGCAACCCAGGCAATCAGAGGATCAGGCACCATTCTACTTTCACGTGCTTGGGGATGTCTATTTACAAATCCCATGGGTCCTTTACCTCTGTCTTCTGACCTCTAATCACCCCTAGGATGATTTCCAAATCTAGTCATGATTTTGTGCCTTTTTCTAGCCTTGTGAACTCTGCCCAATTCCTTTTTCTACCCGGGCTAATTTGTAGGAGATTTCTTTGACAGCCCCTGCTAGAGTTTTAACAACCCCCTCAAGATCCACACTCTTTCTTGCTTGATGTTTTTTTTGGGTTTATCAATTTAACACCTTCCCTCCTAGGAGGTTTTCCAATGGCCTTGATGTTGTTCTCAATTTGTAGAGCCATAGTAAAGGTTTTCCTCAAAGTGCTAGGGTTTTTATCCCACAAATAGTATGCAACCTTCTTATCAAATGCATCAGCATACTTTATAAGACAAGATTCATCACATGGCCTCAAATTCATAGGTAGAAATCTCAATATCTTATTAAATCTCAGTATTAAATTCATGCACTGACTCATTAGGATTCTTTTAAATATTCTCGAATTCTGACAAAAGAAACCTAGGGTCTATTTTGTCACCATACTGTAATCTAAATGCATTCTTCATTTATAGTCCAAGAATCAATAGAGTTATCAGGTAGAGCTTTATACCATGTCCCTTACATCCTCTTCTAATGTATGAATAAATAATTTAATATATACATCTTCAAACTCTATTTCAAAATCCTCCATCATATTGACAAAGAAGTTTCAAATGTTGATCACCAGTTATTACATTATTTCCTTGAAACTTAGGCAATCTGTTTCTTACATCCTGTGGCACAACATTTAGATAGCCATCCATACCTCTAAAACTGATGGGACCAAAAGTACTAACAACAAATGGAGGTCTGGGTGGAGGCTAAGCCATATTATTCTGAGGAGGTGACCTTACAGGAGAAATAGAGTGATGAGGAGTGAGGGGTCTATGTGGTACAGGGATACAATTTTCAGAATGACTATCCCCTAATGGCTTTGTCTCTTGGAAAAATTTATTATTTTTTGAAAACACAAGGGCAGATCGAGAAGAAAATATTTCAAATACAGATCATGGACCTTCTCTAGATGGAGAATTCAGATTTATAGAGATGCTACCGATTCAAAAGCAGTTGAGAAAGTATTGCAATCTTCAATCAAGTGCCAGTCAATTTCACCAATGGAGATCTCTTTTCTTGATGTTTGATCTCCCACAACCTTCCAAATTTTTCCTCATTTTGAATTAGAATTTCCAAAGTCTAGAAACAACCTTCTACTAGGGTCCGCAGTGAAGAAATATCTTCTTCCTTCCATCTTTGCAAATATTAGTAACAAATTCATAATTAACAGAGGTTAAGACACTGGCATTTATCAAAATCAAAACAACCCAGAGTCGCCACTAAGTATTTTCACCCTAGTTGTGAAAATGCACTAAAATAATCTGTCAAATGTTTGTCAGCCTAAAAATCATGTAAAGCTTTACAAATCAGACCCTCCTTCAACCAAATTTATCAATGGTGAGGCAAACTTAGTATAATAACTATTGGAAAAATTGGACAGATAGCACACATAACTTAAAACTTTGTTTAATTCTTATAGATCTGATCAAAGAATGATGTTTACAAAACGTATTTGCACAAAGAACTATAAGAAACATTACCAAGGTTTGGAAAACTTTAAATTCTTCAAAGAAGTCCCCGGAAATGGTGCCAAAGAAGTGTTGGTATCCAAATTCGTTCTCCTTTTCAAGTTGAGTAGCAACACAGATTCGACAGGGAGCTTAGAGGCAGATAGATCATAAATGTGTATCATTTTGTAGCTGGGGATGAAATCTAACTGACCCTTTGTTACTCGGGTTTGTGGAGAGATGGATAGAACCTTAAAAGGATGTGATCTTAGTCTAACTATTTTAGGTTGTGCCTTTCAACCAAGGTAAGAGAACATATTTTGTAACCTTTAATTATTGAAGGAGACGCAGATACCTTTCTTTTGCACAAATTTTATAAAGAAAAACCTGGGAAAATATGATCAACACACCAAATCTGACTCTCATGAGTTATCACTTCCAGATTATGGAGATATTTTCAACACAGGGCTAAGGTTACTGAAGACATTTGGAATCCTAATTTGTTCTGTATACTTTAGTAAATGGATTTTTTTCTTTTGTAGATATACAAGAAAAACAAGGGTAGTTCAAGGTAGGATTGGTTATTTGAATAATTTTGTAGTGGGAGATCAACAAGATAGATTGGATTTTTCTAGATCCTTGAGAAACTTACAACAATGGAGAACTCAATAACAGAAAGCTTCAAAATAGTTAAAAAATTCCTTCAACCAGAAGGTGTGCATCAATGGAGGCCCAGACATGCAGTTTTTCACAAAATCTTTGAGATTCTAGCACGAAGGCTCGAGTTAGAATATGAAATAAAACATCAAAATCTAAGATCAGTCATGCCTGAGGTACACCCAGAGGATTACAAACAATCTTTGTCAACAAATGAAAGAAAAGTGATTTTAAATCATTTATTTCATACCCAGATGAAAGATCTTCTAAAAAATGAAATTGTAGATGCCACTAAACTATCACAAGGATTGAGATCTATGTGATTCAAAGAGATTTTGATACAAGATTACAAGAGGAACAAGAAAACTACTTGCAGACATTCTGAAAGTGAAATAAATACAAAATTTTCTAGAGATTTGACACAACTATATCATCATCAAATAAATTCCATTTCTAGGTCTAATCACAATATCCAAATATCACATGTCCAAACAACATCCATAGTATAACCTTGTCAAATAGTATATCAACATTAATATCCAAAATGTCTCTAATAATCATCATGCATCATAACTGAATCAAGTAAATAATAATCCATGATCTCACATCTAACATCACACTATAATAAAGTCCATAATCATTTCCATAATACAATCAATAGTATCATGATAAGTATCAAAAGGTTTCAAAGGGAAGTGAGCATTACATGTATGTTATGCATAAGAGTATAGGATGTAATGGAGTCACTTGCATGAGATTTATGAAATGAGGCATGATATTGGACAAGTGTTTTATCTTGTATTCGAGCTTGAGCATATGCATCTTCCTGTAGGAGCTTCTATCAATTATAGGAAAATGATGTGAAAATCCATATGTTTTCAAGAGAACATCCACACAAGAGAGGGTTGTAAATGTTATCCCTTTCTTCTCTATGTGGTCTGTTGGTACCCAAATTTAATCTCCTTCAAAGGCTGAGCAACATCATGGACCTAGAAAGACACTCATAGGTGGATAGATGATCATGTATGTCATTTTGTAGCTGGGGAAGCAATCTATTTGAATTTTAGGCACCCAAGCTTTAAACAGGAGTGGGTAGCACCTTAAGAGGATTTGACCTATCCTCACTACTTTATGGTTGTGCCTTTCAAACCGAGGTGAGAGAAACTTTTTGTAACCTGTTATTTATGGAGGAGATGGAGATATCCTTCCTAATGAAGTTATTAATGAGACATTGAAGAAAATATGATCAATGCAACAAAATCTAATTCTCACGAGTCGTCACTCTAGATAGCAGAGATATTCTCTAGGCAAGGTTAAGGCTACTAAAGACATTTGGAATCCTGATTGTTTATGCATGTTTTGGTAGTAAAATTTGTGCATTTGTATACACACATGGCAAATAGGGGTAGTATGGGTAGGATTATTTGTTTTTAAATAAATTTTGGTTGGAGGTGAAGTAGAATGAACATGATTTTCCAAATCTCTGAGAACTCTTATAAATGGAAAGTCTAGACAACATAATACTTCAGAATAGCTAAGATGTTCCTTTAACTAGAATATGTACTTCAATGGAGGCCCATATTAGCACTTTTTCACATAATCTATGAGATTCTAACACAAAGGCTTGAGTTATAATATCCAATAAAAAACATCAAAATCTAAGATCAATCATGCCTGAGGTACACCCAGATGCTTATAAACAATCTCTGTCAACAAATGAAATAAAAGTGATTTTAAATTGTTTATTTCATTCCCAGATGAAAGATATTATGAGAAATGAGATTGAAGATTCCAATAAACTATCACAAGGATTGAGACCTGTGTGATCAAGATAGATTTTGATACAAGATCGCAACAGGAAATAAGGAAAACTATTTGCAGACATTTAGAAATGAAACAAACACATTTTGCTCAAGATTAACACATAATAACTTGAGTTTCATTAAATTTATCAGAACGGGAAAGTTTCTAGAACAATATCAAAGCTTGTTAATGGTTGTACACTTGGAATGACCTTGACACGATCAAACTTAAGGGTAGTTCAAGGTAGGATTGGTTATTTGAATAATTTTATAGTGGCTTCTCAACAAGATAGGCTTTGTCAAATTTTCTAGATCCTTGAGAATTTTCTTCGACCTCTAACACTGGAGAACTCATTTTCACGAATTGTTTTTCAAAATAGTTATAACATTCCTACAACCAGAAGGTGTGCATCCCTGGAGGCCCAGACATGCAGTTTTTCACAAAATCATTTGAGATTGTAGCACGAAGTGCTCAATATTATCTCGAATATGCGATAAAACATCAAAATCTAAGATCAGTCATGCCTGAGGTACACCCAGAGGATTACAAACAATCTTTGTCAGGTGCTCATGAAAGAAAAGTAGATCTCTTCAAATCATTTATTTCATACCCAGCATTCAAGATCCTTCATCTAGTATGAACATTGTAGATGCCACTCAACTCATCACAACCACTTCTGCCCCTAATATGATTCAAATCTAGATTCCTTGATACAAGATTGCTTGAGGAAAAAGATAACTACTTGCAGACATTCTGAAAGTGAAATAAATACAAAATTTTCTAAGAGATCAGACACAACTATATCATCATGGCGAATAGATTCCGTCTCCAGGTCTAATCACCCCATCCAAACTATCACATAACAAAATTAACATCTCATTCTCTAACCTTCAAATTTAATCTCCTTCAAAGGCCGAGCAACATCATGGACCTAGAAGGATGCTCAGAGGTAGATAGATGATCATGTATGTCATTTTGTAGCCGGGGAAGCAATCTATCTGAACTTTTAGGCACCCAGGCTTTAAACAGGAGTGGGTAGCACCTTAAGAGGATTTGACCTATCCTCACTACTTTATGGTTGTGCCTTTCAACCAAGGTGAGAGAACCTTTTTGTAACCTGTTATTTATGGAGGAGATGGAGATATCCTTCCTAATGAATTTTTTAAGGAGACCTTGAAGAAAATATGATCAATGCAACAAAATATAACTCTCACGAGTTGTCACTCTAGATAGTGGAGATATTCTCTAGGCAAGGTTCAGGCTACTAAAGACATTTGGAATCCTGATTGTTTCTACATGTTTTGGTAGTAAAATTTGTGCATTTGTATACACACATGAAAAACAGGGGTAGTATGGGTAGGATTAGTTGTTTTTAAATAAATTTTGGTGGGAGGTGACAGAATGAACTTGATTTTCCAAATCTCTGAGAACTCTTACAAAATGGAAAGTCTAGACAACAAAATACTTCAGAATAGCTAAAATGTTCCTTTAACCAGAATATGTACTTCAATGGAGGCCCAGATTAGCACTTTTTCACACAATCTATGAGATTCTAACACAAAGGCTTCGAGTTAGAAGATCCAATAAAACATCAAAATCTAAGATCAATCACGCCTGAGGTACACCCAGAGGCTTACAAACAATCTCTGTCAACGAATGAAAGAAAAGTGATTTTAAATCATTTATTTCATTCCCAGATGAAAGATCTTATGAGAAATGAGATTGCAGATGCCACTAAACTATCACAAGGATTGAGACCTGTGTGATCAAGATAGATTTTGATACAAGATTGCAACAGGAAACAAGGAAAACTATTTGCAGACATTCAGGAGTAAAACAAACACATTTTGCATAAGATCCACACATAATAACTCAAGTTTGATTAAATTTATCAGCAGGGGAAAGTTTCTAGAACAATCTCAGATAGCTTTTCAATGGCTGTACACTTGCAACCACCTTGACACGATCAAACTTAATACAAAAGAGATATACAGGCTTCTCAGATGGCTTCTCAAAAGACAGGCTTTGTCAAATTTTCCTCTTGGGAATTTTCTTGACCTCTAACACTCCAACCATTTACACAATTTTTTTGTGCCATTTATAACATTTATAATAGATCCCCTTCTTCCCCAAAAGACAAAAACATTTAATGTACCAGTGCTCACCATGATCTCGATCGTGATTCCAAGAATCAAATCTATAAAAGTTGTCAGGTGCTCATGGGGTAGATCTCTTCAAAAATCTCAGCATTCAACTCCTTCATCTGGTAGAACACTCCTCCTTCAACTCGCTAACCACTTCCAACCCTAATCTGTCAAATCTAGTTCCTTGCATGCTCGGGAGAAGAAAAATAGAAAATCAGATCGAGCCCGATAGTCAGACCATTTTAATGGTGAAAGATGTCTCCAGATCTCTCCCACCAAACTTAGATATCAAAATTAACTCCCCTCTCTTTTTGGCGTGTAGGAAATACCAAGAAATCATGAAGACTCACACTTCCAGGTGTGTTTCAGTAAAAATAGGGGGGAAAATCAAATTCAGACTCATAGTTTCCATTGATCTTTACTTTGAATTTGGGTCATCCACGTGGAAGATTCAACTTTAAAATAGGCCTCGGGGGTTTCCTTTGAATTTTTACAACCTTTTGAAAAAATGGAAAAAAATTCCATTTTTCTCCACACCTCCACCCTTGGGAAATGAGCCTGACATGTGTCCTAATGTGGGTCCCAGCGGAACCACGCTTCCTTTTCATTTTTAATATTTTACTCCCAAAAGGATTTTTTTTGAAATTTCCCCCAAGAGTTAGCAAAGGGAGAAAGCTTTGAAGTTTTGCCTTACAGGCTTCCAGCCATTTTTATTTTAATCCGTTTTGATGAAGGCAAAGTGAGATTTAATTTTCCTCTGATGTTCCACTTCTTGAATTTGCTCCATTAGCTTTGGCCACATGACCCCAACTTTTGAGACCTTGAACGAGTGGGTCAAAGTGAGACAAATTCAAAAGACCTTAAGGCTTCCCTGCCTCCTTAGAATTTAGTCCATCCAAAGGGGAAAAAATCCAAATCAGAGCCCACATCTTCAGATTAGGGGCCACGGTCCTCCTGCGGGGTCAAAGTGAGACTTTTTCCCTACCAAATTTCCTTTTTTCCAAAAAAGAATAAAAGTGATAAGTTAAAGCATTTTCCCACCAGTCCCCTGACCAATCCAAAAGAAGCCACATGACCACAAAAGAACATGTTGAATCTGAGGAATAAATTTGACAGGAAAAAGACACCCATCAGACCGTCAGAATATAGAAAATCACCATTCACGCCCAGAACCTGATTTTTCGCTAAGGATGAAAATTTCTTTTGAAACAAAAACAAGTGAATCATGGTTCCGAGCATCTTTTTAAACCATGGATTTGGATTTTCAAAGGCATACAAATATAGATTAACCATTCTTGATCTTCCATGGTCGAGGAAAAATAGGAAAAATGGCAGAGCCCGTGGACTTTGAAGAAATTGGGGCAAAAACAGGGTAGAATGGAGACTTCTTCAAGGAGGGACATGACAATGGATTTTGCAAACAACTCGAAGCATCTCAAATGGAAATAAAATATTTAGAAAACCCACATTGAGAGATAGAAAATTTCACAATACACAGATCAGAGGAAAATAATGGCAAATGGGGCGAGACAGATTTGAGCACCAACATCGGCTCCAACTCGGGGATGGGCACTCCCTGTGAGTGCCACAAGAACAAAGGTAGACCAAGTGCCAAAATATCCATTGGGAAAAGGAGTCATACTTGCAGAGTACAAAACTAGGACCATCCCCCAAAAACAAATAGAGAAACCAGCAAAAACAGGCCACCAAGGACCAGAACGGGCAAAACACAAAAAACAGGAAACAAACAAGTAACTATACACTGTACAAAAGATGTTTACCCTGATTTAGAGAAAACAATCAAGGAAAAATTTCAAGCGTCTGCCATCCTGGATATGACCATGCCAAGAGGTTCTGATATGTTTTCATCAACTGGAAATATACCTCTTTTTCTTCTCTGTTCAGTTTGTAAACCATCCATTTTCTCTGAAGCTCCTCCATTGTGTTTAAGTCAAATTCTTTAACATTTTTCAAGGCTGAATCATAGACCAAATTCCTAGAAAAAACAACATACTTAGGATCTTTGTTTTCAACACTTTCATACTCCCTAAAATTGACAAAACTCACAAAGTTGTTAAGATCAACATCTGCTTGCAAAACTTCATAAGATGCATTGCTTGGGTCTTCAATCAAGTACAACATCTTCTTCTCTCCATATAATTTCACCAAGTTTCCTTCAATGGGGATAGTGGCATAAGACATGTCCATTTTCACACTACCACCAACACTTGCTGCCCACTTTCTTGACAACAACATCCCCCACTTGGCAGGGCAGTCAACAATCACCACATCAAGTTTTAAGTTCCTTCCAGGATAAGATGCAAGTTGCACAACTAGATATTTGACACATCCCACCACTGGCACCTCTCTAGAGTCCATGGAAGTGCACTTCCCATATGCTGTTGTTACTTTGATACCTAGCTCATTCATGACCTCAAGAGGCATGACATTACATGAAGCTCCTAGAATCAAACATACAGTTATGTAACAACTTGTCTTTGATAACCAGGGTAGTGAAAAATGGATCCACATTCAGCTGGGATTTAACCAAAGAAGTTCCTAAATAAACCTCTGGTGGTTCCCCCAGCTCTTCCAACACTTGTGGCTTTTCCAACACTGCAACAGTAAGGGGAATCCCAACCTTGTTTACATCTCTGTCCTATGTGATCTCTTCCTCTTTGAATCCTAAGTATTCAAAATCCCTCTTCTTGTGCTCAGGGATCCTAAGAAGCTCAACAACTGGGACAGGAATTTTGATTTGACTCAAAACTTGGGCAATGTCATATGGAACAAATTTGGGTAAAGCAGCACTAGGAGAAATATTGGAAAATTCATCAGATGGAATGGGATTCTTTTCAGTTTGGGCATGGGGAGGAACATAGGTTTTGCTTGGGGAAACAAGCTCTCTGCCAGATGAATTTTTCTTTGGGGTTTCTTTGGTAAGCAATGAAAATTTTGACTTGGCTTGTGGCCCCTTGGCAGCTTTACTTATGGTATTGTGCTCCTTTTCTTGGGCAACTACAACATTCATTAATAGTTTCCTATCTTCTTCTGAAGGAACTCCTCCATCATACTTTTCAATCATTAATGCCCTCAAGTATTCAAAATCATTAGTGGGCAATTCAAAATCTTGTACAGTGTCTACTTCTAAAGTATGAGAGGGAGGAAGAAGAGGTACCCGGTGGATGCAATCCCAAAAAATAGCAGTAGTTCTAGCACTTATTACCTCAGTTGAAGTTGCTTCCCTTGGCAAACTTGCAGGGATCTCCATCATGCAGGCATCATCATCATTATCATCACCAGCTTCTTCCTCTTCCTGCTGATCTTCCTCACATGGAGCATGGGGCATGAAACATCTATCACACCAATCAATGACATCTGTCTCCTCCACAACAATAACTCTGGCAGCCAAAGGATCAGGTACCATTCTATTCTCCCTGGCCTGGGACTACCTATTTCCAAATCCAACAGGTCCCTTGCCTCTATCATCAAATCTTTGGTGATTTGTAAACCTTTCTTAGCCTTGTTGCTTGTGTTGACCTTGTGAACTCTGCCCAATCCCCTTTTCTGTCTAGGCTAGTTTGTATGATATTTCTTTGACAACCCCTACCAAAGTTTTTTACAACTTCCTCCAAATCAGCAGCCTTACTTGTTTGAGGATTTTCTGGGTTGATTAGTTTTACACCCTCCCTTTTTGGAGGCTTTCTAATTGCCTTGATATTATTTTCAATTTGTAGGGCCATAGTGAAGGCCTGCCTCAAATTAGCAGGGTTTTTGTCCCTCAAGTAGTAAGCATCCTTTTTATCAAATGCATCTGAATATTTGATCAAACATGATTCATCACATGGCCTTATCCTAATAGGAAATCTCCTCAAGGTCTTGTTAAACCTTGTGTTGAAATCATGTACTGACTCATTAGGATTCTTTTTGATGTTTTCAAATTCTGTCAAAAGAAACCTAGGGTCATTTCTATCACCATACTGCAATCTAAATGCATTGCTCATCTCGGTCCAGGAATCAATAGAATTATCGGGAAAAGCTTTATACCAGTCCCTTGCATCTTCTTCCAAAGTATGGATAAACAGTTTGATATACACATCCTCATGTTCAATCTCAAAGTCTTCCATCATATTGATAAAAAGCTTTAAATGTTGATCACCAGTTATAGCATTGTTTCCTTGGAACTTTGGCAGTTTGTTCCTTACTTCTTGAGGAACTGCATTTGGATAACCAGCCATCCCTACAAAATTTATAGGTCCAAAGGTATTTACAACAAATGGAGGTCTGGGTGGGGGCAAGGCCATGTTGTTTTGAGGAGGTGACCCTGGAGGGGTGACAAATTGATGAGGGGCAGAAGGTCTTTGAAACACAAGGGTATAACTTTCAAAATGGGTATCCCCTAAAGGCCTTGTCTCTTGGAAATCCCTATCAACTTCTGAAAAGACAGGGGTAGAATGAGAAGAAAATTTTTCAAAATCAAATGAAGGCCCTTCTCCAGTTGGAGAATTCAATTCCACAAAGAGGCTACCTGATTCAGAAGCACTTGAATTGCAGTCTTCAATAATAGGCCGATCACTCTCATCAATGGAGATCCCCTTTCTTGTCTGTTGATCTCCAACAACTCTCCAGGATTTTCTTCCTTCTGATTTTGCTTTTCCTAGCTCTGGAAATAATGTCCTAGTAGGATCCTTGGCAAAGAAAGACCTTCTTCCTTCCATCTTTGCAAAGATTAGTAACAAAACTCACTTGACAGAGGTTAAGACACTGGTACTCTTCAATAATTAGATCAACAGGGAGTCGCCACTAAGGATTTCCACCTTAGTTGTGAAGATGCACTAAATATGATCTGTCAAATGTTTGTCAACACTAGAAACTGGAAATGGAGATTCTAACTTTTCTTTACCCAGATCTATCAATGAAAGCTAGTGCACTAGGTGTAGAAACTAAAAGAATTACACTAGGCACTTGGAGTATATAAGAAGTGTTTTACCAGGGTCTGAATATGAACTACAATCACTATGTCCTGGCAACAATGGTGCCAGAAGCATTGTTGATGGGCTAAATAGATATGAACTGGCTAGTGAATCAACAAATAGTCTCAGCAACTCAAATAAGTCCCCGACAATGGCACCAGAAGCATGTTGGTACCCAAATTTAATCTCCTTCAAAGGCCGAGCAGCATCATGGACCTGAAGGATGCTCAGAGGTAGATAGATGATCATGTATGTCATTTTGTATCCAGGGAAGCAATCTATCTAACTTTTAGGCACCCAGGCTTTGAACAGGAGTGGGTAGCACCTTAAGAGGATTTGACCTATCCTCACTACTTTATGGTTGTTCCTTTCAACCAAGGTGAGAGAACTATTTTGTAACCTATTATTTATGGAGGAGATGGAGATATCCTTCCTAATGAATTTTTTAAGGAGACCTTGAAGAAAATATGATCAATGCAACAAAATCTAACTCTCATGAGTTGTCACTCTAGATAGTGGAGATATTCTCTAGGAAAGGTTCAGGCTACTAAAGACATTTGGAATCCTGATTGTTTCTGCATGTTTTGGTAGTAAAATTTGTGCATTTGTATACACACATGACAAACTAGGGTAGTATGGGTAGGATTAGTTGTTTTTAAATAAATTTTGGTGGGAGGTGAGGCAGAATGAACTTGATTTGCCAAATCTCTGAGAACTCTTACAAAATGGAAAGTCTAGACAACAGAATACTTCAGAATAGCTAAAATGTTCCTTTAACCAGAATATGTACTTCAATGGAGGCCCAGATTAGCACTTTTTCACACAATCTATGAGATTCTAACACAAAGGCTCAAGTTAGAAGATCCAATAAAACATCAAAATCTAAGATCAATCACGCCTGAGGTACACCCAGAGGCTTACAAACAATATCTGTCAATGAATGAAAGAAAAGTGATTTTAAATCATTTATTTCATTCCCAGATGAAAGCTCTTCTGAGAAATGAGATTGCAGATGCCACTAAACTATCACAAGGATTGAGACCTATGTGATTAAGATAGATTTTGATACAAGATTGCAATAGGAAACAAGGAAAACTATTTGCAGACATTCAAGAGTAAAACAAACACATTTTTCATAAGATCCACACAGAATAACTCGAGTTTGATTAAATTTATCAGTAGGGGAAAGTTTCTAGAACAATCTCAGAGCTTGTCAATGGCTGTACACTTACAACCACCTTGACATGATCAAACTTAATAAAAAGAGATATAAAGGATTCTCATACAGGCTTCTCAAAAGACAGGCTTTGTCAAATTTTCCTCTTGGGAATTTTCTTCGACCTCTAACACTCCAACCATTTACATGAAAAATTAGTGCCATTTATAACATTTACAAATAGAGCCCCTTCTTCCCCAAAAGACAAAAACATTTAATGTACCAATGCTTGCCATGATCTCGATCACGATTCCTAGAATCAGATCTATAAAATTTGTCAGGTGCTCATGGGGCAGATCTCTTTGAAAATCTTAGCATTCAACTCCTTCATCTGGTAGAACACTCCTCCTTCAACTCACCAACCACTTCCACCCCTAATCTGTCAAATCTGGTTCCTTGCATGCTCGGGAGAAGAAAAATGGAAAATCAGATTGAGCCCGATAGTCAGACCATTTTAATGGTGAAAGATGTCTCCAGATCTCTCCCACCAAACTTAGATATCAAAATTAACTCCCCTCTCTATTTGGCATGTAGGAAATACCAAGAAATTATGAAGAATACTTGCACTTCCAAGCATGTTTCAGTAAAAATGGGGGGAAAATCAGATTCAGACTCATAGTTGTCGTTGATCTTTACTTTGAATTTGGGCCGTCCACGTGGAAGATTCAACTTTAAAACAGGCTCAGGGGTTTCCTTTGAATTTTTACAACCTTTTGAAAAAATGGAAAAAAAATTCCATTTTTCTCTGCACCTCCGCCCTTAGGAAATGAGCCTGACACATGTTCCTAAGGTGGGTCCCATCGGAATCACGTTTCCAAATTTTAGAATTTCACCCCCTTTTACCAAAGGGGAAAAACATCCAAATTACCTCCTAAGGCCCACATCTTCGCCAATAGCTTTACCACTTGTCATCCTGTAGGGTCAAAGTGAAACTTTTTCCCTACCTCTTAAATTTGCTCCAATCAGAGCCTGGTAGGGCCGCGAGGCCAAATTTTCCTTTTTCCAAAAAATTAAAAACTGATAAGTTAAAGCATTTGCCCATCATCCGCTGACCAACCAAAAGAAGCCACATGATCACCGAACGCTGAGGAATAAATTTGATAGGGAAAAGACACCCGTCAAAATGTCAAAATATAGAAAATCACCATTCATGCTCAGAACCCATTTTTTCGCTAAGGATGAAAATTTCTTTTGAAACAAAAACAAGTGAATCATGGTTCTGAGAATCTTTTCGACCATGGATTTGGATTTTCAAAGGAAAACATTAACCATTTGAGCTTCCATGGTTGAGGAAAAATAGGAAAAATAACAGAGCCCGTGGACTTTGAAGAAATTGGGGAAAAAAAAGGGCAGACTCAGAGACTTCTTCAAGGAGGGACATGACAATAGATTTTGAAAACAACTCGTAGCATTTCTAATGGAGGTAGAAGCTTCAAAACATCCACATCGAGAGATAAAATGTTTCACAACATGCAAATTAGAGGAAAATAATGGAAAATGGGGTGAGGCAAATATGAGCACCAACATGGCCTATGTCAACAGTTTCCTTAGCAAGGGAGAGTCCCTGTGATTTGTGAATTTTTAGCGTTGATGCCATTTTAAGAGGAACTTGATGATGCATGCCTCTTGTTATTGGTGGAACCAGAACATGTCCTAGGTATGTGGTGTCCCATGGTGGTCTTGTGTAGTCTTTGAATTTTCCAATTACATGCATTGTCAATGTTGGAGGCATGCAACCTATGACATAAATTATATATTTGACCTAACTCTTATCACTGTTAACGATTTCGGATTGAACCCATAGATTTGCAGTCATGTAGTACACATTACAAGAAAACAAAAAGTATAACAGTTTAAACATTGTTAATGGAGAATATTTTGATTTGTGTAAATAATATCTTTACATTCAAACAACAAACATATATGTGTATACATTGCTAATGATAACTAATAATACAAGAAACAACATGAATGATTCAAAAACTGATGATTATATCAAATCCATGAATGATATGCGAAATAGAATATATGAGTAACTTTTAGGAGTGGATGAAGTCTCAAATCTCAAAGAAAATTCAAATTTATGGATTTGAATTCCATGCATAGATGTCAATTGTGCATGGTTTTGGTGCTCAATTTAATCTCGCCCTGTTCGCTCAAAAACGTCTTAGTCCGCATGGTTTGAAGTTTTCTCTGTCTCCCTGTATCGATGTGTAAAATTTGTTTCCTTCATTTGGTTTCCATGGTCATTCCTTTCCTTTGGTCGAGGATTACATTGAGTCTAGATATTGTTTACCATTTCTCTATCCATGAAAAAGAATCTATAATTTAGGTGTGAATTCGGGTTTTCCCCTTCTATTTTTCCATAATCATGTTTTCCCTATCAAGTTTTGTCCCAACATCTATGGAAACATGGTCCTTTCTGATTGGATGTAGTCCGGTGGGTCTTTTTAGTGAAAATTACCACTTTTGTAACATTTGTCAAAAGTACCAAATTGGCCCTGCGGCCCCGATAGCATCTGATTAGTTAATAAAAAAACATGAAGCAGCAGGGAAAAAGTCTTACTTTGACCCCAAAGGAGGACACGTGGCAGTTTTTCAAAGTTACAAGTGGGGAAGTGGGTTGGTGGAACATTTTGAAATTCTAAGGCCCACTCAAACTCCAAGCTTGGACACGTGGAGGGTCGGCACTCATTTGAGGATCCGCCTCTAGGTCCTACCTTAGCAGTTGCGCCAACGAGACACGTGGAGGTTTTCACTGGTCCTGCCTAGACTTATACATTTTTCATGCGGTTGGTGCAGCTTTGTCAAACCATGGACACATGGAGGGTCCACGCTCATTTGAGGATCCACCTCTGGGTCCTACCTTAGCAGTTTCACCAAGGAGACACATGGAGGCTTCCACTGGCTCCTCTCTATACTTAAAATTTTCAAGAAAATTTCTAAGGCCTGAGACACGTGGAGGGCCCACACCTGTTTAGGGACCTGCCCCTGTACTTTACTTTTGGGGAAGTGCTAAAGGGACACGTGGAGGCTTCCGCTAGTTCCTCTTTATACTTAGAATTTTTCAGCGGCGAATGCATTTCTGTCAGGTTCTGGACATGTGGAGGGCATGCGCCGAGTTTGGGGATTGTTATCTCTTGAAAGTGCACCTTGTAGAGAGATGGTTGCAGGTGTTCTAAGCTTGCAAAATTTGATCTCTCTCTTTCGTAGATACAATGGAAACACCTCAGGTCTGTGGGTATACCTATTTTGAGGTGAGTCTCCGGTATCAAGGCCGGTTCCTTATTGATGTATCCTAAACTGATTTTTTGGGTTTAAGGGTAAAAGATGGCTGTAAAAAATGAATTAAAACTAAGGTGATACACCAAATTTATATGAGGGATTTGACTGAGTATATGCACAATTGATATGGGAAGGATTCTTGATGCACGAACCAACAGTTTTCTACAGAATAATTAAGGGCAAACACTTGTTGTACTGAGGGAAAATATCACAACACACTGATAAGTTAACATGCACATTAAAATTATGCAGAAAATATTGAATTTACAGCAGGGTAAGATGATTGTTCAGGGAATTTGCATTCACAAGACTAATAGAAACATACACAAGGCTGCAAATAATTGGAAAGGCTGAAAATACTTCACACTCAGAAGGCAAAACTGGAAAAAATTGCTTCAGTACTCCTGTATCCAAAAAGTCCTCCTTTGTGCTTTGCCAAAGCACACAATATATAGCAAAAATAAATTTCCCCCCCTTCCTAAAAATAGTCTAAGGCTTGTACTCGCCCATGCATCCTATTTTTATCCTTTATTTAATAATAAATAAAGGAATAAAAATATATCATGCAATTACAAATAGGCATTAATAGCCTTTGATTACATTACAGTCAAACTGAAGTTAACTGTCCTATTTTTAAGAAAATAAGGTGAATAATTTGCTAATAATAAGCTTGCTTGCTTGGGCAAGTCTCTTTCCTTGTGCATGTGAATTCTTCTTCTTGTCTGTTTTGTCCTCTTGTGAAGCATGCAAAAAATCAACTCTCTGTTTGTGAGTAAAATAATTGCAATACTTGCAATATTTGTAAAAATAAACATCAATACACCCATTTGGTGGGGACCACCTTCATGTGTACATGCTCCCTTTTCTCTTTGCAGTATGTGGGGCCACCCTTGCACTTGATCACTCAATCTCCATTTGGTTTGTACGAGGTAACTTTTTAAGTATTAAGGTAAGTGTTCTTTGATCATTGGTTTGGATGGCGCATCATATAGTTTGGACCTTATACAAGGTCAATGCAAATAATGTAATTCGGCCACCCTTTGATAAAACATGTTATACTATAGTCACCACCTTATGTATTTCCTGTCAGCTTTTGCATTCGGTTGGACTAAGACCATATATTACCTTTTTGGGGTGATCATTACATAATATGATTTGGTTGGCACTTTGTATGTTGGAGCATGCACTATAGTCTAGACTTTGGTCAATATTTCAATGATTAATTTGATTGACACGTGGGCTGGCCCCTTCTCCACGGTGACTCACCCCTTCACATTTTATGCTGGCAATTTGTCTTAAATACATTGGCCACTATGATTGGCTATGACCATTGATTCTGGCACTTGGATTCTTGTGAACCGTCGATCTTGATCTTACTTTAGGGTTTCACTTGGATTTTAATGTGGTTGTTGGCAAGTGACCATGATGGTTTGCATTGAACGTGGAGATCGATTCTCATCCTTTGATCTTTGTACCTGTTGAATTCAGACCGTTTGATCACTAACTCTAGGTGAGTTAGGTTAAGCCAAGCTCAGGTGGGTGAGTTAAAACAACTCGAACTTGATTCATTTTCCATTTCACATCTGGTTTTCTCACAGAGAGAGGTGAAGCCCTAGAAAAATTTTGTGTAGACCACCATTTTTAATATGTGAAGCTCGGTGTTTGGTCACATGTACACTTTCTATTCTACTCTATGTGGTCACCATTTCGGCCCTTCCTTCTTAGCAAGATCTGAGTTCAGTTTTTATATTAGCCGCCATGGTTTGGGTTCGAGCTCTTTTCCTACACAAATGATCACCTGTTGCTCTATGGCATCTGTATCATCGTTATTTTAAGAAAGGTGTTCATGGCTTTGTGTTTTTGTGATCTCCTGACTGTATATTGATCATCTCGAGCTTTGTAAGGTTTTTCTTTGTTTTTGAGATCTCTGCCTGGTGTTGTCCTTTTTCCACCATTATTGTCTTCTGCCGATTTCGGTTTCCCTTTTTGAGTAAGATTTGAGCTTGGCTTTATAGTTTTCTGGCTTCCTGCGGAGCTATGCGAGGCTTTCTTAGTAGACACCGTTGTTGGCAATTGAGCTTGGGATTTAGCTTTAGAAACCCTTGGTTGGAGTTCAATGCTTTGATTTTGTATTTGCTATGTTGAAGGCCTTCGAGCTCGGGACTGTGTAACTAGTCCTACTGCTTGTCAACGAATGGTAAGCTTCGATCTCCTAATCACCACTGTTACTTTTCCTTTTCCATTTCAACTTGAAACACTGATACTCATTTTTCCTTTGCATTTTAATGTGATTTCGTGGTTCAGCCTTGGTCGTTTTGAGTTGAAACTAATTCTGAGCTTGATCTTCTCTTTCTAGACTTGATGACTTCTCGAGGGTTTACTCAACTTCAATGAACCAGTAAGTACTTACTCTTACTCTGAAATTGATACCCATTAATGGGTTTAACAATTAAAGCCAGAAACTGTGCTTTCCAAGACATGGGTATTCGTAGATCTAAGTTTTTGAGAAATTCTTCATTTCTGTGTAGATAACCTGTGTAAAAGTTTTTGAAACATTGCACTTAGAATTTCATTTTGGTTTTTTATGTATTTCTATGATCTGGCCATTGATAAGATGCTCTTGAAAACTTTGTATGAGCTTGTTTTCTTTTCATGGCTCCATTTGGGTATTGAAAGTTCTGTGTTTCACAGTTTTCTGATCATCCTTAACCTTTTGAGATTGAATTGAGAACCATTCATGTGCAGCCTTTACTTTGTATTCTAAGGATGATTCCTGTCACTTGTTGGAATACTGCAATCTTTTTTGTATCTCTGTACTGGATGATGATCTGATGAACAACTTATCTCTTCTACTCTGAATTTGATCTTTTCTTGAAGTAATTGATGATGTTGTATCATGCTTCTTTACTTGAGGGCTTCAAATGACACAGCTGTATTTTAATTCTTACTTTGTCAAAATGGATTGTGTTTTGATCTCTTGTAACCTGTAGCTACATTTGTATTCTTGGACTCTGAAGTTGATTCTGTAGCTGAAAACTAAACTGGATTTATCAATTGTAATAGAAGTGTATTTCCTTGATATTTTTGTACTTAAGATGTCTTTGTATCTTGCAAGTGGCTTTCTGGAAATCGTAAGCAGTTCTTCATCTATTTAATACCATTTTCAGGCATAAGCCTTGATTCAGATGCTTTGTTGAGACATTGTAGCTTGTTTCTTTTACTTAGATGCTTTACTTCCCTGATAGTAGTATTTCTAGCATACTGGAAAATTTAAAATGTTGATTTTTCATGGTGGAGCCCTAGTAAATTTTTTCCAGAATTTTCTCTTCCTTCCCTTTTCAGCTGTAGTAGTTGTATTTTCTGATTCAGAATACAAAATATAATACTTTTCTGTTGAAGTTGATTTGTTAGTTGGAAACTGAAACATACTAATTTTTATCTTGATCATGGCATGCTTTTTTGCTTTTTTGTATCACTTACTTGATTTACATAATTCTTTTAAAGCATGTAGTAGTTAAAAACAACATGATGAAAAATTTGTAAAATGTCCATTTTACATGGTGAAGCCCTGTCAAAAATTTCCCAGAATCTTCTTTTCATTCTGTTTCAGTTGTAACCCTTTCTTTCCAGTTAACTTCAGCTTCTTGAAATTTGATTCTTCTTCTTTAGTTGCAAACTGAAACATGTACTTCTATTTGCCAGTCCCTCTTCTATACTGTAACTTCTTCCCTTTCTAGAATAGCTGCTGAAATTTGAGTTGCATACTTCCTTCAAATGTGCTTATGAGTTACATTCTTCCTTAAACTCTAATCATTCATGTACTTAAGACTTATTTATTTCTTCTTGGCTGCAACCTGCACCTGCACACTTAAGAAAATAGTTAGAAAATATCTAGGCTTTTTGGCCTCTCTTATGTCCATGTTTTTTTATTTTCTTTTCTTCTTTCTTTCCTTCTTCCTGAGTGAGTAAATCATGTGTACTAGTTGATCTTCAAGTAATCTATATCTCCTATTATTAGAGATCCATATGCATGAATTAGGACAGTATAGGAATATAAATTGATCCCTGAGCTCGTAACTGACAGTTTTCTCTTTTTTGTCTTTTCAGGTACAGTGACTTCTACAATGAAGATGAAGAAGGAACAAAAGCTGGAATGGAGATGCTTCAAACAAAGAAGAAAACCCCAAGGCAATGATGGGTTCACTCATACTCCTTTACTTTATTTTTCATGCATGTGTACCTCTTATTTCAGTAGATGTACTTTACTTTTCAGTTACATCCCACGGCTTGTGTGGGAACATTTGAAATTCCTTATGAATAAAACATTGAATTCTGAAAATGAGTTGTGTATTTCTTTCTGCATTTCAACTTTTTGTATGGATTGTATGATGAACTAAACAACTCAGTAATATAATTGAATGTCTTAATCATGAAGGAAGGAAACTTAAGAAAACCTGTAATATCCAGTAATGAACTCTGATTTCTACAATCTTCACTTATGTTTGTTGTCCCAAAACTCAACATTTCACCTATTCTGTAACTGAATTTCTTCATCAAGACAACACAACTGTCCTTCAGGGCCTTGTGTTCTTTTGCTGAAGATAGTCATGAAATTTGCAGACTATGTGATCTGTTATGTTTTGTAACAGCACACATAGCTACAGATTTCATGTAATCATTAACTAATTCAACAGTAACAATAATATCAAAACCCCCTTAGCTTAGGTATATTTCACCAATGCCTTCCATCGTAATGAAGTTTCGAGTTTCCCATTTTTGCACAAGTGCAAAAATTGTCAACATTTCTGGCAATCCTATGGGGAAATATTCCTACTAGCTTATAGACCATTGTCTTGATCTTGTCCATTGGGCATGGAGTTCGAACATGTAACCAAAATCTGCCTTTCCATAAGGTCCAACCCTTCCAAAACAAACTAAAACTAGGAAAGGATCTGGAAAACTAGATCATGTGCATGAATTCACTTATTGAAGGGAAAACAATGTGATGTGCAGAACTGCACTTATTGAAGGGAAATCCTACTCTAAACAAACACTATAGGATTTTCAATAACAATGTTTGAGAAACATACCATTCACAGGGATGGGAAGTTACTCTCCACTCAGCTTCGAAAGTTGAAAAGTATTTTGTTCTTTGCAAGCTGAAATCATGTAAGGGCCACTCCAGATTGTATCAAACTTTGTGTGTCTTCCTGGCTTTACACAATCAACATCCCACTTTAACATAATATCTCCTTCATTGAAGATTCTGAATTTGGCTTTGCATGATCAGGTATGCTTTGGATTTCATCATAAGGTTCCATGATAAGATCTTCTTTAGAAGCATCCAAGAATCTTCCGAGAATTAAAAAATCATAATATGGGCAGCCATCAAGGTCTTCCTACATAGGGAACATCTCGTCTTCTTCCTCCATTTGATGTGGTGCTTCAAGATGTTCATATCTTATATATAGAGCTAAAGCATACCTCCAAATTTCATCAAAGACTTCGGGGTCAGAATTTCCTTTTATTATGCTCTGAATCCTTTCAACATGCTATATTTTCATCATGTTCATTTCTTCATCACCATATGCCAGGAAGTCATCTATTGAGCATTGGAAGGAAGATAATGTTCTCAATTTTGTAGTGAGCTATGCGAGATTGCAAAAATCTTCTTCGGTGGATCTTGCACCGTCTTGTCTTTCATCATATTCTTGAATGCTAATTTTATCTTCATTGGAAGGCTCAAGGATAGGATTTTCTTCAACGACATTCAAAAAAAAATTGTGTGTGAAAACCATGTGGTATGAATGATCTTTAGGATCTTCCTCTATAGGACAACTCTCCTCTTCTTCTTCCTCGCTCTGGACCACTTCAGGTTTTTCGTACATCCCTTGCAAGAATTTGGCATATTCTCGAGCTTCACACCTTATATTATGTCTCCTTTGAATCCATTCCTCTTCATCAGTGACAAGTTATCTCTTCTTTCCTTTGTCAACACTAGTCCAAAACCATAGTTGATCAACGATCATCTTTTCTGGGTAGACATATTCTTCTTCTTCTTCACCGTCACTCATTGGTACTTCACTCCAATCTTGAAATTTCTTCATGGTGTAGGGAACAAACATGACTGGGTTTTGTTCCTTGATGGAATTGCCTTCAAGAATGAGTTTACCTTGAAATCGAAATTTTTTTGTTTTTTGAATATATACTTTTTTCTAGTATTTTTTTTTTCAATATATACTTTTTTGTATTTTGTGATATTTTGGGGAGAGATATTTTTTGGGAGAACTTAGGAAAATATTTCCCCAGCAGAGTCACCAAAAACTGTTGGTGAGAAAAATTTTCGAGTAGACAAATAAGGTGTCTCCACCAACATTCACAGGGTTACACCCCTCTACATTGAATGGTACAACTCCCACTATTGAAAGTAAACTAATCCTAATCCTATCTAAATGTTTTGGGTGGCTAAAGTTTCTAGGGATCACATAAGGACACTCCATTGAACCTATGGCAAAGTGATTATATGGGGGGTACAAGGGAGGAAACTACAATGATAAAGGTAAAGAGGGGGAAAATATGCAAGGAAGATTTCTGCCATGAGTAGATTACAGAGCTCACACCCAGTAACCGGAGTAGTTCAACCTTCAATATAGAGGAAAGCACAATGAAGCTAGTGGGACCTATTAGAAAATAAAGGATAAAATATGCGGAATAATCCCTCATAGAATCGCAACAGTAAAAACTAATATGCAAAAATTATTACAGATCTCAAATAAAATTACAGAATAAAATAACACAACACAAAGAGATAGTATTTAACGTGGTTCACCCAATTTGGGCTACGTCCACCAAGAATCACTTGCTCAAATTTTATTATAAGCCACCGCTCTCTCAATATAGTACCCAGATCCGTTTGGAGCTATGCTCAACAAACTCTACAGAATTCACACCCAAATTCAAAACACATCTACAATACATTTGCTTGTACATCTATCATATGCATAAGACCATATAAATAGACAACTGCTTAAGTATTTTTACAAAACCGTGGGTATCAAAACCATGGGAAATACCTGTCCCATAAACCTATGGGTCAAATAAATCACCGATATGAGAAGAGCACATTTCCCGATATGTCGGGTGCATTTTTCGAGGCCAAAAAAAATTTACGCCTAAAAAACAAATTTCGAGGGCTATGCCCCCAAACTCCGGCGAGGATACATGAAAAGTGTATAGTACTCTTAGTGTACAATCTTCAACACTTTCACACATGAAAAAAGGCTCCACAACCTAACAAGACCACTGAATTAAGACACCAAGGTTTTAAATTCATCTATCGAGGACACCAATTTCCTCTCCAATTCCATACATAATCAACTATGCTTGCAAAATGCATGAAAGAGAGAAATAGAGGAAAAAAAAGAAAGGGAAATATAAGAAGTGTAGCTTTTATTCCACGTGTAATGATGAATACAAAGTTTCAACCAAGCTATCACAATGCTACATAGTAAGAGTTCTTCCAAAATATGGAATCTGAATCATTTGGAATGGAGAGACCATCCCAATTTATAACAATCCGAGTTGTCCTTTCACCTCCCTCACATGACTCTTCATTTCCATATTCCATTCATGACCTTTCATTTTCCATGAATTAAGTATTTCTCTTATAATTTTGAGAAAATACTATTTACAAATTTAAAATAGGTCACTTAAGTGAATAGGACGAAATATAATGATGAAGCATAATGAAAAATTAGAATGGAGAGAGAAAGAAGAGAGGGAAAGAGAGGAAAAGGGAAGGGGTGGAGGGGAAAACACTCCCTGTGACGAAATGCTTTGAATGCCTTGATGCAGCCATGAACTCCGAGTAAAGATTTCTCCCACTGGTGATCTTCTACATTGATGAAGATTTCTCCCTTGAATAACTTTGAATAATTTTCCCAATCTAGCGATGACCACAAAATATATGATGCATGGACATCCTGGACCATAGAATGAGTGTTTAGAAACACTGTTATGATGTTTATCGATGCAAGCTCGAGATGAACATATACAATGCCCACATGACCCTCCTTGAAACTTGGTTGATGAACTCCTTGACTTGATCAACTCTCTTTGAATCACCTGATTCTTTAAGTGATGAATATGAATTCACATGATGTGCCTTGTGATGCCCTACTTTTTAATATGAGATGATCATTCCAAACCATGAAAAACCACCATCTCTTCATGATTGATTACACCTAAGAAACTGGAACAACCTATGCACTTTGAAATTCATGTTTCCTTGACACTTACTATTTTTGGAAGGGACAAATTACTATCTTTAGTAAGTGTCAGAGTTTGCCTTTCTAGACCCCAAATGCTGATATCGACCTGAATGATTATCCCTCAATGTCCTATTGTGCCAAACTTGTCCTTTGAGAACAACCTACTATTTTTAGTAAGTACACATGGGGCAACTTACTATTGTTAGTAAGTGTCATAGTTGGCTTTTCCCAACCTCACCATTTGAATTATTCCTTCTTACTATGTTCCTCTCACCTTTTGGACCAATTGGCTATTTATAGTAGGGGCTTGTGGAACCACTTACTATTTTTAATAAGTGTCAATTACGAGCCGAGATAACCTTTTTGATGACTTTTCCTGTAATACTCCCTTTGTGTTCACCTCCTTTTTATTAACCTATTCAAATGGTGGCTTAGTCAAAGTAACAAACCCATATGTAGGAATTCATGTTATTTTTAGTACGTGCACCGTGGATGTCAAATTGTAATAAAATAGGTCTTGAAATTCTGGGTTTTATTCTGGTGTTCCACGCTCCAAATTTTGAGTAATTCCTTCGTGTGAACAAGTGGGAAAATGATATTTTCATTAGCGGGGGGAAGTATACTAAAAAAAACACAGCCCTCCATGTCCCTATAAAATAGGGATTTCATGGCACAAAAACTAGTTTATGCAAAACTAGATTTTTCAACGATCATTCCCTCAAATTTTCACACGATTTCGCCCCTGGAACTCTTAGAAGTGAAGATGTAGGTCACTTCCTTTTTCACAAATTTTCTTCATGTGATAGAGCAGAACTCTGATAAAAAATCAGTCCTCCATATCAATAAAAAATATGGACTGCATGGCACAAAAACTAGTTCATGCGAAACTAGATTTTTCAACGATCATTCCCTCCAATTTTTATGCGATTTCACCCACTAGAACCTTGAGAAGTGGAGAGGTAACTCGCTGATTTTTTCCACTACAATGTCATGGCAGCCATTAATGGAGCTTAAAATTTTCAGGTCTTGTTTTTTTCTCCATTCATGATGAAATCAATTCCATTTCGATAGGTTTTTTCTTCTTGTCTCACTGGTGAAATTTCTTTTCGATCCAGTAGCCGTTTGATGAGAAATTGAGCTTTGTTCTTCGTGGAGCCGGAAGAAAAAATTATTTTCTGTGAACATTCTTTGCTGAAAATAGGAGGTTTGAATGTGATTTTTTAATTTCCTTCAAGAGATAAGAACTCAGAAACATTCGGTTTTTCAAACCATGCACCGGTTTGCAAGATCTCTTCGATTTTCAGTTTCACGGCAATAGAGATTTTCAAACTTCTTCTTCTTCGTTCTTCATTCTTTGTTTGATCTATATTTATTCTGGGACCTGCATATCACCATGGGGTAGAGGATTTAATTTCTATAGTGAAGTTTTTTTGAGCTTTAGCAATGGAGGAGTGGTGGAGATAAGTTGCAGGGGGAGTTTGCAGAGCAAATTGTGCATGGGAAGGTTATATGTTAGATGTTAGAAGCAGGAGGGATTTTTAAATTTTAAAATAAAGATGAGAAGGGATAGGACACATTTTCATGTCCTTGACATCCCTCACCTCAAAGGGATGTGGGGGACATAAAATTCCATGGCGAGCAAGGAGACGACACGTTGTAGAGATCCGACGGTAGGGAATGAAGGCTAAAAAATCAGCTTTAAAGCACTGAGGGGATGGAAGCTAGTCATATGGGTGACCAGAAGTCTTCCTTAGGGTCTGGATGCAATTTTCCATGTTTTATGTCCCTAACCTCAAATTTATGTGAGGGAAATCAAATTCCACGACGCTCCTAGTGATGGCACATGGCAGCGATCGGACAGTTGAGGCTTTGAGATCCCGCAAGCACTTATGGGCTGAACTGGCGATCTTGGAGGTTTCATGAAGGTATAGAGGTATTATGGGGGATAGGATAATTATTACAAGATTTATTTCCCTGAACTTGATGGACGTGAGGGACAAAAAATCCCACCAAGATCCTGGAGCTGACACGTGTCCTTGAAAAATTTGACTAACTCCCGAATTCGCTCCAAGAGGACAACTTGAAACGGTGATAACTTGAGCCCCCGATGGAATGTTTTTATCAAATTTTATATGATCCTGACTGGAAACGACCTTTTTAATCCAATGGTTAGTGTTTCAAGTATTTATTCCTCCATTTGATCCCTAAAAATTCAGATTTTTATTTGGCACTCCACTTGTGCATGAGAAAAACTACTTGTAGACCTAATGCACCAAAGTGGTGTGAAAACAATAATTTCACTATATTTTAAGGCTTGGAATTACCTTTACTGACAAATTTTTTTTCTCATAAATCCATCTGGATCTCCCAGAATCACCTTTAGAAGCTCAGCAACTGTTTTGGCCTGTGCACTGCCTAGGCCTATGAACCCTAATTTTGGTGAAATTGCCTCAAATTCTCCTAGTCCTTCCTAAATATTCTTGAATCACTTCCATGATGTACCAAGGCCTTTAAATCACCTTTGTGTCTAGTTTGGATTTTTTTTCTACTCCATGGAGTTTCTTCAATCCTAGGAAGGCCAATGATAGCCCTTCCCATAGCTGCCTGAAGCTTACAATTTTCAATGAACTCCTAAAATCACCTGGGGGGGATGATTTGAATTTTATAAATCACCCAAGGGAATGAATTAACACCAATTGGGAGGTTATTGGACTGAATAGGTAGACCCGGGGTGCATCGTAATGATAAAACATGAAATTTTTGGTACATGGGTATCGTTGTCATGCTTAGAAATTATCAATTTCCCTGTTGCACATTTACACGATAACAAGTATGAAAAAAAAGAAAGGATAATGACCATATTAATGCTTATTGAAATTTCTTTGATGTAGAATAATGTGTGGTGGAGAGCATATGTCAGAGGGAGTGTGAAAAAATAGATTTAATGGTCAGATGTAATCATAAGGGGCCAATTTTTTTGCATGAGGTAAACAAAACATAATATAAAATTGAAACAGACATGAAAACATATTCGGTGCATAACAACTGTAAAGAACGATTTGATGTGTTTAGAAACAAATCAATTTGAGTGTGCAGTGAATCTTTTTTCTTTGTTGTTTAAGATGGAACCTTCCTTGGTGATTTTTGCTCATCTGCAGGTTTTTATCAATGTATTAGATTTAAATCTATTAAAGAAATAAATATTGATGAATATCATATAGGGATTTAATTATTTAAAATTGGAAGGGAAATCATTGTAGTAAACATTTCGTTAAACAACAAATTGTTGTCTCTAACATCTATAGAATAAGAAGAAAAGATATCAACCAATGTATTTGAGTTATGGTTTTCATATTTGTAACAAGAATAAAAATACAAAAAATAAACATCAATGAAGAAACCACTTCAATGCAACATCACTAGCTTTGGAAATTTGCTAGAAGACGTTGTACTGGGCATGTGTTGATGCATGGAAAGTGTGTCATTCAAAGAAGAAGGAAGCTGATTTTCCTTAGTTTTCCAAATATGAAAATAGGGGGTTTGTTCCATTTTGGAATATTTGTTGAATGAAAAGGTAGGGAAGAATCAAAGTTAGCTCAAATTTTGAACTCTAAAAATTATGGTAAATGTTAGAGGTCTGTCTTTCTGTGTTTCCAATAGCTTTTGATGCTCTATCCAATGTTAGGCCTTGTGATTTTTGTGTATAGTCAAATCCAAAACCATTTTCAAGGGAAGCTATCCTTGAGTCTCATGGGTGATTGGAAAAATTGAAACATGAGACAAGTGACAAAGGTCCCAAGAAGGCCACTCAAAGGCTACAAAATCAACCACTACAAACATTAACAAATTCAAAGGTCTCAAACCTAGTTTGTAACATGGTCAAAGGCACCATTGACAATACCCGCTGAAACCCATAGATTAAAAGTGAGCATTACTTTTAGGCCACAACATAACAACACTTTGGCTTCTAGTTTTTTTATCTATGTCACCTGATCTGTTTTACTTTGTATGTTTGACATGACACCTTGTAATTGGAAAACTCAAAGTATTTAATATCAATTTGTTGTTCAATAAAACTATATCAGTAGTTGGAAAAAAATGTATAGCGTATTGGAAAGCCAAATTATCTAGATTTGGAAGAGATAAATTTGTGCATGTCATGAGAAGTCTCCAATTCTTAAGCCCAGGTGCCACATTTTTGAGGCTAAGAAAGACTCTATAGAAAGTAGCTTGAGTTGGGTCTTAGCTTTGTTGCCATAAAATCATGTCCAAGATTATAACGATAGAGAAGGTTCTCAACATGTATGATCTATAAATATTATCAATGTACATAGGGATATCCATGGTGTCATGCCCACAACTTACCCAAAAACAACAATAAAATTACCAGAATATTTTTTTCATCTCAATATTTGTTACATGACACCACATGGGTTCAAATAGAGTAGCTCAACATGAAAAATGAAACTTACACAAGCATGGACCAACATGGAAAACATGATAACACCAGAGCACACTATTTTCAAATTTACTTAAAAAGGAGGTACACGTTACAATGACTCAACCCCAAACGATAATCCTAAGACTACCCATATTCTTTAGCACATCATTCATGGTTACATATTTATTATAATTAAATTCCATTGGTTAACCTTATATATTGAAGAGTATTTAACATATAAGAAAATATTCTTGTTCTAAAAAAGACACATTTATTATTTCATTTTATGTCATTGCCTAAACCATATTACGGATAAGCAAAATGTGCTTGTACCTCAAGGTTGTATATTTTCCATTTTAATAAAACATTTTAGATCACAATTCTGCCCTCCTTTATTTTCATTTATTTTAAGACCGTCTTAGGCATTTTAGTCATTTTGACATCATTTAGGGTTCATATGATTTTTGTAACAATCATTCCATAGTTTTATCTTGTTTACTCTTGTTCTAAGTATGTTTGCATTGTTACTTAGATCTCATTATCATTATTTTTTGAACAATTACAATTCATATAAATATTTCCTTTCACTTAGGGATTCAAGACTATAATGAGTGTGATCTCACACAACACAATTCATTCCATTATTCCTAGGCACTCAAGTATTGAATAAATATTACAAGATAGACATTCAATACAATTTTATGTGTTCAAATGCCTTCCAAGGCAATACTTTCAATCATGGGGGAAACATACATCAAAGTTTCTTTCACTAATTACATCATGAGAGATCAAACGATTAATCAATTCATTTGCACTCAAGGAATTATACACCTTACTAAATTCAAAATCGGAGTAACCAAACACCCTTATTTCATATTACCTTTTTAAAATCCAGCAATATTTATTTCTACTTAACAAGGTAAAACTTTATTTGCAATTCCTTAATGGGAGTGTTCACATCATTTAGAGCATAGTTGAAATAACAAAGTTAATCCACTTACATTATACGTACTTACATACAATACTACAAGGATCCCATGGAAAGAAACATGAGAGCTTAATGATCAAGTACACACCTTGTAGATAAGTTGTAGGCTTCCTATGGATATTGATCACTAATTAAACACTCACTCTCATTGGGTTACTCTAAGATTACATACGATTGTTGGGTTTTTGACTAGATTCACTCAATAAAAAGACTCTCCTCTTTCACATCCTTCATAAGTCATCACTTCTCTTAAGTTTCAATCAAGGATGAATGACACATGAATTTACTTTTCTTGGAGGATAGTATTCTCAAGGATACCAAGCTAGATTCATCTTGATATCCTTTAGACTAACATTCTAATAGCGCGGATCCATTTGAAGTTCATATTAGGTGGTTTAGTGTCTTTTGGTGTTAAACACACATGTTCATGTGGTAACCTAAATGTGATCTTAAATTTCCTTCAAGCTAAGAAGTTCTATCAAGTATACATGTAACTAGGTTCATCCTTTGAGTTTAAGCTCACCAACTTGTAATTAAGTAAAAACACTACAACTCATCAAAATCAATGCATAAAATTCTCCAACGTAATTGATCCATAGATTAAAACACAAATATATTTCAATTCCTTAAATTAACCACACATACAAAATAAGTGAATTTTTCTTCCATCAATCATATGAAAATTACAAAATTTGAGAATGAATTTACAAATGCATCTTTTTATAAAGGTTCGTTTACTAACTATACAATTCTTATACTTCGGTGTTTCATTTTAAATACAATTACGTCCACTCTTTCATTATAAAACTATACAAGGGTATATATAGATAGGAAAAATAGTGCTTTAATTTTCTCCTTTGAAGAACAGACATATTAGAAAGACATACATTTTTTAACACTCAATTCTAATAATTATTCTATGCCACCACACTACTTGCAACTTGACAAAAATTTGTATGCATGATTAGTGTAAAATGTGGGCATGGAATTCTCCTACGATCTAACACAATTCACAATTACTAATATTTCATTTACAATGAGCTAAAACAACTCTTTATAAACAAGAGAGGTAAGGAATGTTTCTTTTCTTTATTTCATTTTAGTTTCAAAATTAGACAAAGGAGAAATAAATACCATTATTTTTTTCGCGATAAATTTTCTCAAAACAAGCAACCAAATGGAGATCCATAAAATCATGAGTTAATGTCTATAATTTTTTCCACTATTTATTTGAGTTGATAAGGGTCCACGATAGTGTTTTCTCATTTTTACTACAAGTTGGAAAGTGTTAGGAAATAAGAGATAAAGTATGCGGAACAATCCCTCACAGAATCACAACAATAGAAACTAATATGCAAAAAATATTACAAATCTTAAATAAAAGTGCAGAGTAAAATAACACAACAAAAAGAGACAGTATTTAACATGGTTCACCCAATTAGAGCTACTTCCACCAAGAATCACTTGCTTAGATTTTATTACAAGCTATCACTCTCTCAATACAATACCTAGATCTATTTAGAGCTATGCTCAAAAAACTCTATAGAATTCACACTTGAATTCAGACACATGTGCAATGTTACATCATCCCTACCATATGCACAAAACCACATAAGTAGACAACTTCTTAAGTAGTTTTACAAAACCGTGGGTATCAAAAAACCATGGGCCAAAACCGCCCCATAAACATATGGGTCAAAAATCCCGCCCATATGAGAAGAGCACATTTTTCGAGGCCAAAAGTTTTTTTCTCGGGGGCTACCACCCCCGAACCCCCACTCGAGGCATGGTCCGACCCCAAAACCTAGTGAGATAACTATGGAAAGTGTACAATACTCTTAGTGTACAGTATTCAACAATTTCACACATGAAAAATAGGCTCCCTAACCTAACAACGAGAACATCCAAATTAACCTAAGTGGCTATAAAAATGTGTTTGAAAGCTGATTTATGATGGTCCAAAGCAGCATGTGACCAATCTTATACACTCATATATTCATGGAATTCATATGAGTTGACAAAAATCTAAACTAGTAAACAAGGTTTGAATTTTGACAACCTTTCTGAGGAAACCAATCGCTATTGTACTAGTTTGACTTGGTCACTCAATGACCAGAGGCCTACAAAACCCCTTTAGAAAACTAAATGGAGAGGTGTTTTTCTAAGAAGTAAGGGTCGCAAGAAATTTCATGGATAGATACTAGCAGTATGCGAAGACTAAATTTTATTTCCCCATCCAAGGCCTAAATGAAAAGCCAAACCAAATTAAACTTCTAACTTTCAGCAGCGATCTAAAGTTGTAAAAAGGACTTCAGGGTTCCTAGAGGGGTGACAAAAAAATACATTTACAAACATGCAAGGTCATTCCAAGGTTTGATATAACACTCCACATCGTAGAAAATCATGTTTATTAAATTTTACAAAGTAAATATTTGTATGTTTAATTGAAGACTCAAACTCAACTACCAAATTTTAATGGGTTACGAATATCCAGTCTTGTTAGTCAAGTTGCCAAAACATCTCAGAATGGGGTTTTAGAGTATGGTTGATAATCCAAAATTCATTTGGGTTACATAAAAAATGAGGTAAATTTAATTGTTTTGCACTTACAATTTTGTTTTTAAATAACCAAAAGTATAATTTTCATTTGGTTTAAATTTTGATTTCATTGCAAAAGAACAACTAAAAATATGAACAATTATGGAAGAAAGAGATAAGAAAACCATGTTTGTCAATAATCAAAATGAGAAAGAGGGATTTTGAGCTAGTTGAACACGCACAAGAGCACCCCAAGGATCTAAGTTTGGAACGAACTAAGTGAATGCTAGAGAGGGTTGTTGAGTTGGTTAAAAGTATTCCATTTGCATTTACACTCTAATCCTTTTGCAGACCCATTTTGTGCATACCCCTAGCCATCGCTATAAGCAAACCCACACAAGTGCCACCTCATAACCAAGCATAAAGCACATAATTCACAGAAATAAACCACCAATCCAAATCCATGCCTCGGAAGACAACTCACAATTGACCAAGCACAACCAAGTGCCATACCAAGACTATGCGCATGAATCGGTCAAAGACCAACTCACCACATCAATCCACATATTGCCAAAACAAGAAACGTGTGCTAGATGGTCCATATGACCTTCCACCCCATTCTATTAGTCGAATGAAAGCCAACCAACTACTACCAAAAACAACCATAAAATAATTGAATCTTTCTTCCATCAATCATACAACAATTACAAAAGTTGAGAATGAATTTACAAATGCATCATTTTATTAAGGTTCGTATACTAAGTATAGAGTTCTCATACTTTGGTGCTTCATTGCAAATATAATTGCGTCCACTCTTTCATTATAAAACTATACATGTGTATAAATACATATGATAAAATAATGCTTTCTTTTTTTCCTTTAAAGAAAAAACATATTAGAAAGACATACATTTTTTTAACACTGTAGACACAAAATTATGCACTCAGGTACATTTCTAGGTCCATAAAACACATACTATCATTCATATGATTCCTAAGAAAAAAAAATAGTAATTGACATTTGTCTTTGGCCTTTTGTCTTTGTTTCTTGTTGTTTATCTGGTCCTTGCACACCCTATAGTCTAGTTGAGATTTGATTGATTGATCTTTTATGGCTCCAAACACCAATGCCCAATCACGAAAACAATGTCTGTTGACAATTTTTTGCCTCCTATGGAAAAAATGACCAACAAGGACCCATATGACCAATAGGGCCCCTAGGGATCAAAACCGGGTGTAAGAAGCTTCTAGGGTTTTGGGAGCATTTTTAGTGAATTGAGGAATGAAAATGACATCGAGGATTTTTTTCCTCTTCTAGGTTTGGACCCTTAGGCTCATCTTGAAAAATGATGGATCCCGAGGCCCATATCCGGTCAAATAAGAAAAAATCAGTTAAAAAAACATGTCGAGCTAAAAAATGCCTTACATCTTGTCTACATGATGCCTCCAACACAGAAGATTCACAAAACAACTCCACAAGAAAAGGTCATGCAGTCAATATTTGTAAAAAAGGGCATATGTGGGAGAATGAGTAGGAGCCAACTCGTTGAGTAGCTCAATAAACTACTCGGTGAGTTGCCTTTTTAGTTGTAGGGGGATGAGCTAGGAATGACTCACTGAGTAACTTGGCAAGCTACTCAACAAGCTGAGTTATGGTGAAGGATCGGTCGAGCCGGGTCGGCCTCAAATTACAAGCGCAAGGGCCATATCGGCCAATAGTGGAGGAAACGTGCATTACATGTTTAAATTTGCAATGCTTGAGTTTATTGGGGTTGTTTGAAAAGAAGTAAATGTAAGGGTAATTTGAATGCATATTACAAAGTACACAAAAGGGACAGGAAGATACAGAGTGTATTAGGTAGCGATTTGATGCAAAATTTAGATTGGTGTGTTTAGCCAACTATCAAGTTAATGATTAGGGTAGTGTAGTATTCACATGAATTATTGTTTCTAAATTCAATTCTTGCATTTTACATATAGTCAAGATACAAATTCAGTTTTTGCATTTTACGTCTTATGTACATGAATGCAAATTTTGGTTATAAGGACAAAAATGTTAAAAAAATGAGGACAACCTAATGAACATTTTTTATTCTATTTCAATCTTGATTATCTTTGGGGGAATAGGTGATTCTTGTACAATAATTTATAATCGAGACACTGTAACGGATGGCAATATGAGTAGAAGGTGTATCGTATTTTTTATTCTAGAAAGGTATTTTAAAATTAAAACATTGGAATTAAATACCTGCATGTCCCACAACTATTCCATGACCTAGTAAAAATGTGGGAATTAAACCCTTTCATGTCCCACACCTATTCCTTGGTTTAGATCATCCCTACGCAAATAATTTATGCTATGTTCTCTACCTTATAAAAAAAGAGGTGAGAATAATTCTATACATAATTGTGATTGGGGGTTTCTTACAAAATAGGGATTAGGATTCCTATATAGCTACAAGGGAAAAGAATAAGGTTTGTCTCCAGCCATGAGGCACATAATTTTTTTCACATGTGGCCAATGTAGGCGAAGGAAACCCTAGAATTAAATACCTACATGTCCCACACCTACTCCATGACTTATTAGAAACACGGGAATTAAACTCGAGGATAATTTGCATACTGAGATATGTGGATTGGACCTAAAACCCAAGGGCTAGGGTTTCATACATAATTGTGATTAAGGTTTCATTAAAGGTATTAGCAAAAAAAAAATCCTCTAACTGTTAGGCACATAGTTTTTGTATATGTGAATGATGTAGGTGAAGAACACCTTTGAAGTGCAAAGGGAAATGGTACATGCTTTTTACCATGGAGTTTCACACTTGAGAGGTGTTCTGAGATGGAAACCCACCAATGTAAATTACATCTACAGGATCAGTTAACGAAGGAACATAAAAGGAATGTGCAAGGAAGACAATAAAACCCCAACAAACTTCTCTTATCATTTTCAATCTCGAGCAAACACATGAGTAAAGTATATGTAAAAAGAATTCATTATTATTCAAATCCTTTAAGCAGTTGGCCAAATGAGAGAAATATGGCTCTTATTTGCCATTCAAAAGAGATATTCTAACTAATAAAACTATTAAATTGTATCGTGCAATGGACGAATGGGAAGATGTTACTTATTTTATTAATTTAAGATTTAATGTGTTAAGTTTATGTTTAAGAATTTCATGTTTTGCAAATTATAGTCATGGAATAATTAGTCAGTAAAAATATACAATCTATTAATATTATTCAAATTTAAATTAGAGTTCAAATGTGTAGAAAAATGTTTTAAAAAATCTCAAAATTTAATCCTGAGAAATCTCAAAAAACAAATCAGATGAAACAACTAAATACATAGGTAAATAATTAAATCAGTCAGATGTGGGTCCTATTGGATTTGAATCGACATGTTTCATGCCCTATTTCTTGATAAATTAATCCATGTTGCTATTGTTTTGTGTTATTATTTGCAACGGATGGCATGTCTGATGGCAGAAGGCAAGAATATATGACTAACAGTGAGATTCTAACACTGATGTATATAAATTCCAAAATTACAAGGTGAATAAGAAAATTTTACAAATATAACTAACTAGAAAGGCAATGGTATATAAGCTTCGAGTTAGGTCCAAGCCATGCAATCCTGATACCTTTTCAACAATTAGATGTATGACTTCTTCTCCTCTTTGCTGAGATTACTGCCTAACCAAATTTTCCTTAGCTTCTCCTTTGTACCAAGATCATGCCCCTCAATATCCCTTGAGGATGTCATGCATCTGTTAATAATGTGATCAACATTATCAAAATTGGACTCGAGAGCAACTAGCCTTCTAGGGATGGTATTGGTTTTTAGCTGGATGATGCCCTTGCCAAACAAGGTTTCCTTTCCCTATGTTGTACATACCATTGGCTCCAAATCAATGCATTGATTAACAAACTCTCCTTTGTTCTGCAGAAATCTTCTGATCTGACCATCATCATCAAAAACTTGCCAATGCTTAATGTTGTCAGGGACAAAAGGTCTTGTCAATACCTCAACCTCATATTCACAATACAGGGACATTGTACCTTTTTCAAACCAATACCCCAACAATGCAAGCTTGTCTTCCAAGTCATTGAACTTCCTATCATGATGCACAATGTTGAATGAATCGAACATCTCAATAAGATCCCAAACTGCATGCTTGTACTATTTCATTCATTAATTCTTTGTGGCATACAGTTTTCTGACTTGTTTTACTATCAATTCTGAGTCTCCTTTGAAAATGATGTCCTTGACACCATATTTCCAAGAAATTCTTAAACCCAAAAACAGTGCCTCATACTTAGCAATGTTGTTGGTGCACTCAAAGTTGAGTTTGAAGGAAAAAACATTTTTTTCCTGACCAGGAGAAAGTAGAACAACACCAGCACCATTCCCAAACTTGGAGCAAGCTCCATTAAATAATAGAGTCCAAGGAGAGCCTACCTTTTCAAGACATCTGCATTCCTCAATCTTGTGCTCCTGTCCATCAGTAAATCCCACAAAATTATCTGCATCAACACTTGCTTACAATACCTGATAGGATGCAATTTTGGGATCTTCAATGAGGTGCAACATTTTCTTTTCCCCATACAACCTGACAAGGTTGCCCTTAATTGGAATGGTGGCATAGGACATATCCATTTGAAAACTCCCACCAACATTGGCAACCCATTTTCTTGACAGTAGCATGCCCCACTTGACTGGGCAGTCAACGACGACAACATCAATTTTTAAGTTTTTTCCTGGGTAAGCTGCGAGCTGCACCACCAAACCCTTCACACATCCTACTACTAGCACTTCTCTGGAGTCCATGGCAGTGCACTTCCCATATGATGTTGTCACTTTGATATTTAGCTCATTCATGACCTCTAAAGGCATGACATTGCATGGTGCCCCTAAGTCAAACATGCAGTTATGCAACAGTCTGTCCTTAATGATCAAAGTGGTGAAGAATGGATCCACATTCATTTGAGAGTCCACCAAGGATGTTCCCAAATAGAACTCAGGTGGTTCATCTAGCTCTTCTGATGCTGGTGGTGCTTCTGGTTCTTCAATGACTGGTGGGATCTCCACAATGTTTATGTTTCTACCTAGGGCAGTTTTCTCTTCTTTCAACCCCAAGTATTCAAATGCTCTTTTTTTGTGCTCAGGAATCCTAAGCAACTCAACAATTGGAACAGAGACTTTGATTTGACTCAACACTTGGGCAATATCATATGGGACATTCTTTGGCAAGACAGTGTTGGAAGGAAAGCCAACACACTCTTTAGGTGGTACAAGAATTTTGACAACTTGGGCATGAGGAGGGGTTTGATTTTTGTTTGGAACTATAGGGATTTTAGCAAGTGCATCTTTCCTAGGAGCCTCTTTGGGAATGTTTGAAAGTAAGGGAGCTTTTGGCTTGGCTTGAGGCCCTGTCCCTTTGACAACCTTACTTCTTATATTATGTTCCTTCTCTTGAGCCACAACAACATTCATCAGTAACTGCCTATCTTCCTTAGATGGGATTCCTCCATCATACTTATTTATCATTAAAGCCCTTAAATATTCAAAGTCGTTATTGGGTAATTCAAAATCATGTATAGTATCTACTTCTAAAGTATGAGAGAGAGAAAGAATAGGTACCCTATGAATGCAGTCCCAAAAAGTGACAGCAGTCTGGGCACTTATCACCTCAGTTGAAGTTGCCCCTTGTTGTAAGCTCGTGGAGCAACCCATCATGCAGACATCATCATCCTTATCATCAAATTCTTCTTCTTCTTCTTCTTCTTCTTGATCTTCTTCACAAGGATCATGAGGCATGAAACATTTGTCACACCAATCAATGACACTGTCTCCTCCACCACAACAACTCTGGTAGCCAAAGGATCAGGTACCATTCTGTTATCCTTGGCTTGGGACTATCTATTTCCAAATCCAATAGGTCCCTTTCCTCTGTCATCAGATCTTTGGTGATTTGTAAACCTATCTTGGCCTTGTTGCTTGTGTTGACCTTGTGAGCTCTGCCCGATTCCTTTCTCAGCCTGGGCTAGCTTGTAGGAAATCTCTTTGACAGCCCCTGCTAAAGTCTTCACAACTTCTTCCAAATCAGCAGCCTTGCTTGTTTGGGGTTTTTCTGGGTTAACCATCTTTACACCCTCCCTCTTTGGAGGCTTTCCAATCGCCTTGATATTGTTCTCAATTTACAAATCCATAGTGAAGGCCTGCCTCAAATTAGTGGGGTTTTTGTCTCTTAAATAATATGCAGCCTTTTTATCAAATGCATCAGTATATTTGATCAAACATGACTCATCACATGGCCTTATCCTAATAGGAAATCTCCTCAAGGTCTTATTAAACTTGTGTTGAAATCATGTACTGACTCATTAGGATTCTTTTTGATGTTTTCAAATTCTATCAAAAGAAACCTAGGGTCAGTTTTATCACCATACTGCAATCTAAATGCATTGCTCATCTCAGTCCAAGAATCAATAGAGTTATCTGGCAATGCTTTATACCAGTCCTAGCATCCTCTTCTAAGGTATGGATAAACAACTTGATATATACATCTTCATGTTCAATCTCAAAATCTTCCATCATATTGATAAAAAGCTTTAGATGCTGATCACCAGTAATAGCATTGTTTCCTTGGAACTTTGGCATTTTGTTCCTTACATCTTGAGGCACTGCATTTGGATATCTAGCCATTCCCACAAAATTTATAGGTCCAAAAGTGTTTACAACAAAAGGGGGTCTGGGTGGGGGTAAGGCCATGTTGATTTGAGGAGATGACCCTGGAGGGGTGAAAAATTGATGAGGGGCTGAGGGTCCTTGGAACATAGGAGTATAATTTTCAAAATGGATATCCTCTAAAGGCCTTGTTTCTTGGAAATATCTATGTATTTCAGAAAAGACAGGTGTAGAATGTGAAGCAAACCTTTCAAAATCAAATGAAGGCCCCTCTCCAGCTGGAGAGTTCAATTCCACAAAGAGGCTACCTGATTCAGAAGTCACTTGAATGGTAGTCTTCAATGATAGGCCGATCAATTTCATCAATGGAGATCCCTTTCTTGTTTGTTGATCTCCAACAACTCTCTAGGATTTTATTCCTTCTGATTTTGCTTTTCCTAGCTCTGGAAACAATTTCCTAGCAGGATCCCTAGCAAAGAAATATCTTCTTCCTTCCAGCTTTGCAAATATTAGTAACAAATCTGACTTTGACAGAGTTTTAAGACACTGGTACTCATTAAAAAATCAGATCAACAGGGAGTCGCCACTAAGGATTTCCACCTTAGTTGTGCAGATGCACTAAATATGATCTGTCAAAGGTCTGTCAATGCTAGAAAATGGAAATGGAAAGATTCTAACCTTTCTTTACCCAGATTTATCAATGAAAGCTAGTGCACTAGGTGTGAAGACTAGAAGAATTACACATAACACTTGAAGTGTTTTACCAAGTTTTCAAGCATACAACGCCACTTAGGTTTGAAGTGAACTAGCAATAGATCAACAAATCTATCTCAGAAACTCAAGTAAGGTCCCTAGCAATAGTGCCACTTAGGTGTTGGTGATACAATCATACATGAACTAGCAATAGAATTAAAAAATATTTCTCATCAACTCAAATAAGTCCTCGACAATGGTGCCACTTAGGTGTTGGTATCCAAATTGATTCTCCCTCAAAGTCTGAGCAACATCACTGGTTTGATAAGAAACTTAGAGACAAATTAGATCATGATTAGTCATTTTGTAGCTAGGGGGATGAGATCTAACTGGCCCTTTGTCACTCAAATGTGGAGAAATGGATAGCACCCTTAAGAGGATTTGATCTATCCTCACTATTTTAGGTTGTACCTTTCAACCAAGGTAAGAGAACCTATTTTGTAACCTCTGTTTATTGAAGAAAAATGATGAATCCTTCTCTTGCATGAATATTTTATAGAGAAGACCTTGGGAAAATATGATCAACACACCAAATCTGATTCTCACGAGTTGTCACTTCCAGATCATGGAGATATTTTCACAACAAGGAAAAGGTTACTAAATACATTTGAGACCCTGATTGTTTCTGCATGTTTTGGTAACAGAGATTATGCATTTGTATGCACACAGGAACAAACAAGGGTAGTACATGGTAGGATTGGTTATGTTTTGAATGAATTTTTTTGTGGGAGGTGGGGCAGGGTGAACTTGATTCACCAGATCCTTGAGGAATCTTACAAAATGGAAGGTTAAACCAATAGAATGCCACAAAATAGCTAAAATGTTTCTTTAACTAAAATATGTGCTTCAATGGAGGCCCAGATTAGCACTCTTTCACACAATATTTGAGATTCTATCACAAAGGCTTGAGTTAGAAAACCAAACAAAGCATCAAGATCTAAGCCAAATCACACCTGAGGTACACCCGGAGGCTTACAGATAATCTCTGTCAAACAGATGAAAGAAAAGTGATTTTAAATCGTTTATTTCATCCCAGATGAAAGCTCTTCTGAGAAATGAAATTGTAGATACCACTAAACTGTCACAAGGATTGAGACCTGTGTGATTGAATCAGATTTTTAATACAAGATTGCAAAAGAAACAAGAAAAACTACTCACATACATTCAGAAATGAAATAGACACATTTTGCTCAAGATCAACACAGAATAACTCGAAGTTTGATTAAATTTATCTAGCAGGGGAAAGTTTATAGAACAATCTTAGAGCTTGTCAATGGTTGTACACTTGCAAACACCTTGACACAATCAAACTTAATACAAAATAGATAACTAGCTTTCACAGATGTATTCTCAAAAGGAAGGCTTTGTCAAAAATTCCTATTGGGAATTTTCTTCAACCTCTAACACTCCAACCTCTAACCTCCAATACCTTCCAACCCTTTTTCTTGAAAAAATTTGTGCCATTTACAACATTTAAAACAGATCCCCTTTCTTCCCAAAAATCCAAAAATGTTGAATGCACCAATGCTCACCATGATTCAGATTGTGATTCTCATGGGATCAGATCTGCAGATTAAAAGTCGTCACCAGGTGCTCGAGGGGGCATATCTCTTCAAATATCTCCCACATTCAATTCTTTCCTCTGGTAGATCACTCTTTCTTAAATTTTCCAACCACTTCCACCCCTATTCTATCAAATCTGGCTCCTTGATAGTGCTTGGGAGAAGAAAAATAGAAAATCCGATCAGGCACGATAGTCAGACCATTTTAATGGTGAAATATGTCTTCTAGATCTTCCCGCCAAACTCAGATATCAAAATTAACTCCCCTCTCTACTTGGCATGTAAGAAATACCAAGAAATCATGAAGACTCACACTTCCAAGCTGTGTTTCAGTAAAATGGGGGGAAAAAATAGATTTAGACTCTCAGTTACCGTTGATCTTTACTTTGAATTTGGGTCATCCATGTGGAAGATTCAAACTTTAAAAACAGACCTGGGAGATTCCTTTGAATTTTTACAAATTTTTAGAAAAATGGAAAAAAATTCCATTTTGCTCTCTACACCACCACCCTTGAGAAATGAGCTTGACACTTGTCTAATGTGGTTCGAATGGAAGCACGGCCAAATTCTTCAATTTACTCTTTTTTGGAAAAGAGGAAAATTTTCCAAGTTTTCCTCAGAGCTCCGCACCTCATGAAATGAACTGGAGCAAGCTGTCCAAATTTTCCCTTATCGGGCTTATACGCTTCCCTTTTTAGATTTGATCCTTTTGATCCCAAGAGGAAAAAATTACAAATTTTCCTCCGAGGTCCATGGCACCAAGTCTCTTTGCTTCTCGCACTACCATTTGACCAGGGTTTCAAATATTTTTTGACTATTTCCGTCATCGCGTCCCATTTGCTTGTGTCTCGGATCCATTTTGAGATACCTTGAATGAGCGCAGTACTCATCTCCCGGTCCGTGCCGGACTTGTCTTGTGCTGCCTTGACTATTTCGCCACAATCTACTCTAAGCAAGGTAACTTTCTGAATCTAAATTTCCCAAAGGCTTGAAGATCAGTGGAAGGCACCATGTGTCATGCTCCGCGTAGACTAGTCTCCTTTGGTTATTGAAAAGTATAAGTCGCGCTTTTCTACAAACGTGAGTGGAGTCCTCCACGTGTCATTTTCCCAGAACTTCTTTATCAAATGAAACTGCAAGGGCCGGTCAACAACACAATGTGCGGTTCCTCCAAGGGGTCTCCAGACAAAACTTCAAGATGGTGCCGAGTAAAACAGAGATTCACAAACTGAATTAGATTGCTTGCATGCTCTCCTCATGTTCCTATTCTGCCATAACTGTGATAGCAACTGCATAATTTTTTTTACTAAGTCTAGAAGAAACAGAAGTTACCCAAAAACCTCCACGTGTACCTCCCGATGCTATTCCATAGGCCAAACCAAAAACTTAGAACAATCTTCAAACGTCAAGCTGTCGTTCTTCCATGTGGACACATGCATTAAATTGAGGTGATTCAGAGAAATTTTGAAGGCTTACCCATTCGAGCCACATGTCCAACCAAAAGGTGCCACGTCCCCTATCGATGCAAGGATGCAGATTTGACTGGAAGACACGTTTCCCGTAAAAACCGTAAAATCTAGAAAAATGATAATTCGAGCCCGAAAATGATTCACAAACCAATTTCTTCATTTCGGAAAAATAAAAATTAGAAATGTTACTGAGTGGGCTCAAATATGTTTGTCAAAGATACATCCATTCATTTTGTTTAAGTATTTATGGTAGAAATGTTTCAAGGAATAAAAAATCCCAACCATGGATAATGGAAAACATGGGAGAAGATGAGTTCCAGAAAGTCCAATTTGCATCAAAATCGGAGCTTGGAGTCAAAAGTTATGGCCGTTTGAAGTTTCCGGACAAAACGTTGACTTTTCCTCCTGTGACACGTGTCATGATTTGATTGGTCCTCGGCTCCTTCGGGTTTTTGTGTCCCACGCATCCCTTTGTCCCATTTGGATACAGTGCTGAAATTGTGCTGATTTCGGCCGAACCGGCCGGTTCGCGTACTTTTTGTCCCATGCGTCCCATTTGCCTTTCGGGCTTTGCCTGGGACTCTTTTCGCCTGGTTTGGCCGGTTTGCACATTTTTGACCCAAATGTCCCATTTGCTTTCAGACCATTTGTTCCCATTTCGGCCGAACCGGCCGGTTCGGGTCCATTTGTTCCACTTGGCCCACTCTGTTTTGGACTGCCTTGACTGATTTCGGCCGAACCGGGCGGTTCGGGTATTTTTGACCCAAACTTGTCCCAAGACTGTCCCTCTCAGCAGTTAGTCGATTTTTTCTCTATGTCGAACCGGCATTTCGCGCCCGCCACGTACTTTTGTACCATTTGTCCCTGCTGCGTTTCGGACTATTTGTGCTGATTTCACCCGGCTCGGCCGGTCTCACGATTTTCTGTCCCACACGTCCCAGAGGCGACCTTGAGCAGGACTTAACCAATTTTCATGATTTTTCCTAGATCAACCTATTTTCCTTCTGCAACCCCTTTTTCGCATTTTCTCAGGACTTACTCTCTTCCTCTTAGACAGGGGGAGTTAGACAAACATGAGGGGACCCTAGGAACATGACTTTTCGTCCTGAATCAATATAATTGCTTGCATGTTATCAAAATTACCTTGGGGGTGAATTTTGAATGGGAAATTACACCTGTCAAACTGTAAAATGCAGGACAACCACCGTTTGAGCTCGAGGAGATAGAAAACATAACAGAGGCCGCAATCTAAAGAATTTTAATGAAAAATGGGATGAGACAAATTTATTGCTAGTCATTTCTATGTGATAATTAATAATAGACATACAAGGCATGCAACGGAAAGGATATCTAATAAATTCAAAAACATTGGTGTCATTGATCTACATGTTGAAGAATGCACAATTATCTTCGCTCAACAATTGAAATATGACAAGCTAATAAGAATGATTGTTCTTCACATTTATTTCACACCTCGTAGTATTATTGCTAGTCATTTCTATGTGATGATAATAAATATTCCAAGATAATTGCAAGCTTCTTCTAAATCTTGTTGTTATATGCAATCTCTCATTGTTCTCCTCAGTTATTAAATTGAATTTTCCTATGCTAGTTGATGAAATGAAACCCTCAATTCTTCAGTGCAAGAAAATTCACATCCCCTCACTCTGACGCACCTCACCCAAATCAAGGAATTTCTAACATGAAAGTGGAACCCCAAAACACTTCGTAAATGTGCTTGAAAATTGCATCTTGGGTCCATACTAGAAATGGAATGGAAACGCCTCTATCATTTCCATTATATGCACTCAATTGAATCAACGACAAAAATTAGTATCAATACATACACTTGGCACACCATGATTCAGAGCTAGCGAAGGTCAAGCAGGAAACATGATACTTACATTGATACGGTCGATGATGTGTACGATGAATATTTATTTAGTAAATGGATGTTTATACGGTAGACCACATTGACAACAAGGATTAAAATCTTATGTCAGATCTCCCTGCACCTTCCTTTTATAAACAAGCCTTTCTTCGTAATGAGTATATAAAAATACAACCAAAATCACAAGCACCCTTGGAATCACTCACAAAAGAGCATCCATGGGGAAAAACTTGAAAGTTTATTTTCATTTTAATGTTACACTGATGTGAAGCATGGGTTAAATGTAACGACCACATACACTTGCCTAACGCTTTTGGTGATGGCAATAATTTAGTATTGTCAATCAAAACTTCCCTACTTTGTTCACTTTTTGTAGCATTATGGAGGCCCTCCTCGTATTTGTTAAGCTCGACACAAGAGATGGCACATAAAGTAAACATATATAACAAGTTAAAATCCACAATTATCAGTTCTTTGTACTTTTGGTACGCAGTTGGTGCCTCTACGAAGGCAAAAGTTTGGCAATAAAATTTAACTAATTAGGCATAGCACTTATTTACATGTTAGAGTCCAAAGTCCATTCAATTGTGAGGCATTGATCTATGCACAATCGAAATAATAGTTCAAAAAAAATATATAAATTATGGGTCTTGAAGTCTCTCCATAACGAAAAAATATGATTTCTTGACGTATGTTCTTAACCAAGCTTTGTACATCTTCAATAACATAAAAACAAGGATCTTACATATCCAACAACATAAAAACAAGAATTGTATCCGCTGAAAAACATAGAACTCTTACTTAGGCACGAATTGCCATGGAGACTTTTATTAACCAAAAATGAACAATTTTATAACATCATACACGTAATCTTCTTATTATCACTTTTTTTTGGAATATTACAACACTATCCTTTTACATATGTAAATTCCTAGATACAAAAGCTTGAAATTACTATTTTAACATTGCATGTTAAAAAAGGTGATCCTTATCTAACACGCATAAACTGCGTGAATCAAAAATTTAATAAAAGACATCAATAATTTATTTTTATTTTCTGATTCGCTCAGACCGTGGGACCTACGCAATTTATGTGTGCTAGCTATGGCCCACGGGCATCTGTTAAAAAATAAATATTTATTATATTTCAAGAATAAACTTTTCATGGGTAATGGAAACTAATTTTCTCAACCGTAAAAACACAATAAGTGAACTTAGATTTAAACATGTTTCTATTAATAATGTTGAAAAAGTATATGAACAGATCATGGCAGCGTCCATATTACATGCTTCTATTAATAATGTTGAAAAAGTATATGAGCAGATCATGGCAGCGTCCATATTTTCTTTCAACACGTAGAAAAAACACAATACAGAAGCAAGGCGGTGGACATGTCCCTTGCCAAGGCCCAAGACTCAAATATCTGTTGTTACCAAGCGATGAGTAGATGTACCAGCAGCATAAGCTGAAACAGAAATCAACCCATTTTAATTCTTATTTACAAGAACACGAATAGCAGGGGTGCCTTCCAAAAAATCAAGTCGACAGGACATAAGTTCTCTTTTCTATAAATATTTGAAATCAACTTTGGCTGCAACAGAGCCGATGCATCGGCTTTCTTAACCGACTCAGAGATATAATAAAGCTACTCTACACTATTTTTTCGGTTTTGGTTGGAAACTTGATGAAACTCACGCGAACTCTATTGCAGCTTCTATGTACATTGTACACTATACAGACTACTTTCTTTGTTGACCATGAGTTTGAAAGCCATGGAATTGGAGTCAACGTTAGTTTACTCATTCCCTTACAAATTTCTAAGAATCTGGAGACAAAATATGGATTGTTTTTAAAGTAAGTAGCCTTGAACAGAAGACATCTGGTATTGATATTCCAAATACAAACCTTGATGTTGCCTGCATCCAACAAAAATCATAACAAGCCCTCTTTCCTGCACTCTTCTTGTCATGGACTGCATACTGCGTGCTATTTAACATTGTCATTGTCAAATCCATCCCAAACTATAAATATGTGGTGATCTCCACTCATTTTCAGGGAAGTATGGGGTGTTAAGCTGTAAAGTGTACTCACCCTGCAGAACCCATGCCGCTACAGCTAAAAGAATTGAATGTATGGCGTGTCATTCACTTCACCAGAACATTTTGTACTCTCTCTATCATCGGTAGTATGGTCATGGATGATGTTTTGGGGAAAGAGTGCCTATAATATCAACGGAAAGAAATACAAACATTACCAAATATTTAATAATTATCATATAGTGCATCATATATTCATACCAGTGACGTCTCCAGCCTATCCTTGTCTCAAAGTATTAAAAGGCTATCCTATAGTTTATTTTATTCATACCAATCACACATCTATCAGAAGATGATGTACATAAATTCAACAAGAAGTTTTAATTTCAGTTCAACTATAACACCCAATGTGTATACCGTATTAAATAACCCACTTGACATCTTAAGTTTGCAGACAGTGAATCTAGCTATCAATGTTTAAGGATTACTTCAACGCTACTTTTCGGCAATTTAAAGTGCATTTACATCAGTAATCATTCAATCTCTATAAAAAATGGGATTCAAGGAATCATTTTTGTATTTCTCACAGATGGAGATGCCCACCGTTTCCTTAGTTACTGATCTTCAAGTGAAAAGGGAGAGGATGATAATAATACGTCCAGAAAGGGACACAGAGATATTCATTATTCTTGAGCAATATAGACCAAAAACTTGTGGGTTTCGTCCTTAAATATGTGCATTTCTTTTCTTGCAATCAAGAAATAGGATTTGACGCCATAATCTATATTCACACGGAGGCACTACGTAGGATTCTCGTTTCTTATGATTTCATGTGCGGGAGGCTCAAGTTTAATTCAGAGCATAGACGGTTCGAGATCGACTGTAATGCTGCAGGAGTTCCTTTTGCAGTTTGTACAAGTGAACTCAGCTTGGCAGAGTTGGGAGATATCAGCCATCCGAATCGTGCCTTCTCCCAACTTTGTTTCCTGCCCGGATCTACAAATCTAGAAGATGAGCCACTCATTTCTTTTCAAGTTAGAATCTTCAAGCTCTAAATTGTAAGTTATTTTTTGTTTTCACAGTTTAGAAAGATAAGCTATTCAAACGTTGATGTGATTCAGGTTACTCGGTTCAGATGTGGTGGCTTCGCTGTGGGAACTGCCGAAAATCACAGCCTCATGGATGGGTTTGCAAAAACCTCACCCACTTGGCCAGAAAGGGAAATGAAGCATTCCTACCTGTCACTGATCGCACCTGCTTGAAAGCCCGTTCTCCTGTGCTAATTAAGTACAGGGGGAGTTGCTGGTTGCACAAGTTTTATGGCAGCACTGGCGCATCTGTGGCGTGCAAGGACCGCTTCACCGCCAAACACCAAGCCCGAAGATATTTCAACGGTTCAGTTTGCAGTTGATATAAGGTCGAATAGCATTAGTAACTTTCATTTAAAAATTCCTAACCATGGTATACTTAATGTTTTTATATCTATTGAAATGCAGGTCGAAGATGAGGCAGTGTCGACCTATGCAAAAGCGACAGCCAAAGAATTGAAGGAACATCATTTTTCTCAGATTGGAAAAAAACTGGAAGGAGCCGATAGATTGAATGATGACTACGTGAGGTCGAGAATAGACTGGCTGGAATCACACGACGGAGTGATGTGTTTAGAGAATGGGTTTCTGGTAACATCCTGGTCTCATATGGGATTTGGAGACGTGGAATTTGGAGGGGGGATTAAGTCTGTGTATGCAGGGCCTGTTGTGTCGGGCAGGATGGATGTTGTCATATTCATGGCCCACCCAAAAGATAAAGAGGGCATAAAGATATATATTGGTTTGGAGCCTAATCACATGGCCAGATTTCAACTTCTTCTTCTGGATTATGCTGATGCTGGAGCAACTATTAGGTCTAACCTCTAGAAGAGTTATCCCATGCAGGAAAATTCCTTGCCAATTACTTAAATACTGCAGGAATCTCTACTTAGTTTGTTGTTTGTACGAGGGCAGGAATCTGAACTTAGTATTTTAGTGAAGGATGCAAAAGTAGTTAGCTCAGTAATAGGCCGGTTTCATGATTACGAGCGTCTTTAATGTTGTTTGGACGAGGGCAGAAACGCAACTTAGTTCAGTCCAATGAAATCATCAATTCCTTGGACATTATATGATCCAAAAACCATAAATACGATCTTTATTGATATCTGATGTTTTGAATATATTTTTTTAAAATAGATTTATAAATATCAATTTTGAAATTTTATTTTAGATTTTTAATATATTATCTATTGATTAATATTATTATTTTCTCAATTAATATTTGAAATATTTATGATAAATAAGATTAATCTAAACCTATTATTTTGTTGTGCTGAAAAAGATATTTCCTAAAAAAGACTCAAAATTTTAGTGCGTGACCTTAATATTACCTTGCCTCGATTGCCTTTTTTAAACAAAACTAAAAAAACTTGCCAAAAAATATAACATTGAAAACTAAAATTATTTTTATAATGATGAAATGAGTATTAATTTTAATTTTCAAAATAAAAATGAATGAAAACATTAAATTACGTAGTAAATACAAAACTTTTCGACTATATATGTTGATGCAACTATTAGATCTAACCTCTAAAAGATATATCTGTGCTAATCGATTTAGTTTTTGGTTGTCAGTAGTAGACCGGTTTCATTATTACTAAAGTCTTTGTTGTTTGAACGAGGGTTGCAAATGTTGTTAGCTCCCCAAGAGTTCAGTCCACAAAATCCTCAATTCCTTGGATATTAAACTAGCAATCACATGAGGAATGTGCGATGGAAACACCGAAAGGGATACATTATAGAAGTGAAATAGGACAATGCATTGTTGTTTGTTAATTGTGCAAATGAAAAATTGAGACAATTTGTTCAAAAATAATTATTGGTACAAACTATTGGTCTTTCATTTCTCCGATGCTTATTAGGAAAAGCCAAAAAGAATGTCATGCATATGGAAATGCGTAATAGAGTAAATAATGTTAGTAAATTTGAAAATAGAATGAAATTGCTTGACGTTAAATGCTTTAACTCTTACTTTTTCAATACATCCTTCATGGCAAATCCAATCATTGTATATTGGAGTGGAAAATGTTTACTTAGCATGAGATGATCTCATTACTGTGTTCTACTTGTTCATGCATCATCTATCATCGCATCGAACTCGGTATGTAGGGAATTTGTAGGAAAGAGCAAGGGAACTGTTGTTGAAGCATCCGTAGAACATATAAAGGGTGAAAATATTGGTTCCCAGAACCAACAGGAGAATCTAGAGCTTCGACATGGGCTTGTCTAGTCATCGAGAGCCATGAAACAAAGATCAACCATGGAAGAGCGGGTAGAATACTGTCTGTTATTTCACCTCGGATCTACTTCAGGCAAACAAATAGTCTCCAACTTCATCTACACGCAAATGTTTCATTATTTTCTTTTCCTGTGCACTACTGACATCCTCTATCAACGGCTATGGTGCATCCTTTCTCATCAACAACTGGCTTGATTCCTCACCAAGCACAATACATGTGTTTTTCTGTAATTAGTCTACTTTTTTCATTATAAGATCTGTGAGAAGTGAAATTGGATGGAGAGGAACAATGGGAAAGGAAGATGCAAGTAGTAAATGACATTTTAGGGTAGAGAAGGGAGATGGAAAGGAAAGAGGAATAGAGGAGTCAATGTGAAAATAAAGTCTCTATGAAGAGAATGACATAAATGTCAATCGAAAGAAGCAAAAATCTTGTGTCCTGGAAGATGTGTATGAAACTGAAGAGGGAGATATCTGAAACTGCAAGTAAATGATGTATAATGTGAATAGTTGTTTTCAATTTTAGTTCTTACATTTTTCATGTAGTAAGTGTTAGTGCATCTCTCAAAGTGTGGGACTTTGAAATCGAGAGAGCTCTCCGAATGAAGGCCGGTTCTTATTCCTCCATGTTCAGGTGCACACAAATAAATTATAGAGGATCTACTCTAAAACCTACTCTATCTACCAAGGAGACAGGTTGAGAAGATGTACAAGAAAATAAACCTAAGCTAATAAGGTGATGCACCAAAGGAATGTTAAACACCCATTTTGTAATTTAACACATACCATAGAAATGCAATACAACCACCATGCACAGATAACCAAACTACAATGAGAGATCAGAAGACAACAATGAACACATGAGAGGGTTGAGAATCATCCACAGACATATATTATTGCTCCAAAGTTGATACAGTACATTACAGTAGCCAAGAGGAAAACTTTGTATTACAACTTGAATGGGAGGTTTGGAAAACTCCACAAATTCACTTGTAGACAAGGGAAGAAGGGAGGGTGCAAAACAAAAATGTCCAACCCTTTACAATGAGCCAAGCTCTTACCTTTATAGATGCAAGTGAAGAGAGGAGAAAAAAAGAGGTGGGAAACCTGATTTGGAGCTCATCTACCATCCATCAATTCCCTTACAAATCCACCTAACAATCTGTCGAGTCTGCCACTCTATGTCTGTTCAGCGTGTTGAAGAAGGAAGAATGGCAGATCAAATCAAATTGATCTGGTTGTTGAAGCAATCGGATCACATATTAATGACATGAAGACATTTTCCAATTCTCACCCACCTAACCTCCTACTGAAATTAAAATTTTAGGTTTCCATGGCATAGACGAGGTCGAGACCTTTCCAATGGTGCCAAATTTGTTGAATTTCGAGCACTAGATCGAAAGATATGCCCATTTGAATATTTGAGTCAGGGTCCATACAAAAATGGTGAAAACCAGTTTAGCAGAATGGGTCCATGAGGCCCGAAATTCACTTTACGCCTTTTGCAAAAAAAAATACAAAACCACAAAAAGCCCTACAAACCCGCAGCCCCAAAATTCACTTTTTCCAAAAAACCATCTTCGGGCCCGCCGGTCCACATTTTCCATTTGGGTGAAAAGTCCTCCCCAGGCCGCCGGCCCACTTTGGCAAAAAATCCTTCCAAGGCCCACCTCCCCACATGTAATTTAGGCCTAACACGTGGCTTCTTCTGGGCATCAGTGGAGGTGTGGATTATTTTTACACTTTTCACCTTTTCGAGCCAAAAATTTCAAACTGCCTCCGGCAACCTGCCTTCCCACCTTGACTTGAGACATGGCCATGTGTAGAGCTGGCACGCATTTGGGGACCTACTTCCCATTTCTACCTTTTGAATTTGCATGGAGAGAGACACGTGGCCTCCACCGATCCCTTCCTATACTTGAGTCGATTTAAGTGGTCGGCTCTATTTCTTTTTGGCTTTTGGACATGTGGAAGCTCAACGCTAGTTTGAGATTGGCCCTTGGGTTGCCCCTTTTGAAGTTGCGCCATTGAGGCACGTGGCACCTTCGCTGACTCTACTCCCATATTGATTTTCAACTATCGACTCTGTCTTTTTTTTGGGACATGTGGGACATACTAGCGCTAGCTTGGGAGACCCATTTTAGATTTACCTTTTGAAGATGCGCCGAAGAGACACATGGCGCCTTCCGCTGAGTCTGCAATCTTAGCTGCCTGATCCTTTTCTCGAACCCTACACTACGTGGAAGGCTGGTGGATCTTTTAGTCTCCACTTTTTGATTTATCTTTAAAGTTTCACCGAGTCGACATGTGGCACCTTCCGCTGAGTTCTCGAATACTTTTGAACGGTTGTATGACTTTTGGGGACCCTGGACATGTGGAGGCCTGGCGCTTGTTTGAGACTCGACTTTTGGGCTTGATCCTTGAAGATTGCGCCGAGCTGAGACACTTGGCATTTCCGCCGACACTCTTATACTTTCAATTTCAAGCCCGAGTGAACATTGTCTCCCTTTTCGGGTCCTGGGACACATGGAAGCTTCACACTTGTTTGGGGAACTTCCCTTTAGATTTAGCCCTTTGAAGGTGCACCATTGAGACACGTGAATTTTCAGCTTCTGCCATCTCTTCCATACTTAGCCAATTTGGGCCCACTCTGAATCATTTGTGAAGCCCGAAGACTTTGAGCCTTTCCCTATTTCTCTCCTGAGAGCCTTTGGCCTCCTTGACATTGTTTGCCTCCTTTGAGCCTCTGGTTTCTCCATTTCTGAGTCCGCCTGCAACCTAACTGTTGGATTTGAAACATGGGCTTGTACGACATGAAACCGACCTTTAGATTTCTTCCTGTGTAGGGTCGGGTTTGGTCAATTTTTTCAGGGGAAAAATTGGGATAACAATTTGGTGACTCACGGGGACATCTACCTGCTAGATGAAGAGATCAGCTACCTTGTTGTATCCATTGGGCATGGAGTCATGGGTGGTGGCTTGATACTGGTCTTGTTCTTTGAAGCTTGAATATGATGTTTGCATTTGGTGACCTTGAACCTGCCCCGCTGTTCTGAGAAATGGATCCCCTCGAAACCTGATTTTAGTTCTCTGTATTTGTTCTATTTTAAAATTAGCAACTGTCATGTGACCATGGGTCTCCCTATTGTAAATGTTGAAGGGCCTGGCACATTCACCTAGAGGCACATTGCAAAATAGGAGTATAATGATGCAAACCTAGGGACTTAAAAATTCTACAAAACCTGTGCAGAGCACTTAGGGAAATAAAACCTATGCTACAACAAGACAATGTGCATACACACTTGGAGAAATTGAAAACCTAGGCTAATATTTACAAGGGTGAGGAATTTTTCCTTTTAGTAGCAGTGTTTGAGGTAGATCCCATTGACTGGAATCTACAATTCTTCACCATCCAACTTAGCCAGCTGGAAGGCATTGCTACTTGTACATCTTGTGACCATGTAGGGGCCACTCCAAATGGCATCAAACTTGGAATGTTTTCCTGGTTTTTCCTGATCTGCATCCCACTTTAGAACTAAGTCCCCCTCTTGAAAGGTCCTTGTTCTTGCTTTCTTATCAAAGCTCTTCTTGATCAATGCTTGATCTTTCTCCATGATCTGCATTACATGTTCTCTTGCCTCTCCTACTTCCATTAGCTCTGCATACCTGATTTCCATAGGTTCAAACTTGGCTAGTTCCAACTGTTTCATGAGCTCCAAAGCAGGTAAATCCAATGATATGGGCAATACTACCTCTTTTTCGTATACAAGCTTGTATGGGGAGCTTCATGTAGACCTTTTGGATGTGATCCTATCAGCCCATAGAGCTGATTTGAGCTTTGTGTGCCAAGTTCTCTTGATTTTCATCAAGAGTCCTTCTGATAATCCTTAGTAGGTTCTTGTTTGTGGACTCTGCTTGGCCATTACCTTGAGGGTAATAGTTTGATGAAGTGCTGAGGTATACACCATTCTTGACAGCCCATTCAGTGATCCTTGTACCAAGGAATGCCAATGCATTATCTGATATAATAGTGGCAGGGACTCCAAACCTGGTGGCTATTCCTTCATAGAAATCCAAGATGTTGGATTCATTTGCCTCCTTAAGTGCCACTGCTTCAGTCCACTTGGTGAAATAGTTTGTTGCTGTAAGTATCCACTTGTGGCCCTGGCTTGAATTTGGGTTAATCACTCCAATGAAGTCTAGTCCCCATTGCATGAATGGATGATCCACTGAAATTGGACGAAGGGCAGGGCTGCTAACTTTTCCTTCCCTATGAAGAATGCACACTTCTTGCACTTCTTGATCCATGAGTAGCAATCCCTAAACACCGTAGGCCAATAATAACCAGCTTTCATGATTTTGAGAGCTGTTACTCGAGGAGAAAAGTGGCCTCCTGCTTCTCCATCATGGAACTCATGCAACACCCTCTCAATTTGGCCTATCCCAATGCACCTCAATAGAACACTATTGATATCCTTCTTGAACAAGACACCACCAATAAGCACATATGGGATGGCTTGTAGTCTGAAGTATCTCCTCTTTGCTTTGTTCCATTCTAGAGGGCACAAACCTATGTTTGGAGATAATGCACCAAGGCTTGAGTCCAACATGGAATAGGTGCATCATTAGTTGGCTGCTCTTGATCATTCTGTAGTAACAGGACAACCTCTTCTTCATCCACTGACTCAGCTTGTTCCTTGGAAGTGAGCTTCTCACACAGACCCTTGCCACGAACCAGTTTGGTCACTTTGATTTCAATATCATACTCCATTACACGAGTGATCCAACCTACTCTCTTCTCATTCAAGTCCTTGTTTAGGAGAAAATCCTTGACACCAACATGAGACACTAGCAGTTGAATCTTGTTGTTCGAGACCAAGTGTTTGAACTTCTTCAAACTCCTAATGACAGCAAGGACATGTTTTTCAATGAAAGAATACTTTACCTCGTAATCCTCCAAGCTCTGACTAAAGAAGGCTATGGGCTGTTCTGAACCTTCCTTGTTAGGCTGAACCAAGATAGCTGAGATTGTGTCTGACCCTCCAAAAGCATACAACATGAAGTCCTTTGAAAAGTATGGGTTAATAAGAGTTGGGGCCTGTGATATTGCAAGCTTGATGGCCTCAAAAATCTCTTTTCCTTCTGTTTGTCCATTTAAATGCAAGACTCTTCTTCAACATCATTGTTAAAGGCTTCACAAGAGTGCAAAATCAGGCACAAATCTGCGAACAAAGTTTATTCTCCCCAAGAAGCTTTGGAGAGACTTCTTGTGTTGTGGCAATGGAAGTGTTCGGATGGCTTCAACCCTTTCAGGATCAATTGTTAACCCTTCTCTTGAGACAATGTGGCCCAAAAATTTTCCCTCATGTGCCAAGAATACACACTTCTTTGGATTCAATGACACTCTGAACCTTCTACACCTCTGAAATACCTGTCTGAGGTGGAAGAGATGGTCTGCAACATTCTTTGAGAAGACGGTGATATCATCTAGATACACCAGAACTATATTGTTGATTAAGCCTTTGAATTCCATGTCCATAGCTCACTGAAATGTTGCTCTGGACATTTGACAGTCCAAATGGCATCTTCTTATAAGCATATGTACCCCATTTGGTGGTGAAGGTTGTCTTGAACTGATCTTCTTCTTTCACCATTATCTGATTATAGCCTAAGTATCCATCTAGCAATGAAAACCTCTCAGAGCCAGCTACAACCTGTAAGATTTTCTCCATTGATGGAAGTGGGTAATGATCCTTGAGTGATGCTCTGTTTAGATCATGGAAAGTCCACACACAATCTGATTTCTCCATTTATTTTCCTCACAGGCACCAAGTTTGCAACCCAACTTGAATGCTTGATAGGGAAGATGATGCTGGCCTCAATTAGCTTGTTCAACTCTTTTCTCATGAGAGGTTCAATGTGAGGGTTTACTGGCCTTTTCTTCTGTCTGAAAGGCTTAGATCCTCGGATCCATCTCGATAGTGTGTTGTGCCAACCTTGGGTTGAAACCTCTTAAATCCTTGTAAGTCCAAGCAAAGACATTTGGGAATTCTTGACAAAGTTGAATGAATTCAAATTTTTCTTGTTGAGTACTTACCTTGCCAATTCGTAATGTTTTTCCTTCATCTATGGAAATGGGCTCTGAATCTTCACCCTTTACCTGAATATTTTCTTTCTCCTTCTAGAATTGATCATTTGGGTTGAAGATTGACTCCAAGGTTACAAGGCCCTTTGGTAATTTGTTGGTTCTCAGCTGCACCACTTGGTCACCATAACGTTGTTCCAACTTGTCTTGGTTTCTAGTAGAGAACTCAGCTTCTTCTTGTAGAAAATTGACAATTTGTTGATCATTCTCGAAGACTTGCCAACTTGTGTTGTTATCTGGGACAACTGGTCTTACAACCACTTTAATATGGGGCTGGGATTTCTCACTCTTGATACTCTCTACTACATCAAATGCCACCCCGATTGCTGCCAATCTGTCTACTGCTTCATTCTTCTTCCTTGGGATGGAATTGATGCCGAATGCTTTGAAATATTTGATGAGATCCCATACCTGATTCTTGTAGTTTTTTAACAGATCATTCTTGGCAGCATTTTTTCCTTGGACTTGATTCGCAACCAGCTCACTATCACCAAATACTTGTAAGTTTTTAATCCCTCTTTTTCTTGCCCAATGCAGTCCATGGATCAAGGCTTCATACTCTGCTGTGTTGTTTGAGCAAGAAAATTGGAAATGGAAGGCTGAGTAATATTTCATACCTTGAGGTGAAACAAGCATAGCTCCTCCTCCAGCTCCTTGTCTACTTCTTGAGCCATCAAAGAATAACTGCCATACCTCATTATCATCCTTGTGGTCTGGCTTAGTGATGTCAGGAAGAGGATGATTCTCCTCATGCAAATAATAAACTCCTAGCTCAGATTCCTCCATTTCCTTGTAAGGGTCAAAAGCATGCCTCTTGTTCACCCATTCGTCGAGAGTCAAGTCTGGAATACACCCAACCTTGGTATCTTCCTCATAAGTGCTTGGGAGGTCTTCCTGATCAAAGGTTGAACAATTCACATTGATTGGGATGGGTACATGAGGCTCAATATGGAAATCCACAATGGGCTTAGATCTGATCATAGCCTTAGCTCCATACCTTGTTCTAAAAAGCATGTGTGACCAATCAACAGACAAATAGCCTCCAATTTTAGCAGTGAAGTCTCTTGACAAACACAATGCAAAATGTGGTGGCAAGTCTATGACTGATACATTTTGCAATACGGTCACATTGGGGCATGTGTGTAATGTGAGGGTCAAATCCTTGATGACTCCAACCATTGTTACCATTGTCCCATCCAATTGCACTATGCCCTTGGAGATGACTTCGTATTGAAGACCCAACTGATTGGCTATTTTCTTTGGCATGACTGAGCTACTTGCCCTGAATCAATCATGTAATTATGTACCAATTTGTCCCCAATGATCAATGAAACATAGAAGGGAGGGGGCTTCAGATTCTTACCTTGTTTTCCTCCATGGTTTCCTTCAGGCTGAGCTATGCATTGGTAAGCACTTTCTCTTGTTGGTTGGGGGGTTGATTTGAGGTTGACCAATTGGCCATAGCAGCCTGCAACAGGTCTCTTTATCCTGGGATAGCCAATGACTCCCACATTGAGATGTTTACATTTTTTTCTTCATCTGTTCAATGATGTTAAATGGGGATGATATCTATTTTTTGGTCTGCCCCTTTCCTGGTACATTCTTCTCTTGCACATGGGTGTTACAACCGGTGCCTGAGCGGGTCTGGAAGGTGGCTTGGGCTGGCTCTACACATTGGGAGTTGCACTTTGATGAGGCCAAACAGAGAGTTGTGGACCATTGTGAATTACCTGAGGATTTCCCTCTCCAATATTCCTCTTCTTGGACCATGTATTTTCTGCCACACTATGAGGAGGTGCTTGATTCATACCACAGAAATCTTCAGCCTGCCAATTGACAAGCATGGTCTCACTTGGAGGTGCCTCTTTCTGGGTTTCTTGCTACTGATTTTCCTCTTGACTGGGCTCTTGGGACACACCAATGGTTCTGTACCATCAAGGCCTGGTTCAGTGCACCATTGAAACACATTGACTGGTTATGGGGCTGACTGCATGGGAAACACCAATCATATTCTTGAGCCATGTTGTTTTATGTTGGAACCAAGGCCCTCGATGTTGAAGCTGTGTTTGGATCATATGGTCAGAAAGGCCTAGCAGCTTGAGGTTGTCCTTGGTTTTGATTTTGATTTGCAGCCTGAGCTGGTGGTCTATTTTGCTTGATATGGGGGTCTAGCTTGATATTGAGTTTGAGGTTGATATGGCCTAGAACTCTGAGCTTGTTACCTTTTGATAGTCACTAGCTCATTCCCTAGGTTTCTGCAGTTGTTTCATAACCTCTTGTAGCTCTTTTGAAGTGCTAGAGGATGAGGTGGAAGCTTCAGCTGAACTCTGATTCCTTGGAGTAGGTATGGGAGCTAATGTGGGTGTTTGACTAGTGCTTGGAGCTCCTAGTTCTGGATATAGAGGTGTAGGTGGCCTAGGTGCAAGTTTACCAGCCTGAATTAAACAATTTTCAGCTCTAATGGAAATGTTATAGGCTGCAGGTAAGGTTACACCTCCCATTGATTGAATCATTAAGGAAATATCAGAATTTAAAGCTCTAAGGAAGTATAGAAAAGCACCTTCATCTGTGGGTCTCATGGCCAATGGAATCCTATCCCATGTCCTTTGAAATCTGAAGTTGAAATCATGTCAACTACTCATTAGGATCCCTCTTGATGGTTGTCAGTTGTTCCAACAAGGATAGATTATCTCCCTTCTCTCCAAATTGATTGTGAAGAGCTCTGCACAGATGGTCCCAATTCTGAATAGAGCCTGTTGTTAGACTCCTGAACCATTGCGAAGCTTTACCCTTGAATGAAGAGGCTAACAATTTGACTGCAATGTCCATCTCCATGATTTCATGAATTGCACAGACATTTGCAATGTCTTGAATGTGGTCACTAGGAGTAGTCTGGTTCTCTCCAGTGAAATATGGAATGCTCTTTAATGCTGCAACTGGGACTAGATTTTGTGCATTGAGAGCGAGTGGGCTATGCTGCCAGTGAAGTTGACATAGGGGTTGGGTGGTGGATGTGCCATTATGATTGGCCTAAGAACCCTTGTTGATTGGATGAAAGGCCTACCAGGGGGAGGTGTCGACAAGGTTCTATTTGGTGGAGATGGAGACCTTTGAGCTCTTCTCCCCCTTCTCCCTCTGTCTGGGGACAAGTGCAGATAGACAAACAATCCTTCTTCTCTAGTTCTTGATCTGGTCTGAATCCTTCTCATGAATCTGCCAAGCCTGGGCTGTTGAAACCAGTGGACTCTGCCTCTTTTGGAGTCACCAGATGTGTAATTTCAAAGCTTCTTAAAGCTGAAAACTTACAACAAGTGCACATCAATCTTGCTGTAATAAAAATGGAGACCTCTTGGTCCCACCGGCATGCCAAAACTGTTAGTGCAAAATCACAGCACCCCTGAATGTCTGCAACTCAGATGGGTTGAGACTCTCAGTGTGATTGCATAACATGGAGCATCTCTCAAAGTGTGGGACTTTGAAATCGAGAGAGCTCTCCAGATGAAGGCCGGTTCCTATTCCTCTATTCAGGTGCACACAAATAAATTGTAGAGGATCTACTCTAAAACCTACTCTATCTTGCCAAGGAGACAGGGTTAAGAAGATGCAAGAAAATAAACCTAAGCTAACAAGGTGATGCACCAAAGGAATGTTAAACACCCATTTTGCAATTTAACACAGACCATAGAAATGTAATACAACCACCATGCACAAATAACCAAACTATAATGAGAGATCAAAAGACAACAATGAACACATGAGAGGGTTGAGAATCATCCACAGACATATATTATTGCTCCAGAGTTGATACAGTACATTACAGTAGCCAAGAGGAAAAAACTTTGTATTACAACTTGAATGGGAGGTTTGGAAAACTCCACAAATTCACTTGCAGACAAGGGAAGAAGGGAGGGTGCAAAACAAAAATGTCCAACCCTTTACAATGAGCCAAGCTCTTACCTTTATAGATGTAGTGAAGAGAGGAGAAGAAAAGAGGTGGGAAACCTAATTTGGAGCTCAGCTACCAGCCATCAATGCCCCTGTAAATCACCCACAATCTATCGAGTTCCGCTCTATGTCTGTTTGGCATGTGTGAAGAAGGAAGAATGGCAGATCAAATCAAATTTGATCTGGTTGTTGAAGCAATCAGATCACATATTAATGGCATGAAGACATTTTCCTATTTCTCACCCACCTAACCTCGTCAAAATTAAATTTTAGGTTTCCATGGCGTAGACGAGGTCGAGACCTTTCCAATGGTGCCAAATTTGTTGAATTTGAGCACTGGATCGAAAGATATGCCCATTTGAATACTTGAATCAGATCCGTACAAAAATGGTGAAAAATAAGTTTAGCAAAATGGGTCCACGTGCCCAAAATTCACTTTTCACCTTTTGCACAAAAATACAAAATGCAAAAAATGCAGCCCCGCAAGCCCCAAATTTCCTTTTTGACCCAATTAGTAAAAAAAAACATCTTCGGGCCCGCCGGTCCGCATTTTCCATTTTGGCAAAAAGTCCTCCCCAGGCCTGCCGGCCCGCTTTAGCAAAAAATCCTTCCAAGGCCCCTCCCACATGTAATTTAGGCCTGACACGTGGCTTCTCTGGGCATCGGCGGAGGTGTGGCTTATTTTTACACTTTACACCTTTTCGAGGCCAAAAATTTCAAACTACCTCCAGTGACCCGCCTTCCCACCTTGACTTGAAACATGGCCAGCTAGTGCGTGCATTTGGGGACCACTTTTGGATTTTGTTTTTGAAGTTGTGCTGAAGAGACACGGTGGCTCTACTGATTTTGATCTTTTCTTTGTGTTTTGGCTAAGTCCCTTTTGTTTAGCGGGGCCATATGTCTGACCCAGGGACACGTGGAGGGCTCATGGTGCACATTTGAGACCCCCTTGATTTTACCTTTTGAATTTGCGCAGAGATGACACGTGGAGGCCTCTCCACGTCCCTTCCATACTTAGTCAATTTAAGTGGTTGGCTCTGTCCCCCTTTTTTGACTTTTGGACATGTGGAAGCTCATGCTCACTTGAGACTGGCCCTTGGGCTGCCCCTTTTGAATTTGTGCCATTGAGGCACTGTGAGCACCTTCTGTTGACTCTCCCCCATCTTGACTTTTCAATTGTCAAATCTATGTCCCTTTTTTGGACCTAGGACACGTGGAAGGCTAGCGCTAGTTTGGGAGACCCGTTTTAGATTTACCTTTGAAGATGTGTCGAAGAGACACGTGGCGCCTTCCGCGAGTCTGTGATACTTATTCAATTTCGGCCGATGTTTTTCTCGAACCCTTAACACGTGGAAGGCTGGCTCATGTTTGAGTCTCCGCTCTTTGGATTTATCTTTGAAGTTGCGCCGAGTAGACACATGGCACCTTCCACTGACTCTCTTGACTTTTCAACTTTGCTACTCCATGTGATTTTTGGGGGGGCTCTAGACCACGTGGAGGCTTGGCACTTGTTTAGGGATCTCTCTTTTGGGCTTGATCCTTGGAAGATGCACTGATGAGACACTTGGCTAGCTTTCACCAACACTCTTATACTTAGTCAATTTAAGCCCCAAGTGAACACTACCTCGTCCCTTTTCGGTCTTGGGACACGTGGAAGCTCCGTGCTTGTTTGGGAAACCGTCCTTTAGATTTACCTTTGAAGATGCGCCGTTGGGACACTTGGAAGCTTCCACCGTCTCTTCCATACTTATCCAATTTGGGCCCGCTCTGAATCATTTGTGAAGCCCGAAGACTTTGATCCTTTCCCCGTTTCTCTCATGAGATCCTCTGGCCTCCTTAACGTTGTTTTCCTCCTTTGAGCCCCTAGTGTCTCCCTTTCCGATTCCGCCTGCAACTTGAGTGTTGGATTCGAAACGTGGGCTCGTACGACAAAACTGACCTTTAGATTTCTTCCTGTGCAAGGTCGGGTTTGTTCAATTTTTGCCGGGGGGAAAAAATTGGGATAACAGTAAGAAACACAAATAAATGCAAGGGGAATTCACTTAGGTGTATCAAGTGTTAATTTAGAAAACAAGATTTGTGATGTGAACCTAAAATTCTAGGGTAGGGGTTGCATACAAAATTATGATCAAGGTTTCTCTGTAGCTATTAGGAAAATGAACAAGGTTTTGTTAGGAAATAAGAGATAAAATTATGTGGAATAATCCCTTACAGAATCACAACAGTAGAAAACTAATATGCAGACAATATTATAGATCTCAAATAAAAGTGCAGAATAAATAACACAACACAGAGAGACAATATTTAACGTGGTTCACCCAATTTGGGCTACGTCCACCAAGAATCACTTGCTCATATTTTATTACAAGCCTCCACTCTCTCAATACAATACCCAGATCCGTTTGGAGCTATGCTCAACAAACTCTACAGAATTCCACACCCGAATTCAAAACATATCTGCAATACATTTGCTTGTCTATCTATCATATGCATTAAGACCATATAAATAGACAACTGCTTAAGCAGTTTTACAAAACTGTGGGTATCAAACAATGGGCAAAAAACAAAACCGTCCCATAAACCTATGGGTAGCCAAAGAGGCAGTTTTACAAAACAATGGGTACCGAAAAACCATGGGCCCAAAAACAGCCCATAATGGTTACCCATTACCCATGGGTTAATAAACCACCCATGAAAATTTGCTTCGGGGGCTTCGCCCCCAAACCCCCCTGACCCGCTCACCGGCGAGTGGGACCGCTGTAAAAATACCCGAGTGTAACACATAGAAGATGTACCACACTCTAACATGAAAATAGGCTCCATAAACATAACAAGTTTGTCTCTAGTCGTGAGGCACGTAGTTTATTCAAGTGTGGGTGATGGAGGTGAAGAACACTAGGAAACATAAAGGGTGGTGCAATGTGGTTGTGGTCAGGGCGATGAGTGCAACGTGGATGGAGGACTGTAGAGATTATAACCCAATTACTAGCATTACAACCTTCATATCAGGAAGAAAGGATGTGTAAAAGGAATTCTCAAGGAAGGCAAAGACATAAATTGAAGGTTAAAAATTAAAATGATTTATGTGATCAATTTTTCATCTCTTTCTCACACTTATTTATGTGGCAATTTGTTGGGTATAACAGGGATTTCTTCATGCCAATTCCTTTTTAGTTGGATTGTGACTTGCTATTGGGGGTTTTTGATTTTCCCTTAAATAAATAGAGTTCTTACCATTGTAACGCATAAAAAATCTTTTTATTTTCAATTTTTAACGTAAAAATGTCAGGGAAATTTTGTTGTTGTGATTATTAGTGTAATGGTTGCTCTTTTGTCTGGTTATTGAAAAGAAAATTCTCTAATGGATGTATGCATTTGTCTCTTCCTTTTTTTACTAGAATTTTTCTACAATTAAAAATTAGTCTCATCCTGAGAAGAATCAACCATACCTGCCCATAAAATGTAATATTGAAACATTATTATTAAAGTGATCTCAATTCTAATTCCCATGGGTAATTATATTGTGAATCAGAGATAACAAAGAAATTTTGTTGTTAGTATTGACCAATTCTAAGATGGGGCACCTAGGAACTATAAGTTGCATTGTTTAGATTATTTTTCATTAATTACAAAATTACTCCCATTTTTTGGGGTTAATTTACTTATTGATGGAACTATTTTCATGCTTCATTTTAAATCAATTCAAAAAATATAGAGACTAAAATCATTATCAATCATCTTCTTAGTTGAATCAACGATCAAAATTAGTATCAATATATACACATATCAAGCAATTATGCACAACAATTGAAGGCTAAACATGAAACATAATACTGACTTCAACGTTGGTACAGTTGATGATGTGGAAGGAGACAATTTCATTGGTATACGGATGTTGATACAGTAAACCACGTTGATGATAAGGATTAAAATATGTCATTCGAGCCATTAGGATTTCCCTTTGTAAACACATCTTTATGCATAATAACACATAATTATATGACCAAGCTACTAATAATAAAACAATAGCGAAAACAAAGCCTGCTATTTTGGGTTTCTAATTAGTACTTAAATAAATTAAACATGTCTCCTTTCTAATCATATCGATGCTAATGAATCTTCTTGGAGACAATAACTCTAGTTAGAGAAGCCCATATAACCATTGGCCATCAAGTTAATAACATACATACAAGGCATGCATCCGATAAGATATGTGATAAAATTGAAAACATTGGTGTTACTGTACATGCTGCAGAATGCACAATTAATGTCCCTTAGTAATTGAAATACGAAAAACTAACAAGAATGATTGTTCTTCACATTCATTTCACACTTGGTAGTATTATTTCTAATCATTTCTACATGAAGATAATAAATATTCCAAGATAATGGAAAACATCTTCTAATTCCTATTGTTTTGTGAAATCTCTCATTGTTCTCCTTGGCTGTTAAATTGAATTTTTCTACACTATTTCATAAAAGGACATCGTCAATTCTACGTTGTAGGTAAATGCACATCCACCCTCTCTAATGCACCCCACCCACATTAGGGCATTTCCAGTACATAAATGGAAGCGTAAAACACTTTGTAAATGGCCCTGAAATGCCCATCTTGGGGTCATACTTAAAATGAAATGGAAACAAATTTGTCATTTCCATCGTCTGCTCAATTGAATCAACGACCAAAATTAGTATCAATATATACAATTGTCAACCAATGATTAACAACTGTCGAAGGTCAAAAAGGAAATGCAATACTGAGTTGGATGTTGATACAATCGATCATGTGGACAGTGAAGATTTCATTAGTATATGGATGTCAATACGAAACACAACATTGACATAAAGGATTAAAATATTTTGTCATATCCCCGAAATTTCCTGATGTAAACACGCCTTTCGGCATAATTATAAAAAATCCTTCCCGTTTCCCCCCACACGACACGTATCCATGTTATTGTACATGACATGTATTAACATTGTAGGAAAAATGTGGCTAAGTACCATCCATACCAGTTTACCCATCGTCATCATAGGAACATTTTTATATAAAATGTAATACGAAAGTGGAACAAAGGACATATTTCTAGGGAGAAAAAGGTCATGACTTCCTACACTACATATATTCATTTCATATGAATCTCACTGGGTTCATGAAATTCCTAACTTTTGGGATTAGAAACCTGTGTTACAAAAAGAATTAACTAATTACAAACAAATTTTATTTATCAGGGGATCTTGAACAACATTAGAGGTGGAAGAATGAGATCCCAGAGCGGAAGCCTCATAGCAAAAAGACCTTATTTATTCATTTTGGTGTCCACAAGAACCGATTCTCCTCTCCATATTTTTTTGACAAAGTCTATCTACTATCAGGAAAACTGAGACACCATTTTGTGCCATCAAATAAGAAGGTTTCCTTAATTGTGAACCTTGTACAATGGAAATAAAGTTATATTAACGCGCTTCTTTATAGAGTGGGTAAAAGATGAGTTGTGGATGACAAGCCATGCGAAGTGGGATGTGGCCCCTCGGTATTTACATTCCGATTGGTCCTACCTATTGGTACCAAATTTGTTCTCCTTTTCAAGCCAAACAACAACACAGATTCAACAGGGAGCTTAGAGGCAGATAGATCATAAATTTATGTCATTTTTATAGCCAGGGAGAAATCTAGTTGTCCCTTTGTTACTTGGATTTGTGGAGAGATGGATAGCACCTCAAAAGGATATGATCTTATCCTAACTATTTTAGGTTGTGCCTTTCAACCAAGGTAAGAGAACCTATTGTGTAACCTCTGTCATTTGAAAGGAGATACAGGTACCTTTCTTTTGCATAAATTTTGTAAAGAAGACCTTGGGGAAAATATGATCAACACACCAGATCTGACTCTCACGAGTTGTCACTTCCAGATCATGGAGATATCTTCACAACAAGGCAAAGGTTACTAAAGACATTTGAGACCCTGATCTGTTTTGCATACTTTAGTAAAAGGATTTTGGTCTTGTGTGGGTATACAGAGCAAAAAGCAGGGGTAGTATGGGTAGGATTAGTTGTTTTAAATATATTTTTGGTGGGAGGGGAGACAGGATGAACTTGACTCACCAGATCCTTGAGAGCTTATGCAAAATGGAAAGATTCAATCAACAAAATGCCACAAAAAGTTAAATTGTTTCCTCAACTAGAATATGTGCTTCAATGGAGGCCCAGATCAACACTCTTTCACACAACCTGTGGGATTCTGTCACGAAGGCTTGAGTTAGAGGACCCAATAAAGCACCAATATTTAAACCAAGTCACGCCTGAGGTACACCCAGAGGCTTACAGATAATCTCTATCAACAAAATGAAAGAAAAGTGATTTTAAACCGTTTATATCCCACTCCTAGATGAAGGCTCTTCTGAGAAATGAAATTGTAGATGCCACTAAACTATCACAAGGACTGAGACCTATGTGATTGGACCCTATTTTGGTACAAGATTGCAATAGAAACAAGAAAAACTACTCGTATGCATTCAGAAGATGAAATAAATACACTTTACTCAAGATTAACACAGAATAACTCAAAGTTTGATCAAATTTATCAGCAAGGGAAAGTTTCCAAAACAATCTCAAAGCTTTTCAATGGTTGTACACTTGCAACCACCTTGACACGATCAAATTTGACACAAAGAGAGATATACAGGCTTCTCTAGATGGCTTCTCAAAATGGATGAGGCTCTGTCAAGCTTTTTCTGCTGGAGAAAATCAGTCCTGATCTTTCCAAAAACTCCCAACCATTTAAACATGAAAAATTCATGCCATTATAGACATTTCCAATAGAGCCCCTTCCTCTAAAAAGACAAAAACTTTAAATGCACCAGTGCTCGCCATGATTCTTTCGTGATTCATAGAATCAGATCTGTAAAAGGTCTCCAGGTGCTCAAGGGAAAATCTTCTTCGATATCTTCCCAGCATTCAACTCCTTTCTCAGGACAAAACATGCCTCCATCCATTCTCCAACCACTTCCACCCCATATCAATCAAATCTGGCCCCTTGTGTGCTCAGGAGAAGAAAAACTGAAAACCATATCAGGCCTGAGAGTCAAACTGCTTTAATGGCGAAAGACGTCTCCAAATCTCTCCCACCAAACTCTAGATATCAAAATTAACTCACTCCTCTGTTTGGCATGTAGAAAATAGAAAGAAATCATGAAGACTCGCACTTCCAGGAGCTTTACAGAGAAAATGGTGGGGGAAATTAGATTTAGACACTCAGCAGCCATTGATCTTTGATTTTGAATGTGGGTCCATCCATGTGGAAGATGCAAAAATAGGTTCGAGGGGGCTTCCTTTGACCTTTTCTGACCCTTTTGAAAAAAAAATGGAAAAATTCCATTTTTACTCCGCACCTCCGCTTCTAAAAGATGGGCCTGACACATGTCCTGAGGTGGGCCCCAAAAGAAATGTGGAGAAATTCTGCCATTTGACTCTCTTTTGGAAAAAGGAAAATTTTCCAAGTTTTCCCCACATAGCTCCGCCCTTGAGAAATAATTTTGACACGTGTCCCAATGTGGGTCCCAACGGAACTATGCTTCCCCTTTTACTTTTAACTCCTTTTTCTCAAAAGGAAAATTTTCCAATTTTCCTCCATGCGGGTCCGCACCTCCGCCTGTTGACCGGGGAAAAACATTGACTATTTCCCATCAGGCTCACGGGCCATTTTTGCTATTTTAACCTTTATGAAGCAAAGAGGCAAAAAGTTTGAATCACCTCCGATGGTCCGCCTCCCCGCCCCCTATGACTTTTCAAATTGCCACGTGTCACCACGACGCACCTTGAGGCGGTCCCAAAAATTTGATACCTTGAATGAGCGCAGGCTCGCCACGTGTCCTGCTCTGGAAAAAATTGTTTGAATGCTTGAAGCTCAGTGGAAGGCACCACTTGTCAAGCTCCGAGGCAGTCTCTTTTTGGCCATTGAAAAGTCTAAGTAAAATGCAAAGTGAGTAGAGTGCCTCCACGTGTCAGCCTGGCGCTTCTTTAAAATGAAACTCAAGGGTCGGTCCCCAAACATGTCATGGTTCCTCCACGTGTCTCCATGGTCACAACTTCAAGATGGCACCCAAAGTAGAGACCCTGAATGAGTGTGAGCTCGCCACATGTCCTACTTCCGCCAAACTGGCTCCAACTGCATAAAGAAGTTTTCTAAGTCCGGGCCAAGCTGCGGAAGCCTCCATGTCCTCCCAGTGCTACTCCAAGGCAAAAGCCCAAAATCAGATCTTCAAAATGAGCATGCCGTTCCTCCACGTGTCCTAGAATTCCCTAAAAAACCTTTTGAAAATTTTCTGAAGTATGGGAAACCCAGCGGAAGCCTCCACATGTCTCTTTCCTGCCAACCCTCCACGTGTCCTTCTGGCGCTACTTCAAAGCCAAACCAAAAATTTGATTCTCAAACGAGCGTTGTTCCTCCACGTGGACACATTTTAAAGTTGAGGCTTTTTATAGAATTTTTGAAGTATTAAGATGAGCCCGCATCCAACCAAGAGGTGCCACATTTCCCTGTCGAACTGCAATGATGCAAAATTTGACTGGGAGAAATGCCCGTCAAACCGTAAAACACAGAGAAACGTCCATTCGAGCCAGAAAATGAGGTTTTCTTCAAGGACAAAGAATTTATACTGTTGCAAGGCTCAAACACAATCCTTAGGGACACATCAACTCATTTCTCCTTGAGTATTTAGGGCAAAAAATGGCAGGGACAATAGATCTTGACTGTGGAAAATGGAGGAAACGGGAAAAACGTGAGTTTTGAAGGAACAGAGCACGGGAGACTCAAAATACAGAGCTTTTTCAGAGGAACAAAGGAACCATGAGACAAATACAGAACCCACACATGATCCTTGACCCCAGGAGCAGATTAAAATGGCAAGAAAGACTCGGCCAAACACAATACGGGGAAGGATAAAATGACAGAGGCTGTGAATCAATAAATCTTCAAGGGCACAAATGGGGCGAGACAATTCTGGGCACCAACACCACCCGCGCTAGAGGAGAGGAGAGGAGATGGGTATGGACCAGGGGCTGAAATGTTTATACGTAACTGCAATGAAATTTTTTTGAGAGAATTAATAAGGGGAAGCTACTACCAATGCTTCAAACATTTTTTTTCATGCCTAATCAACCACTCTTGCACCAAGTGCACAATGTTTTCCTTTTTTGATGAGATCCAGAAATGAAAGCATGATCGAGAAAAAATGCCATTGTGAACTCAATTTGGTGGAGCTTTCATTCCCTTCCCTACTATTTCTAGAACTAAAATATAGAGGAATCAAGCGTTCGTGGGAGGGAGGGTTATGACACCCATTTCTTTCATAATTTTTGTCTTGCTCCTTTTCAGAAGATTGACCAGAAAAACTAGCTTAGTTAAAAAATAAGTGACTTTTATTAATCTACAAAAATTCTCGTATCGCGTGGCCAAACTTGTCCAATGGAAGGGCAGAAGATGAAGCCATCATTTGATTTCAACGCAAATGGAAGAAAGATTCTTGAGCACTGATTTTATGACAACTGTCAGTCCCAGCAAGGAAACACTCAACTCAGGTAGGCCTTCCGACATAAAGATCCAATAACCATAAAGATGATTATTATTGATATTTCATATTTTGAATATATTCAAATATGCCGAGAGGCATCCTACAGTGGCAACCAGGGTTGTAATGGCGTGAGTGGTTAATTTTTTGGGCAGACTTATAAAAAGTAAAGATTAAATAATAATATATAAGAGCTTTACGGGTTTTAAAATTTATATAAATAGATTTGATATTTGTATATGTTTTTATTTTCGGATTTATTTTTATATTATTGGTCAATGGTTTTTTTTTGGAGGGGGTCATATGTAGTGCCCCCAATAATTTAAGATGGAAAAAAAAAGGATGATAAGAATAAATTAAAGTTGGTAGAGAAGCTTAATGAAATGAAAAGTGGTTTATTGGATAGAGATGTGGGGAGGAGCATGACATGTAGAAATAATTCTGGAAGGTTATGGGTCACCCTGAATCATTCTTTTAGACTTTCACTTTCTTCGCGTAGCAATACAAACACTTCATTGAGATCCAGAGGCAATAAACACGTTGAAGCCCAGTCAACGTTGCAGATTTAGAATTTATTAGATAGTTCCAGCGAGACAGCTACTACTGGAATATGGTTCAGCAGTGTACAAAATACATGGGTTTCCTTACAGGACTGTCACACAGTTTCACCTATGCAAAAAACAGGTCTCCATCTTGATCTTTTACATTTTCCTACTTTTATCATTTTTCTGCATCATCCTCTCTCTTTTACCTAGACTAGATGCTAGAGTGTCCTCGGAAAATGAAGTAGAAGAAGTTTTTTTATAAGACTGAGCAAATGGGCAGTGTAATTTTAGTTGATGGTGAAGTAGGTTTGGAGGAATTTTCACAATGCATTCAATCAGGCCAGGGAAGAAGCACTGTGGAGCGCTAGATGGAATGTATAAACCCACTCTCTCCACATACCCCAGGGATGTTTTGTCATTTCCCACACAAGAAATTTCATCCACTGATGAGGAAAAAATACAAGGATTTCACAAATTTTCACGAGAAAAGTGAGAATGAGATGGACCGAGTGGCCTTTGTAAATTGTATACGGTCCAATTATTCCCCTGCGTTCCAACGACAGAAAATTAAAATCAGAATAAAAGTTGGTGTGGAATCTGATCATCGCAATGGGCTAATTATTGATAACTTTAGGAATAGGTATCCAAAATTTCAACCATGGTAAAAGGTGAAGTATGAAGTACCCAAAACAAAGAGTTCAAAAACTACGTGCACTGAAATGACCACAGAAACAGGGTCTGGTGGATCGGACATCGGGAAACAAGACTATGTAAATGGCACCAAGATCTTCAAACTCCTTCTCTTCTTTCCCACGCAGGTCTATGGAAGATTTGTCTCTTTCACTCTCCCGTGCATTTCCCCCTTTTCCATCATCCTCCCAGCCTTTGTCAAAATGGGATCTTTGGAACAGGGTATGGATATCAATGCAAGCATACATGATAGAGGAATATTGTCAGATGTTGTAGTTGCAATGGTCTTGGTAGATATGTATGCAAAATGTGGATGCATAGACAGGCACATGAACTGTTTGACAGAATGTCTTAAAAATAAAATGTGGTTTTGTGGACAACATTGACTGCAGGATATAAAAAAACTGGGTTCATTGAAAAGGATTTAGAAACTCTCCAGAAAATTCAATTTATTTCAAGTATTAAATTCAACTCCACAACATTGGCCAGCATCTCCCAATCGTTCCTTTAGGAGCGTTAAAACTGGTTGTGGATGAACTTTCCCTAAGAACAATGGCGGCGCGGTGTGTGTGGTGATAAGAATTTTTAGTGCCTCCTTTATTCTGTCTATCGAAATCATGTTGCGAGACTGAGTTTTGGTGGAGATTTGTGGGAAATATAGGGAAAATGAGGAAAGCAAGGCGTGTCGGTTATTCGAAAAAGTGCTTGAATGAAATGTGATTGATGAACGAGGGGGTTTTTCGGTATATGCAAAGATCAGGTTTGTTTGAAAAGATGTTGGAAGGATTTAGGTTGAATCTCCAATACTCTCAAGACACACTCAAGTTAGAGCTTTGAATATGAAACTTCTCACCACAAGCAAGGGCAATCGATGGGCGCAATGTCAAACACATCGACTTTCACCTCACTAGTTTATTTCACAGGTATGGTTGTTCTCTTCTTATCTTTCATAATTCTTGTCATTTAGTTTTTCATTTGCAATAACATACAATTTTAAACTGTAGGAATTATCATAGATCTAATTGTTTAAATAATCGTGTTTTCAAAACAATAAGACGTTATAATGTAACTTACAGGATCTAATATTCCTTGGTAAATAATGGACTTAAACCCTCACTTCATGATAATATAGAAAATGTCCCAACCAAACCAGATTACTTCAATACCCCTTTTTATTGACAAGTTGAAGTTGAGCTCCTATAAATATGTTGACCGCTCCCTTGTTAAAACAAATAAATAACGATTTTCGGAGACTTGCATAATAACCTTCGTAACTCCGGAAAAGAGATGTTAAGTTTCCTACGTGTACCTTGTCATGTGAGGAGTCACTTTAATCCTTGAATTGACCTCTAATGATCATTTGTGATCTTTTGACGCCCTTCTAGGATCCCTATTACACCGTTTGGCAATGATAGAAAGCTGCTAAATTTGAAAAGTTGGATTTCGTATCGGCTCGCCATTTGAATCCTTGACAACGAAATGCATATCCGCCTTCACAAACCTCTAGTATTTTTACTAGACAATTGCTTGGAACATTCAGTTTAGGGAAAAACATCTTCTTGATAGTTTGGAAAAGACATTTTATAGGCCTCCTGTCGCAGTTTCACTAGGTCAAAACTGGACCAATTACGACTAGTGGCTCCAAAAAACATGTCACCGTTTGAAAACCATTTGCTAGTTCTCAGTCCTGTCACCTCTGGTGAATTCTCCATATATAGGGGAACTTGTAGGAAGTTTCTCATTACACATTCGTCTATCGAATGTTAGTTTTGGACGTGTTTTCTAAGCCCTCGAGCTGACTTTTGATCATTTGCAACTAGGCCAATTACGACCAATGGCCTCAGAAAACTAGCCACCAATCGTAAATCATTTGCCAACTCTAAATTTCGTCAATTCCTATGAATTCTTGGTGTATAGGAGGACACATAGAAACTTAACCGTGTTGTGTTTTCTCATCGGAAGACAACGATTAAAAATGGTTTCTTAGCCTTCGACCCTAAAATGGGCATTTTTGACAACTAACAGGAAAATGTAAAAAAGAAAGTTGTAGGACTTCGTTTGGGTTACCTAACCACCATAGAAACTTATTGAAACTTTCAAATAACTGTTTGGAACTCTATCTTGTGGCTTGTTGTGTGAAATTTGACTTTTGGGAAAATAATGTTTCTCTCTCCTTCCTTTCTCTTTCTATCTCCTTGGTTACCAAATGAAGTGAAATGAAATGAAATGAATACATGTCTCTAAACCTTTTATTTCGAATGAAAAATAGAATTATTATTATATGTAAATGGGAAACTAAAAACATTAATTATGCTAGATCTAGGTGGATGCCATGCCAACGATTTTTCCCTGATTTCATGCTCACATGGTTTTGCAGGATGGAAGTAAAGATGGTGAAACATCGTGGTGTAATTCATTGTTTATTATTGTAATCTATATATGTCATTGTAAAATGTATATATGTATAATGTATTACCATGTCACAAAACATTTATATTTGAAATTTGGTAATATGTATGAGATGCTAGTTTTAGAGATGCCTTGGAAAATGTGCACTTAATCATAGGTATCATTTCGATTTAGATTTTCATATCGTAAAAACATTGGATATATATATTGTGTGTGTGTGTGCGTGTGTGTGTGTGCGCGTGTATGTGCGTGCGTGCGCGTGCGTGCGCGTGGGTGCGCGTGCGCGTGCGTGTGTGCATGTGTGCGTATGTGCGTGTGTGTGTGTGTGCGTGGGTGTGGGTGTGGGTGTGGGTGTGTGTGCGTGTGTGTGTGCGTGCGTGCGTGCGCGTGTGCGTGCGCGTGCGCGTGTGCGTGTGCGTGTGCGTGTGTGTCTACGTGTGCGTGCGTGCGTGCGTGCGTGCGTGCGTGTGTGTTTAATATCTTGTAGTGCATTTTTAGTGTGCAATAGACAATTAATTAATAGTTTGTTGTGTTCTTTACCTAGAAAATTCAATAAAGAATTATAAACAAAATTATTCAACCGTAGAACCAAATTCATGCATAAATAACCTTCCTATATTATTCTTTATAACATAGAAATATGAGACCTTTGAATGAATTTAAATTTGTATACTCGATGGCACCTTCTATCTTAACTAAATAAGATCCCTAGTTTGAGTTATCGCCATAGCATGTATGTATAGCGACATCTTCGTAAACTCGACGGATAGGAATGACATGGGCAAACTTTATCTGAAGTAAGAAGAACTATCACTTCCTTAGTGTCCTAGTGGACTATAAAGTCTTACGAAAATAGATCTAGAAATTAACTTAATCATTGAATGAATTCCTTGTGAGATCTAGATGACACATATGGAGCCAGTGAAATAGTTGTACTATGAATTAAACTCTTGTTAATGATATCTTTAGTCCCTAACAGCTAAATGTGTTAACTTGGCTAGTGAAAATATAGCACCTTGGTCTTTTATGGAGGATTTATAAGGTGATTATGTCTTCACACCTTAGTTTGATCTATATTAGGACGTAAAGTGCTTAGTGAAAATTGGAATTAAATTAAACTTTAGTCACTTAGGAGGTTTAATTTTGGGTAGAACATAGTAAGTAAATTTTTGCAAATGAAATTGTTTTGAAAGATGTTGACTTAAGAGAAACCAAGAAATATAAAACTTGGCCCCAGAATCCCTTGTTATGCCCTTTTATGACATTAAGAATAAAATAAACTTCACATGCATAATCGTGAAATGTAGAAACATGGGATATTACCTTGAACACAAATCACTTGTGGTTAATGTGTTAGTTTAGAATTATTCAAATCATGTACTTATTTCAAGATATTAGAAAAGTAATTTCCTAACTATTTGGTTATAAAGTTACCAACAATAAGAGACATAAGAAACAATGGAAATGAGATGAAAAAAAAGAAAAAAGGAAAAAGAGTATATGGGATAATGGTTTATGATATTTTTTTTAATGTTGAAGTTCTTATGGATGATTTAAGCATTGAATTTTTGTTAACAATGGATGACCAATTGTTCTTAGTAGGACTAGGCATTTGAGCCAATAGAAAGTCCACTAAAAATAAAATAAAATAAAAATTATGACGTGTAAATGCTAAATTGATTCAAACTAAATTTGGAACTAAAACAACCATAGCATGAGAAACAAACATTTGACATAAGAATGAGTTGTTTGGAGAATCATCGTTTCTTAAAATCAAATTTAATTAACAAATGATCTATGAATAATTAATGGAATTTGATAACAGAATCAATCGTGCATTCTCCTTTAAATACTATTCCCTGTAAAGTAAAGTAATTGAAGATTGTAAAGTATGAAATTTTAAACCTTATTTTTTTAATTCTTTTGAAAATTATAAAGTCATCCAATGATTTAACCTAAATTTAATGAAGATGTAAACCATAAAAGGCCATGTCGTGGAGTATGCCTTCTCATCGTTTCTTACTGTAATTGGGTCATTGTCCTGGTTTATGTCGTTTGATTATGACATTGATGGGTACCCTATGTTATCCTATTATATGAGTGGTTTCATGTTTATGGAAGCGTATTATGCATTGTTGAGATTCTCTACTTGGATCCCTTGTGGTGTTGTGTGGTGAGCAATGTAAGTAATTTTTTTTATTATTATTCTGGTATTTGTATTGTTGTATTTGTGTGTAGAATGTGGGTGTTACACCATACCCCAAGGGAAACAAGTGGGTCAAAACCCAAATACAACAGGAGAGAGCAAAGAAAAAAGGGTTTAAGAACCCAGAAAAATAATGAAGTGTTAAAGGAGTAACCAAACTGCTCAGTAAAAACAATAAACAAAACAGGACATAGCCACCTGTCAGCCTATGTGCACCAGAAACACAACACAAGTACAACAAGACTACACCATAGACAAACGGGACTAGAATCAATTCACATCCTTACCGATGGCGGGTTTTTGAGTAACGTGTCCTTTCCTTTTCCTGTCCACCATTGTCCATTCCTCGTTACTCCCGTCCACTAAGACTAGAAGTACAACTTCCAAATTTTTGATAGAGATGTGATCGTGAGGCACCAAGGCAAAATCCAAATAATATTTAGTAGTGACCTTTTGATTGGGTGGATTTTGTATTGTCACTGCATAGTCAAGAGGAATAGAATTTAGTGGTTCTATATTACTATTTATTACATTAAATGGTTTAGATATTATGTGTGAAGTAAACAGGTTTTTGTTTTCAAAATTAAATAGTGTTAATGTTTATGAAATGAACTATTAACTTTTCAGTAATTTTTTTTATTACTATTTATTACATTAATTAAATGTTTTATATATTATGAGTAAGGTGAAAATGTTTTTATTTTGGAAATTAAATGTGGTAAATGTGTTTAATGTATATGTAAATGAACTATTTTATATTTGTTAGGATTTTCATTTCGAAAACTAATTTTTATTACTATTTAATACATTAAATGTTTTATGGTAATGGTAATATTTTTATTACTATTTATTACATTAATTACATTATATATATATATATATATATATATATATATATATATATATATATATATATATATATATCTATATATATATATATATATATATATATATATATATATATATATATATATATATATTATTGGGAAATAGTTTTTTGAAAGGGACTATACCCTTGTACAACAAGGCTCAGAAGCCATAATAGAAAAAATAAGCACAAAAAAAGGGATTAGAATCCAGATATAACAATAAGGACCAACTGCAGAACATCGTCTGCAAAAAAGAAACAACAACCATCAACTTCAGCAGCAATTAAACAACTGCTGAACAACGAAAACCCAGCAATAGTACACCGACACCATTGGAAAGCATGCTATAATCCGGCGACAAAAATGATAACCATGTATTCCGGCTGATCACAAACAAAGAGAATCATCCAGACGGATAGCCCTCCTTCAGGGTGAAATTTTTTTTCTTCTTGCTAACCGTAACCCAACCTGATGGAGTCTCCACTGTTGGAGGAGAAGTCAAAGGAGGGGTATTCTCCTTAGTCGCATTTGTCCCAATTGGGACAGCCACTACCTTAATCATATCCGTGTTGCCCTCAACAACTTGAGCATTTTTCATGCTGCCAATAGTTTGATTTTTGGATAGAGGGGTTTCAAGGGTAGATTTGGATTCAGTCACTGTTTCTACTTTTGATTCAAGATCCCTTTTAGCATCAAAAATTAGGTGCTGTGGGAGTGCATCTTTCCACCAATTTCTCTTTTCATGTTGACGTTTTTCCATCTGACAAGCAGTAGAGGTGTGTCCTAAGCCAAAACATCTTCTACAGCGGAAAGGTAGACCTTCATAATCAAGAGTTTGTGACCAAGTTCTATTTTTCACTCTAAGATCTATAGTAGCAGGAAGATTTTTATCAGTGTCTAGTTCCACCAGGATCCGGGCATAGGTAGTATGGGTGCAATTAGTGGTTTGAGAATCTATAAAGAGTGTAATTCCCAAGGTGTTGCCAATGGTTGTCAGACAGTCATGACTCCAGAAGTGGATAGGTAAGTGGGGTAGCCTGATCCAAAAAGGTTTCCATGAGAAAGATTTTGTGTGCGGGTTAAAGGATGGGAACCAGGGTTTCATGACCAAATATTTAGATTGACAAGTCCAGAGTTTGGAAGCAATGTTTTCTTTATCAGCTATTGAAGAGAAAGTCACAATGAAAATTCCCTTAGCACACAGATATAAGTCTATCTTACTAGTTAAAGTTGGAGTCCAATGTTGAGAGATCCATGCGTGAAGAGCCGGAAGGCTGGGCCACAGCCCCCCGAATTACAAATCAAAGCATGCTCTTTGTAGTAAATCTCAGATGAAATAACATCTTCCCCAAATGTAATACACATGGTAATGTTTGCAGGTTTCATGGAGGATTCATTTCCCTTTAGAATGTCTATGAAGGAGGATCCACATTTATTCTCTCTATCTAATGGTTGAATAACAGGAAAAGTACCCTGTTCCAGCCCCCCACAAGAAGAGCCTTTCAGCAAGGGTTTGAGAGGGCCATTGTCCGGCATATTCACAAGAGCATCCCCAGCTGGAGTTTGAAAATGGGTTGTGCCGCCATCCTCGGGGCTCCCCGCATTTGTGAAGGCCAGATTGATCCACGAAATTGCACCTCCTCCATCCCTTTCAACTATCCGATCCTTACGTGGTGGGCTCGTAGATTTGCGTGGATCCAAGGCGTTTTCAGTGGTAACCTTTCCCCATTTAGGGTTCGTGGGGGGTCTGCCAGAATGTACGGATTTCAGACCAGAAAGGGCGTGCATAGAAACCATCGCAGAGTGGAGCAGGAGAGTTCAAATATATTAATATTATGAGTCAAGTGAAAATGTTTTTATTTTAGAAATTAAATGTAGTAAATGTTTTTAATGTATATGTAAATGAACTACATTTTATATTTTTTAGGGTTTTCATTTTGAAAATTAAATGTGGTAACTTTTTTCATTTTCAAAATTAAGTACAGTAACGTTTTATAGTAATTATTATATTAAATTTTTTATATATTATGTTTGAGAGAATGAATATATCTCTAGATGAATTATTTATATAACTATGTTCTATTTTATAATTTTTTTGATATTGTTTGATTTGATTAGTATCCTCATATAATTAATATTATTATTTTTAAAATTTGTAAGTGATATTAGTATTTGTATGAGCACATTTTTTGAATATTTAATATATAGTGATATATTAATTAACTAGCATAGATATCTTAAAAAAATCTATGTAAAATATGCTTGGAGGTATCATTCTCTAGACACCTATATGAAAAATAAGACATAGGTAGAAATAGGGCCCTTGAGAATGATACCTCTCGACATATTTTACATAGATTTTTTAAAGATATGTATGCTAGTTTAAATTATATTTATAAATATCAATTTTAAGATTTTATTTTTGTTTTTAAACATATTGTCTATTCATTAATATTATCATGTTTTCATTTATTAAACTTAAAATGTTTATAATGAATAAGATTAATCTAAATCTATTATTTTGATGTGTTGAAAAAGACATTTCCTATAAAAGACCCAAAACATTAGTGCATGACATTAATCTTACTGTGTTTGGATTTACTTTTGTAAACAAAAATTTAAAAAATTGTCAAAAAAACTTTAAGTTTAAAACTTAAAATTATTTTTGTAATGATAAAATGAATATTAATTTTAAAATTCAAAATAAAAATGAGCTTTTACATCCACCTAAATTTACCATTATAAATTCGTCAAAAACACAACTTTTCAACAAATACTATATATGTGCATATATGTATATAGTATTAATTCCATATAGCTTCCCTTCTTTTCTTTCTCTAGTGTTGAATGAAACTAAAGTTCTGAGGGATACAATTTGTTTTGAAGTACAGAAACCCCGTGGAAGAAGTGACTGCCATTTGTACACTTTGTTTCCCTACGTCTTTCTATGACTTCCTGGAGGAAGTCGAGTTTAAGGGGAGGGGGGATGTAGTGCCCACTCCTCTTCGACATTGATATTACTAGGATTTTTGCTTACTTTGGACTGGAGGCTTAGACCTTATTATCATAATTGATCATTATACATTGATAGATGGACATTATTATATTTAATTAGTATTATTGTTAGACATTACATATATTTTGATTATAGATATGATGGTGAATCATAGTGTGAAGTATATGCATAGATTAATATTTAAGTATAGATGATGACCTAGAGTTACTACTTTATATATGTATATAGAAATATTATATTTTAATACGTAGATTGTTAATTAGATGATCCAGTCTAGTTCTTGTGAGCTCATTACTAAATTGATGAAATGATAAAATTGATAATATATTTGGAATTATAAATAATTGATCAAATTGCTTTGATTTTATTGATGATTTAGCTGATGTTATTTGATTGATGTGAGTTGATATGTATATGTGACGTTTTATTATTTTGATGTCACTAATATGGCCACAAGGCCAGAGAGGTATTGTTTTTATTTTTTACAGGAAATTGTAACACAACAAACAAAAGGGGATAGGAGACCAACAATGAAAGAATTTCTTGGTATTGGCAACAGGTCACCTTGGCAACTTGTGTATTTGTATGTTTTTGTTTTAATGGATATATTGTTAGGAAGGTTCCCCATTGGGGGGTGGCCTTAAACGTTACCTTGGGAAAATGTTTTGTTTTCCTTTTTTTTTTTAAATTATTATTGTGAGTATGTGATTTATTTTAGTAATGTGATTCACCTTTGTTATTGTTATTTAATGTACCCCATTATATAGGGTAGATTAATCTTGATTAATTAGTGTAATTAGGGATGTGACTAAAAAGTGTAGTAAATGTTGGTAGGTTGCTCCTTGATTTTACTGTTGGATTTGAAATGGATTTCATTGGTTTTAGGAGTGTTGTGTACTCTTCCTTGCATGTCTAAATTCGGTTTTGGGCTTTTAGGGTCTATTTTTAGAGGCTTGCGGGACACGTTAAGCTTGTCCCACAACTCTTAAATTCAATCCACCCATTATGCGTATGATGTGAGGGGATAAATTTTAGGCACTATTTTGTCTGATTTGTAAATGAGAAAAAGAGTGATTAATTATAGCACTTTTTTTACAAGAGTCTTTAATTGTGTCCTTTAGAGGTGTGGGTAAGAGATTGTTTGTGAAAGAGTATTGTCATTTCCTCATACAACCAATTTATTGAGCTCTGGGTTTGAGTGTTTGACCATGTGATTTTGATTTGAGGAGAATTGCATGTGGCATCCTACATGGAGCTGACCTCACCACTCTTCTTTCTAACATTTCTATTTATGTCAATTTTGTTTTGATGATTTTGGGGTTACATTTTTCATTTTCATTCTTGTATTTTAGAGGAGCTTGTTTTTGGGAATGCTTTTTGGGAACTTTGGAGATTGGTTGGTTCTTGATTGAGACTTGGAAAATCTTTTAACTTGGGATTATGGATTGGATACTCTTGTAATGGCAAGGTAGGTACTTCATCCATTTAATTTTATTTCTAATTTTTTATGCAATATGGTTGTAAATGAATGATTTTTGTATGTTCTTAGTTGTGGGAATAGAATGGCCTTAGGTTGCATAGGACAAAGAAAATGGGGATATTTTGGAGGGAGTCATAAGAGTATTGTTGCATATCTTGGGAGTGAGCTAAGTTGGGAGTCCCACCTTGTAGATAAGTGAAATTTGTGCTTCTCTTGTATGTATTATTTGAGGGAGGCATAAGAGTAAAGGGAGGCATCAGAGTCTTATTGGTATGTGATTTGAGTTTCTATTGTAGGTTTTTAATGTGGAAACTTAACCCCTTTGGGAGGCATAGGTGTTTTCCCCATGTTTATTTTCTCTCTCTTGGCTTGATATTGAGCCTTTATACTTGGGGAAATTGTATGTGTGTTGTTACTTTTGATTGTGCTTTTTGTGTTGAAAAACAACTTATATGTATGATTGTTGTAGAAGCCATGTAAATATTGCCTTGGTTTCCTTATACCTCCTTATTGCTCACCATTTTTGGGGCTCAAGGGCCAATTAGGAGGAAGAGATTCTCCTTCTCAATAGATTATTACTTGGGTGGTGAGAATTTCCTACTACCCTTTTTTGTTGTTGTGTTGGATATTGAAGAAAATGGTGGAGCTCAAGTGAAGTTTAGGGACATTATTGCATTCTGAAGAGGACAAGAAGGAATCCCAATTTTGTAAAATATGTTTCCATGTTATCTCCACAAAAATGGAGGGATTTTTTTATCTTATCATTTTAAAGTTTTAACTTCTTGTAAAATTATTATGTGAGATTAATTTGTATTGATTATTGAAAAATAAGTACTCATTTTGGAAAAAAGACATGTGAAGTTGCAATCTAGTTGTTACAATATCTCCTTCCACTTGAAAATCTATATCAAGTGTGCAGTTTGATCCATTAATGGAAATGTATCCATGTTTTGAATGGGGAAAGTTGTAGTTTAAAATGGATTAGATATCTTGACTCAACAGTGTAATATGTTTTCAAGTCTTAAAAGATTAGTGTATCTTACATGGAAGTATGCTTGCATTTCTTGAAATGGATGTCATTTGTATTATTGTGAAATAAAGGAAATATCAATCTTAGCTTTTTCTTGTAAAAGTTAGCATATTGTAAGTGTTGAAATTATAGTAAAATTTTAAACAAGGTGTATGGAGAAGATAGCTGTATATAGCATTTCAAACTCACTCAGAATATCTTGAATTAGATCCTCACTTAAATCTATCGGGTTAAATGAAAGGCATTTATTCTCTTGTTTTAACTATCTCACACATGTGAAGTGAGCATTTAGAAATGTTCATAACTATTAGTTAAACCTCATACTATGTTCACTATACAAATGAAATAGTTACTTGGAGTGTTTTAAATAAAGGGAAACTATCCTTTTTAATACACCCTTTTGGGTTGATTGTATAAATATCTATTAGTTTCTTAATGATTAAATCAAATATGAATATATAGATTTATTATTATATACTTCTCCCTTATAAAATCACTATTCCAATAAGACTCGATTATGATCATTCACAAATCACGCTATAAATACATACATATTTATGTAATGTATGTATTAATAAAACTTAAAAAAGACTAAAAAAATTTATAATGTAAATCCATTTATATATAATTAAGATTAGTATTAATACTTAATTACATAAAATATATAATGGTAAATTTTAATTCAAAAGTTGAAGGAATGGGGAGGGGGGGATTAGGGTTGGATGACCCCACTGCATCCCCAACCTTTTTATATTAAAAAAGTGGGGCGGTGGGGGGGGGGTTGGACATACAACCGATGACGGTCTTTGTAACCATAACAAATTACACTATGGGGGGTGAGGGTATCGCCACTTCCACCCCAAACCAATTTACTCTGTATATGGGGTAAATGCGGCCTTGGCTTAATCCATTTACATAAATAACAAATCCAATAACATGAAAAACTCATAGGTCAGGTGTTGCATATTAAACACATACAGTCACTAAAAAAACATACATGCGATCTATACATGTAATCTCTGTCCATGGTATTCCACCCTCCTATGTATGTGGCCATAACCATATATATAGATATATGTATATGATATATGTATATATACATACATACATATATACATACATAACCGACCTACATAAATATATATAGGGTTATATATATTGAATATATAAGATATAGAGAGCATCTGAGAAATGTATCAGAGAAGACTAGAGAGAGATTAGGCCACCATACATACATACATATTGGCATTTTAAATCTTGTTTTGTCAAAATATTTATCTGTTATGTCTAATTTTTAATCAAAATGTATATATCATTGGGTATAATACATAATGCCCATACAACTTAGTACTTAGTGTGTAAATAATCATTTTAAAAAAATAAAAACCAAATGCCCATATATCCACCTTGGAAAACCCTAGGTATAATGATACAAATGAAAACCATAGAATTTAAATAATGAATGTTATGAATGAAATATTAAAGTTTTAATGACTTAAGGGGATGGCTAATCTTAATTAAGGGCCATTGTTTAATAAATGAGGAATAGGGTTAAAAGAATGAATAAGGGAACTCATAAATTTTAAACCTATAAACCCTAAATCCAAATTAATGAATACATCACCATATGGATTATAATTCCAAAAATATTTTTGTGAGGATATTTTTGATGGGAATATGTATTTAATTAAATGTCATTGGTAATTTGAAAGGGGCCACCTAATGTACTTTAGAAAATTCATAGTTAGAAGTTAGATAAATCCACTCTTAGTATGGTTAACACCCTTGCAATAAAAAAAATATTCCGTAAAATCCTTAAATAATTAATGACTTGTGAATAGGGTAAAGTTAATGCTACTTAAATGTGGGTATTAATATTGGTATCAAAGCCAATTGTTTCATACGCTTGGACCCTATGGTTATTAATTGAAAAAGGGAACTAAATAGTTAACCAAACTCAAATTAATAACTAGATCACACAACAATGCATGATATTTTACAACTTAAAAAACCTAGAAAAATGAAACTAAACCTATATAATGATAAAATAACTCCCGTCTTGGTTTGCGTAGAGGGAAGAACTAGAAAAGGGGATTTTTTACATGGAGTTAGATATGCCACCACCATAGCAAGAAGGGACCTCTATATTGCCACAAATCCTATAGACATTACATGATGTCAACGCAACCATACGAGGTGGATTAGTAGGGCCACAACCTAGATAGCATGATAGGGATCCATGACATGAGGGTCAACACCCTTCTCAACATAACGAGGACCATAGAGAAGAGAAATCCCATGCAGAATCAGCTAGACCCAATTCATCACAGAGGGGGCTTGGAGATAGTATTACAGGACAAGGAGATAGATCTAGGAACCCTAGGCCGAGGGATGAGAATTTAGAGAGATTTAGAGGTTGATAGACATCAGATGCAGATCATATCAGGGAGATCCCAAAGTAAACCAGACAATGGGAATTTTTGTGTGGAGTTAGATATACCACCACTAGAGAAAGAAGTTGTTATATTGCCGCAGATCCTACAGACATTACATGATATCAATGCATCCATACGAGGTGGATGAGTAGAGGCACGAACTAGCCATTATGATAAGGATAAATCACATGAGGCTCAACACCCTTCTCGTCACAGTGAGGAGCATAAATAAGAGAAATCCCATGCGGAGTCAACTAGACTCGATTCACCTCAGAGGGGGCTTGGAGAAATGGTTACAAGGCATAGAGATATATCTAGGAACCCTAGGCCGAGGGATGAGCATGTAGAGAGACCTAGGGGTTAAAAGACATCAGCTACAGATCATATTAGGGAGATCCTGAAGCTATGCCCGTCTCATTATGTTGGTGATACATGGGTTTTTTAGGAAGAGGCTTGGTTAGTGAGCTTGAGTGGATGCTTCAAGCTTTGCCCATGTACTAGCAACACAAAGGATCGTGTTGCGATCAATATTTTGAGGGATGCAAAAAGTATTTTATGGAGGAATGAGGAGCAGATTCTCCACATGGACTCATAAACAGTTACTTGGGAGCTCTTCGAGGAGCGGTTCAGGAGTAGATACATATCCTGGAGGTTCATCCAGTAGAGGATACATGAGTTTCACGACCTCTGCCAAGAATCAATGATAGTAGCATAGTATAAGAGTCAGTTTATAGACTTTCTTCAGTATGTCAACTACATGCAAGATGAGAAGGTTAGGATTGATAGGTTCATCAGGGGCCTAAACTTGGATCTGGGAGGTGCAGTACACATTCATTGTCCAAAGACCTTAGCTAAGGCCATTGAGAAGGCCTACATTGCAGAGGATACCAAGGGAAAAGACACAACAAGATAAAGATAGAGTGAGGATCCGTATTTAGCAAATTTAGGATAGTAGGTCAAGGGGGTTATCTCCTCCTCCTAGTGGCATACATGGTTCAACATAGTATTCCTTTAGGCCACCACAGTAGCCACCTCAGTAGCAGCAATAGAATCGTCCATCGTTTAGACCCTCATAATGATTTCATACTCATAAAGGATGGAGTATGGGGCCTCCTCTCAGAGGACCCATCAACACACATGGAGCACTTAGAGCTTAGTCAGTAGGAGCTTGTCAGAAGTGACCATAAAAATCCATGGTAGGATCATCGGGATCTACAACACAGACCACTAGAGTACCTGCCGGAGCCGCATCTCAATGGAGGGGACCAAGTATTTGTTATAGATGCAGAGTAATTACACACCAGTGGAGATATTACCCACAAAACCCTAATAACAAGGGTAAGGAACCTATTTTAGAGACTATAGTCAATGATATGATATGTAGCCATCAAATTTATGTGGTGGTTGAGAACCACCAGAAAAAGCATTAGGGTATAGTGATAGAGACTACAGGTAGCATTAGTAGAGTGATGCAGGCTGGTTGCAGTTAGGAAGGGCCTTAGTTGGGATGTTGAGATGGCTTCTAGATCCAATCTCTCAGTTTAATCCTTAGTTAAGGAGTGTGTAAAGGACCTAAGACCCTTCACCACTACCTTGGATCTTCATATCCTTCCCTTGGGTTCATATGGAGTTATCTTGGGCATGGATTGGTTATCTTCTCACAGAGCTACAGTTGATTGTTACAACAAGATTATATCTTGTGTAGATGATTTAGGAGTTGAGTCTATGATAGTTAGAGTTAGGGGACCCATCTCTATTCGCACTATTTCTGCTATGCAGCTTAAGCAGTGTGCACAACGTCAGATGTCTATTATATGTTATGACAGTTAGTGATAGGTCATAGGATGAGACAAGTGGACCTTCACTTGATGATCATCATATTTTGAGGGAGTTTTAAGATTTTTTTTATAGGTGAGTTACTAGTGTTACCTCCCCCACGTGAGATAGACTTTCATATTGATTTGGATCTTAGAGCAGAGCCTATCTCACGTGCACCATATAGGATGACCACCCCTGAGATATGTGAGCTCAAGTTGTAATTATAGGTCCTTCTCAATAAATGCCTAATCTGACCTGGTGTATTTCCTTGGGGTGCACCAATGCTTTTTGTGAAGAAGAAGGACAGATCCTTGCATTTATGTGTGGAATAGAGGTATTTGAACAAATTAACGATCAAGAATCGTTACCCCTTTCCATGAATTAATGATTTGTTTGATCAAATGAAGGGGATACAATGTTTTCTAAGATAGATCTTGAGTCTAGTTATCATTAGATGAGGATTGCAGAGGCAGATATCCAGAAGACAACTTTCCGTACGAGATGTGGCCGGTACGAGCTCACAGTTGTGCCATTCGGTCTGACAAATTCCCCCACAATGTTCATGAGTTTTATGAACAGGGTATTCAAGACTTTCTAGACCTATTTTTACTCATATTTCTTGATGATATTTTTATCTACTCACATACGCGTGAGGAGAACGAGGAGCACCTTCACCAGGTTTTGTAGTGTCTTCAAGAGTAGTAGCTATATAGGAACCTAGAGAAGTGTGTATTTTTCAAGTCAGAGCTTCAATATTTAAATCACATTATTTCTAGGGAAGGTATTGCAATCGATCCTTCCAAGATTATAGATATCATGGATTGGCCAACACTTACCAGTGTGACCGATGTGCATTGTTTCATGGGATTGACATGTTATTATAGGAGGTTTGTTTAGGATTTATCTCATAATGTGCATCCCATAACTTGCCTTCAGTGGAAAGGGAAGAAGTTTGTTTGGTCATATAGATGTGAGCATGCCTTCAACACACTGAAGGAATGCCTTACGAAAACACTTATTCTAGTAGTGCCAAATCCACAGGGAGATTTCTTCATATGCAATGATGCTTCTTTGGTAGGATTATGAGGTGTATTGATGCAAGATGTCTGTGTAGTAGCCTTTGAGTCTCTAAAACTCAAGGATTATGAGATGAATTATCTGACTTATGACATTAAGATTGTAACAGTTGTGCATGCCTTGGTTCGATGGAGAAATTTATTTTTAGGCAGGAGGTTCATTCTTAGAACAACTCACTTGAGCCTTCAATACCTCTTCACATAGCCTAATCTCAACGCTCGTCAACAGTGTTGGATGGATCTTCTTTATGAGTATGATATGGAGATAGAGCATGTGAAGGGGAAGGACAATGTGGTTACAAATGCCTTGAGTTGTTAGAGACATTTGGTTATGGCTATAATAGTTTGTACAGATTTGAGGACCAAGATATTACAACAACTTCCACATGAATACTTTACCTTTCAATTAGAGCACAGATCGAGTCCCAGAGAGACATTGAGGATAAGTTTGATGGATTTACATTTGAGGTAGATGGTCTTCTTCAGCACAGAGGTCAGATCTATGTACCCAGAGATGGAGGATTGAGGTAGAATATTCTTGTAGGGGAACATCGTGTACCCTATGAAGCCCATCCTAGGGTGAAGAATATGCACACCAATTTGAGACAGGTGTATCATTAGAGAGGGTTGTGGAGAGATGTAGCTCGATTTATGTCTCATTTTTTAGAGTGTTAAAAGGTGAAGGATGAAAATCAACATCCAGTTGGCCTTCTATATCCTCATGCGATATTAGAGTGGAAATGGGACACCATTTCCATGGATTTCATTGTTAGGCTACTGTTATCTCTCAAAAGTGCACCTTGTAGAAAGATGGCTGCAAGTTTTCTAAGCTTGCAAAATTTGATCTCTCTCTTTTGTAGATACAATGGAAACACCTCAGGTCTATGGGTATACCTATTTTGAGGTGAGTCTCTAGTATCAAGGCCGGTTCCTTGTTGATGTATCCTAAATTTATTCTGGGGTTTAAGGGTAAAAGATGACTGTGAGGTAATTAAAACTAAGGTGATACACCAAATTTATATGAGGGATTTGACTGAGTATATGCACAATTGATATGTGAAAGGATTCTTGATGCATAAACCAACAGTTCTTTTATAGAATATTAAGGGCAAAACACTTAGAGGTATTGAGGGAGACTATCACAACAATACTGCTAAGCTAAACATGCACATTAATATCATGCATAAACTACTGAATCTTGCAACAGGGTAAGATGATTAATAAGGGAATTCACATTCACAAGACTAATAGAAACATACACAAGACTGCAAGTAATTGGGAAGGTAGAAAATACTTCACACTTAGAAGGAAAAACTGACAAAAGTTTCTTCAGTACTCCTATATCCAAAAAGTCCTCCTCTGTGCTTTGTAAAGGCACACAATATACAGCAAAATAAAATCTACCCTCTTCCTAAAAATAGCCTAAGGCTTTTACTCTCCCATGCATCTTATTTTTATCCCTTATTTAATAATAGATATAGGAATAAAAATAGAGCATGTAATTACAAATAGGCATTATTAGCCTTAATTACAATATAGTCAAACTGAAGTTGACTGTTCTATTTTTAAGAAAGCAAGGGTAAATAATTTGCTAATAATAAGTTTGCTTGCCATGCAAGTCTTTCTCCTTTGAACATGCAACTTTTTCCTCTTCTCTGTTCTATCTTCTTGTGAAGCATGCAACAAATCAAATCTCTACCTATGAGTAAATAATTCAAACATTTGTAATATTTGCAAAATAAACATCCAATGTGGGGACCATCATCCATGTGCACATGCTGTGATATTGACATCTCTCTCTAAGTGGTCACATGAGTGACATTCTACAAATCAACTTCAAACTCCTTAAAGTGGGGACCACCTCCAAATTGCTTGGTTTGGCCACCTTGGTGGACTTAGCAATAAAAAAGGGTTGACCATTTTACATGGCACATGCCACTATAGTCTCCACCACCTTTTGATTAATTATATGCATGTGCATACTTTTTCGGCTATAATATATAGTTTTCCCTTTTGCAATTTGGATATACTTGATTTAAATTTCACCTTTTCGGTGATCATAGTCAACATGCATGGTTGGGCTTCACATTATTTAAGGTCCAGACTATAGTGAATAAGTCAAATTTGTAAATGATTTTTAAATGATAAGGTCAGCCCCTTCGCGATGATGAATCAAACCTTGGTATGTTTTTCGGTGGATTGTATAACTCAAGTTGAGTTGCTTTGATAATTGTGATTAATCTTGGGTCATTGATTTCTTTCCTTGATGCATTCGATGTCATCCATCCTTGACTGTGAGTTAGGGTTTACTCCTGCAATTAATATGGTCGGTGGCATCCTGATCATGGTGGTTTTGCTTCAAACTTTGAGGATCATTTTCAGCCTTTGATCTTTGTCCTTCTGACCTCGAGCCATTGATTATTGACCCTTGGTTAGGTTAAGGTTAACTCGTCTCTTGAATTTGCATGGTAAAGTGAGGCTCTACCCTAATGACCATTTCATTTAGATTTTTACTATGCAGGCAAAGCCTTGAAAAAATTTTTGTTCGATGCCATTGTTTGAAGATTTTGTACTCAGCTCTTTGCAAAAATGGTTCTCTGTCATTCTTTGCTTCTCTTGAGCTCTCTGCGTGGCTGTACATTTGATCATTCCTGAGCTTTTGAGCTCAATTATGGGGGTGTCATTGTTGATTATTATCAAGCTTCTTAGGTTGAGATTTTGATCTGCACATGGAGTTTTCTGTTTCTGATCGATCTCATGACAAAATATGATGAAGAAACTACGTATAACTCAGCCATTTCTTTTTCCTGTGGTCTTATGTGAATATTTACTGCCATTAATGAAAAGTGGTAAGGCTCTAGGTCTGCGAGCTCTGTAACTTGTTTCTCTTAGTTATTTGGCTTTATTCGACACTCACACCTCGAACCCTCATGTTTCAATGTGCTTTTTTGCATGAACTTGATCTCTGAGCTTGAGTAAGCTTTTGGGTGTCGTCATTCTTGAGGATTTTGAGCTTACAACAAGCCTAAACTGGTAAGTCACCCCACCTTCGATTTTCTCTCAAAAAATGTGAAAATATTTCCTTGTAGCTCATATTTGGGGCTTTTCTTGATTATTATATTCTAAATATAAAAATGGGTATTCCCATTTTGCTCGAAACTCACTAGATCTGAATGTTTCTCGATATGGATATTCAAACTTGTACTCATTGAGTTTGAAACTTGTGTTTTTATTCATTTTAAGAGTTCATCGGTGCTCTATTTCCGTGCTTATAGCTGAGCTCGGCCACTGTTTGAAAGATTGCCCACTGTGGCAATTTTATCTCAATATTGAATCTCTCCATGACGTTGTTGAATGGTTTGACGTTTTCATTTTTGAATTTGAGTCTAATTTAAACATGAGTTTGCCCTTACTAGTTCATACTTGTTGACCCATTCTTGTCTTGGAATGCCACTAATGATTTTTTTCCCTTACTCTGATCTACTGTGAAAGCCTTGAGCTCAGATTTCTTTTGCTTATTTTTCTCAATACTCATCGCTGCACATGCATATCCTTTACTCTAACTTTGATGTCCAGGGGACCAATCTGTATTGTTGTTTCCATTGCGAGGTTGTTTTCCCTTTTTGCAATCTGAAAATCTGACACATAATTCCAAGGAATACGTGTTCTAGTTGTAGTTTATATTTAACTGTTGATATTTGAATTCTTCATAATACAACTTATATTTGTTCTATTGGTTCATTTGTTCAATTTCTTTACTTTAGAAAGAAGTTATGTTCATATGCTAATGTTGAAGATAATTCTATACACACTTGATTGCTCCACGTCTTCAGATAGCAAGACTTTTAAAATACTTAGGTATTGTACAGTACAAGCTCCTGAAAGAACAAGTTTGTGATTGTATAGCTTGGATTTCTCATTGAACCTTGATGTGAAATTTTTTGCTACTACTCCTGGAAGCATGGTTGTTTAAAAAACTACATTCTTTTGTATACCTCTCTCTTCAGTTCACCTTTTGAATTGATCCCTTGTAACCTGTAGTTGCATTTTCATTCTTTGATTCTGAAGTTGATGATTACTTTGATTGAATATTGAACTAGAGATGTCAACTGGCACAATAGAAATGTATTTTTGATTATTTGTACTTAAGATGTCTTTGTACCCTGCAAGTGGTTTTCTTGAAATTATAAACAGTTCATCTATTTTTGATATTATTTTAGGCATAAGCCTTGATTCAGATGCTTGTTAAGGTCTTTGGAACTTGTTTCTTTTACATAGATGCTTTATTTCTTTTATAGTAACATTTCTAGCATGTTGGAAAATATGAAATATTGATTTTCAATGGCGAAGCCCTGGCAATTTTTTTCCAGAATTCTCTCTTCCATCCATTTCCAGCTATAGTAATTGTATTTTCTGATTCAGAATATAGAACATAACACTTCATGTTTGAAGCTGGATTGGTAAATAAAACTAAGACATCATAACTGTTTATCTTGATCATGGCATGCTTTACTGCTTTTCTGTATCACTTACTTGATTTAAATAATTATTTTAAAGCATGTAGTAGTTGAAAGGAACATGATGAAAAGTTGTAAATGTCCATTTTACATGGAAAAGCCCTGTCAAAATTTTCCCAGAATCTTCTTCTTTCGTTCTGTTTCAGTTGTAATCCTTTCTTTCTAATCAACTTCAGCTTCTTAAAATCTGATTCTTTTTCTTCAGTTGCAATCTGAAACATGTGCTTCTATTGCTAGTCTCTTTTCTGTACTAATAACATGTTCCATTTGAAGAAAATATTGAGTTTGAGTTACATTAATTCTTCTTTGAGCCTGTACTTATGACTTGTCTATTTCTTCTTGGCTGCAACCTGTACTTGCACACTTAAGAAAATAGTTAGAAAATACTTAGGCTTTTTGGCCTCTCTTGTGTCCATGTTTCTTCTTTCCTTTTCTCTTTCTTCTTTCTGAATGAGTAGAGCATGTATGCAGTTTGATCTTCAAGTAAATTATATCTCTTGTTTTGAAGAGATTCATATGCATGAACTAAGAGAATAAGGAATATGAATTGATCTCTGAGCTCATAACTGATTGTTCATCTTTTCTTCTTTTTAGGTACAATGACTTCCACAAAGAAGGATGAAGAAAGGAACAAAAGTTGGGATGGAGCTACTTCGAACAACGAAGAAAACCCCAAGGAAATGATGGGTTCACTCATACTCCTTACTTTATTTTTCATGCATGTGTACCTCTTATTTCAGTAGTTGTACTTTACTTTCCAGTTACATCCCACGACTTGTGTGGGAACATTTGAAATTTTCCTTATGAATAAAACATTGAATTTTGTAAATGAGTTGTATATTTATTTCTGCATTTCAGTTTTCTGTATGGATTGTATGATAAACTAAACAACTCAGTAATATAATTGAATGTCTTAATCATGAAGGAAAGAAAATTAATGAGAACCTGTAACATTCAGTAATGAACTCTGATTTCTACAATCTGCACTTATGTTTGCTGTCCCAAAACTCAACACTTCACCTATTCTATAATTTGGTGTCTTCATCAAGACAACACAGTTGTCCTTCGGGGCCCTTGTGTTCTTTTGCTGAAGATATCATGAAATTGCAGACTATGTGATCTGTTATGTTTTGTAACAACACACATAGCTGCATAGATTTCACTTAATCATTAACTAATCTAGCAATAACCAATAATATCAAAACTCCCTTAGCTTAGGTATACTTCACCAATGCCTTTCATCGTAATGACGAAGTTTCAAGTTGCCTGTTTTTGCACAAGTGCATAAAAATTGTCAACATTTCTGGCGATCCTGCAGGGAAAGCTCCCTGCTAGCTTATAGATCAGTGCCTTGCTTCTTGTCCATTGGGCATGGAGTCCAAACATGTAACCAAAATTTTTCTTTTCCAAAAGGTCCAACCCTTCCAAAATGGAACTAAAACTGGGAAAGGATCTGGTAAACTAGATCACATGCACGAATGCACTTATTGAATTGAAAAACAATGCAATGTGCAGGGACTGCACTTATTGAAGGGAAATCCTACTCTAACAATCACTGTAAGATTTTCAATAATAGTGTTTGAGAAACATACCATTCACAGGAATGGGAAGTTCCTCTCCATTCATCTTTGAAAGTTGAAAAGCATTGTGTTCTTTGCAAGCTGAAATCATGTAAGGGCCACTCTAGATTGTATCAAACTTTATGTGTCTTCCTGGCTTTGCACGATTAGCATCCCACTTTAACACAATATCTCCTTCATTGAAGATTCTGAATTTGGCTTTCTTGTCAAAATTCTTCTTCATTTGTTTTTGATTCTTTTCCATATTCAAATGGGCTTTATCTCTTAGCTCTTGTAATTCCATTAACTCTACATAACGAACCTGTAATGGTTTATTCTCAAGTATCTCCATTTGATGCAGCAAGTCCAATGTGGGTAACTCAATTGAAATAGGCATTCTTGCTTCTTTTCTGTACACAAGTCTGTATGGTGAATTGCCAACTGATCTTTTAGGAGTCACCCTATTAGCCCAAAGTGCTGAATTCAACATCAGATGCCAAGCTCTTTGATTATCTTTGAGTATTCTTTTGATGATCCTTAAAAGGTTCTTGTTAGTACTTTCAGCTAAGCCATTACCTTACGGATAATAATTAGATGAAGAACTTAAGTAAATTCCATGGTTGACAGCCCAATCTATTATCTTTGCACCAAGAAATGCTAAAGCATTATCTGATATGATAGTTGCTGGAACACCAAATCTATAGACTATACCTTCATAAAAGGATAGTATCGAAGCTTCATTAGCATCCTTCAACGTTATAGCTTCAATCCATCATGTAAAATAATCTGTAGCAATTAAGATCCACTTATGTCCTTGTCATGAAGGAGGGTTTATCATGCCAATAAAATCAAGACCCCACTACATAAAAGGTTGATCAACTGAGATAGGCTGCAAGGGTAGTGAAGCTAAACATTCTTTTCCAACAAAGAAAGAACATTTTTTACACTTTCTGATCCATTCAAAACTGTAACACTCTGATTTTGTATGTTAACTTGGTGAATGTTTTACCTACTGCTACAGCTGCTGAAATGAAAGCAAACATGATAAGATATGTTTTGATCTTAAGAGAATGTGTTGCTAATTTGGATTCTTGCATACTGTGATTTATTGCATGGGACAGCAAATATTGTACTTGTGTGTTTGCCGATGTGATGACAGATTGTCGTATACTTGCTTGCTCTTGTGCTGATTGACAACATACCCTGAATCAATTCCATTGATTCAAGTATGCTGAGGTCCTCTTGTGATTTTTGTGTCGATTCACACTTGAACCGGACTAGGATTATTATGATCGTGCAGCGCCTGATTACAGGTGTGAATAGCTAGCACGAAAATGCCAACGACAGGGGTTCGATTCTTGAACCCTGTACTGTCGAATTTGGGACCATCGTGAGGTGAGAAATGCCTGGACACGGGTGGCCTTGGCATGTAATCTGAAGGACGGAACGTCCTGCTCTGTGTTAACGTGAACGTTAGTAAGGAGGTTGGATGGAAGTTGTTAGTGTTAGTGGTTAGTGTGAATTAAACCTAAACTAACCCTAAGGCCTAACACACATCCTACACTATCATCCTAAGTGGATTTTTAAAATTACAAAAAAAAAGGGGGAAAATAAACCTAAATTCTAAAACCTAAGATTGAATTAGGACCTAGGTTGAATACTACTTGCAACCTAAACTAATCCTAAACTAAGGGGTACGCAGACCCTTGGGAGGAAAGGGATAAGGATGGGAAGGAGGCATTCATTGGTATTTAATGAACTGTCCCTTCGTGGACGGCGCCAGTTTTGGCGGGGCAGGTAAGGAATTTAGAGGCATCTATTTTGAAATAGAGCCAAATTCAGTTGCATGGAAAATTTGAAATTTAGAAGCTCGCCAACCCAAGTGGCGGTGGCGTGGGAAGTAGGGAAAAAGGAAGAGCCTTTAATGCATTAATTGTTTTTGGTCCTCGCAACCAGCTCACCTTGGAAACAGCATGAGGGAATTTGATTTTCATTTTTGTTGATTCGAGCCTTTTGTGAAGTTTCTCTGCATTTGGTTTTTCTGACCTGGTTCGGTCGAACCAGCTCTTGGCATTTGACATTTTCTTGGGGATCTGGAGGCTGTTGTTAAGACTGAAGAAGGAAGGAAGTATTGGAGAGTTTGTGCTGTCGCTGTGGGAAGGGAAAACGCGGCAAATAAGATTTTCTTCGAGCTCTGGAAAAGAGATTTCAGGCATGTTAAGCCCTTCTCTTTAAAAATCTTTGCTTTGATTAAGTGTATCATTAAAACAACCCTGCTCTTGGGTTTTGATTTTGTGACTGTTGTCAAGTCTGTTCGATTTGGGTTTTTATCGATTCTTACTTCTCTTTTGCTTGGAAAATGATATGAAGAATTTTTTCTAGTTGCTTGGTCTTGATTTGTTTATGTATGAATCAAGTTGGAAATAGACATTTTCGTCTCTGTACATGTTGTATGAATTGGAACAGACTGTTTAATCATTTCCTTATAGTGTAAACGTTTTCTTCGCTGATTGGGCTTGGAACTGCCTTGGCATGAAAAGAGGAAACGGATTTACAGTCGTGTTATATCGCTGTCATTTTGGTAATAATACAAAATACTATTATTGGTCGCTGAGTTCAGCTGTCCTTGTATTTCTTGAATGAAATGCTTTCTTGTCGTGCTGGTTGTTTAACAGCATTGGGGAAAATGTCATATGTATCACGGGCCTGTACAGGTTACTTGAGTTGTTTTTGATATTGAAACTATACGTTCTTTTGCTGATGGATTAAAATAAAAGAAGCAATAGTTGTTTGAACTGGGATTTTAATGGAAATGGCATTTGGGTTTTCTTGAGTATTTGAACTCGAATTGAATGAAGTAATAGCAATACTTTTATTGCTGTGCCTTTTCTTATTTAGGAAATGAGCGAATACGTTTTAACAACCATGAAAATAGAGGAAAGTTAACTGTTTTTCCTTTAGAGGTTATGGTTGGACTGTGTTTCCCTTGCTGTGAGGATAAGATGGTTTTATTGTGTTTCATAGATGCTGTTCGGTCTTCCTGTTCGGGCTGTAGACGCAATTACAAATTGATTTTGTTTTCTGTGCAATGAATGATTATAATTCCTTCTTGCTGTAATGAAAGGTTGACCCCATTGCGTCTAGTAGTTGTGGTTTGACCTTCTGATTTTGAACTATCTTGTGAATGCGAACTTGACTGGGATATTCATTGTTGTAGCACGTTGGATTAAAACTGCACAGGCTATGTGAGATGCTTATCAATGAGAACGATTGTTCTGTTATCTTTATAAGTTGAGCTGTCCTGCTAAGATAAACATGATTGGAGTGTTTTTATTTCATTCTGAATACAATGATTGTTTCTTAATGAAATCATAGAGAATGAATTCTTCTCTTTTTGCTATTTGGGGACTCTGAAAGTAACATTGGAGTTTACTGTGCATATGCCTTGATCTTGCTGTAGGTAACAGCAATGTACAACTTGTTATCAAGAACTGTATGCGTTCAGGGGTATAAAAGATCATATGAATATATGCTTGCGTGATTGCATAATTGTTTGATTGGTTAACCATACAGTGAAAGAAGTATGGAATCTTCTAGTACAACAAATACATAGTATGCATCTTGATATGGCTTGTTCAATGATGAATACGATGTCTTACTAACCTGTTTTGATATTCATATGAACTGGAATTAAATGAAATTATTCTTGCTGCCGGAAAGTGAATTCCGAGTGGATTTGGTAAGTTTCACTCTGAACTGTTATCTTGAATTGTCTTTCGTTTGGGTTCTACTGTTAGGACAGTCATGTGGAAAGAAATAGAGATATAAATGAATGTTTTAGAAAAATGATCTTTTCTTCTTTCATTCAGTTGGAAATCTGGAATTCGTGAATAATGAATTTTATAGTGCTTAGATGGAAGCAACGATATGCATTGCTGTTCGCTTTCTTGTCTGTACTTGAATGCTTTGAATTTAATACGCTTCATGAACGGAAAGGAAAGTAATGGATTTATATTTCAGTTAGTTTCATCCTTTGCATTTGTTATTAATGAAAGGCGTGGAAAGGATAACTGGATGCTATATAGGCAACAAGCTACTTGTATTCCTAACTTTACAAATATTGTAAATTGATACTTGTAATGATTATGTGGAAACGGGACAGCAGTCCCTTGGCTGATTGTGATGATATTTTTGATAGTTCAGTTGTTATGCTGATCTCTCTTTTATGCTTTTCGAGATTGATGTTTTGATGTTGTTTCATAAAAGCAGGGTTCTTTTATTGAAACAGTTAGTTGAAGCATCTTATTTTAAGGATAAGTGCTTAATGTGCTCAGTTTCATTGAACTGACCCGTGCAATTCATTTTGCAGATGGAATTTGATTAAAAATGAAGACTTGGCTGTTTTATGATGCCTCTTGATTAGATGTGAAATAAATTGTAATTGTTGCTTTTATTCCTCTTTGGGGAATTGTGGAAAGAAGAAAATATATTCTTCTATCCATAAGTTGTATGGATGCTTTTGTATAAACTATACCCAATCAGCTGGATTGGCAAATGTACAAATTATGACTTGAAATATTGAATACAGTTACAAGTGTGATATTTTTAATAATTACATCAGTTTGATATAGTTATTTAAATTGGAAATACGATGTTATTTCTTGATTTGGAATTGTTTCATTATCCTTGGATGGATGTTGAATTGAAACTGATATCTATTCTTACTTAAATACAAACTTTTAAGTTGAACGATGCAATTAGTTCATGCTTGGGTAAAGATGAATTTTTAATTGACATTAAAAGGATTAAGAAGAATATGATTTCATAATCAGAAGGTATTCAGGATTAGCGTAGGACCTAAGGAATATCAATTTAAATTTCGAGTATTCGAACTTCGTTTTCGAACTCCATTAATGATTCCATTTGATAAAAATTCAGAATAAAGGATATTGGATAAATATATCCACAACTAATGAACCTTAACTATATAATGTTAAGGAGAATAAATGAATTCATTTCTCGAAGATTAGACCTCATTTGAATGACGTCTAATAAGTTAATATTCTTAAAATAGATGCAGTGGGAACATCTTGGCTAAGTTTAATAGGTTAAAACTTATCACGTCCTTCGGTACGGACTGCTTAATCCACTGATTAAGAAATAAACCTAGTAAGGAAATGTAGCCCTTCGATACGAAGGAGAAGATACATAGCAAACTAATGGATGGTTTAGTCCCTCTTAGTTATATACAACTGCAACGGAAACGAGGATTAAGGGATCAACGTGGATGTTGAAAATTGTTTTTAACTATTTAACTCGTGGCTAAGTCACTTCAGCAGGATGTGTATTCTCGATGGGTGGATTCTGCAGGACATTGGCATACGCCAACTACAGCAATGTGTCTTCATGAAGACGGGGGACTTCATGACGACACAATGTTGCAGCTGACATTATAGCAATGCCCTCCCGAATTAAAACATTTAGAATACATAGGCTGAATGTGTAGATCTTAGCAGGGGGATAGGGTATGATCTTGTATACAGAGTGACTCCGGAATGCTAAAGATAAGTAGACACATGGAGTCGTGGGGTAACGACACCGTATGTCTGCGTATCTTTAGTTACCAGGAGTGCCTTCCTCATACCCCGTTTCATATTACTAGCTGGAACTGAAAGTTTAAAACTGAACTTAAACGATGAGGACTGGTAGGAACTAGGAAAGACCATTCTAGATAACAGGTGAAGTGAAGTGAAGGACTTATTCCGTAGATGTGTATCACATCCAGGAATATGATCATGCAAAGCATGTGAAAATCTTTGGCCAAAGTATCGCAATTGCTGGTTGCGTTGTCCTTATCACTTAATTTAAGATGCAGGATGTCAGAATGAATATCAGTAACAGATATTCATATAGGCTTCTTAAATGGATCACTTCGATAACCTTGGAAGGTTATGAGAACAGGTATATATATATAATATACTATGCAAACAAAAACATGAAGGATCCATTGTTGCCGAGTCATGAACATGAAGGATCGGTTGTTGACGAGTCATGAAATGAAGGATCGTTGAAACTCGAGCCATGAAAATGGAAGATCGGAAGTTCATCGAGTCATTTACAGCAGCATATTAGAATCTGTTATAAGATTGAATGGCATTGAATGTGTGTTCCATATTGTAAATATGTGAACAGGGAACATTCGTTTTAAAAAGAAATTGTATGATCCAAACTGTGTTGTTTGGGTAGAGAACAATTATTAAAACTTGAACGTGTGTTTGAATTTTATAATTCATAACAGAGAACGTTATATACAAAAAAAAAAAATTCCCTTGTTCTGGTGTTTTAAAATGGGGATGTTACATCTTAGGTATCAGAGCTGAAGGTTGCAGCTCTTAGACCTAATGAGTCCACGTTATTAATAAAGTTTACATTTTCTTATTGAACAAAAAAATGGTCAGGACAAGAGGGAATGCTGTGAATAATCCGTTGCAGGGTGGAGAAGCAGCAACTGCCCAAAAGCTGGATGAAATCCTTGCTGCCCTACTTGAAACGAGGGATCGTTTGACTGTACTGGAACAACAGTCAATGGGCAATGAAGAGGAGGGGAATGAAGCTGAAATAAATGATCAGCTACCTCCTGTGGACAACATCAATGGAGGGAATCCGGGTGTTGATGATAACAATGTAATTGCTCCTAATCCCCCTGAAAATAAAAGGGCAAGATTAGCAGCTGAACTTACAAATGATATAAAGAGAATAAGTCCTCCAAAGTTTGATGGAACAACTCTTGGGGACGGAGTTGAGAACTGGCTCAGTGAAATGGAGAAATACTTTGCAATAAGAAACTTCTCCAAAGAGACTAAAGCGATATGGGGAGCATATCAGCTTTCTCATGAAGCATCATCCTGGTGGGACAACCGTAAGGTTGAGCTGAATATTGTCGAATCAGACATAACTTGGGATCAATTTAAGGGTTATTTTAGGCAACGATGGCTGCCTCAACTCTATTTTGATAGGAAAATGACTGAATTTCAGAACCGGTCGCAAGGAAGGCTGTCGGTGACAGAATACTGGGAAGGGTTTACTAAACTCCTTAAGTATGTACCGCATTACCAAGCTGACGAGAAGTTCAGAATACGTAAATTCATAATGGGATTGAATCCCATCATTGGTGGCGAAGTGGATGTCCACGGCCCAACCAGCATGGATGGAGTTGTCGAAAAGGCAATCAGATAGGAACAGAAATTGAGAGCAATATCTGCTCACAGGGAAGAGATAAGGAAGAAGATTCCCAATCCTTCTTCGTCTCTTGCATCAAAAAGGGGACCTTGGAAAAGGTTTGGTGTGAAAAATAAAATTGTTGTAGATAACAACAAGAAACCTTGTGATGAACAGACCTGTAAATAGCGTGCGGAACAAGCTTCCCAAAAGTTAATGGCATTGGACAGAAGTCCTATGGAAGCCAGAATGATAACTTTAAGGCTGGAAATAAATTTGAGCCTAGAAAAGGGCCAGCTGGAGGATGCTTCAATTGTGGAAAGGACCACTATGCGAATCACTGTCCTCTGAAGAAGGATGATCACGGACAGCAGCATAGGATACATGTTGCAGTGGCTAACAGACAAGCTGAAAAGCAAGTGACGCCCATAGAAGTTACGGGTAAGTTATTCGGTAAACCTGTAATTGTACTTTTTGATACTGGGGCTACAGAATGTTTTATTTCTGCTGAACTTGCTATGAAATTAAAAATAAAGGCTGCGAGAATGGATAAAACATGGACAGTGCATTATGGGAATAATGCTGTCCATACAGTTGAAATGTGCCTTTTAGGGGCAATTCTTGATCTGCCTGGGTTCTCCACCGAAGTTGACTTGTATGTCACTCCTCTAGGATCATATGATATCATTATTGGAGTTAACTGGTTGGCTGAACATAAGGCAAAGGTTGACTGTTATGAAAAACAAGTCAGTTGCCTTGATGACCTGGAGAAAGCAGCAATCATTCAAGGTGTAAAACGGGAAGTTACAGTTAGGAAACTGACGGCTATGCAACTAAAGAGGGTTAAAAACAGAGGCTGCACTTTGTATGCAGTAAAAATGATAGAAAATGAAGAGGAAGATAATGATTTCATGGAAAGATATCCATTGTTGAGGGATTTTCGTGATGTATTTCCGGAGGAATTACCGGGTCTTCCGCCCAAACGTGAGTTTGACTTCGCTATAGAGATCAAACTAGGAACGGAACCCATATCTAAGGCACCTTATAGAATGACTACCATTGAGTTGGTAGAACTGAAGGCTCAGTTACAAGAACTTCTGACAAAAGGGCTGATCAGACCTGAGCGTCTCACCTTGGGGAGCGCCGGTAATCTTTGTAAATAAAAAGGATGGCACCTTGAGGCTGTGCATTGAATACAGAATGCTGAATAAAGCAACCATTAAAAATCGATACCCACTTCCGAGAATCGATGATCTGTTTGATCAGATGCGAGGAGCATCAGTCTATTCAAAAATAGATCTGCAGTCAGGGTACCATCAGCTGAGAATAAAAGAGCAAGATATTCATAAAATAGCTTTTAGAACGAGGTATGGGCATTATGAGTTCACGGTGTTTCCTTTTGGGCTGACTAATGCACATGCCGCCTTCATGAATCTAATGAATAACATTTTTCAAGAATACTTAGACAAGTTTGTGTTTGTATTCTTAGACGACATTCATATATACTCTAAAAATGTCGAAGAGCACCAAGAACATCTCAGGATAGTGCTGGAAATCTTAAGAAAGAGGAAGTTGTATGGCAAACTGTCCAAATGTTCCTTTTATGATGCAGAGGTGCATTATTTGGGACACGTTATAAGCAAAGACGGGATAGCTGTTGACCCTTCAAAGATCACAGCTATAACTGAGTGGCCTGCGCCTAAGAACGTGCACGAAGTGAGGAGCTTCATGGGCTTGGCTGGATATTATAGAAAGTTCGTTAAGGACTTTTCAAAAATTGCTGCCCCAATCACTTCGTTGCAAAAGAAAGAAAAGAAATTTGTCTGGACAGACAAATGTGAATCTGCCTTTAAAAAGTTATCGCTTATAAAAGCAGAAAGATTAAGTTACATGAATAGAATTATGCTCCACATGATCTTGAGCTCGCTGCCATTGTTCATAGCGCTTCAAACATGGAGGCATTACCTTCTTGGCAAGCCCTTTGAATTGAAAACAGACCATCTGGGGCTGAAGTATATTTTTACGCAGCCAAATCTGAATCGCAAGGCAGCGAAGATGGTTAGAATTTCTGTCTCAGTATGATTTTGATATAAGCTACATTAAGGGCAAGGAAAATAGAAGTAGCAGATGCTCTAAGTCGAAGGAAGCATATCTCTGCTCTTATAACGTTAAGAACTCAGTTTAAGGATGAGGTAAAAGATGCCTTGGAATCAGATCCTTATTTCCAGCAAGTCAAATCAGCACTTGCTTCAGAATCGCAGGACATCAGGTATAAAGGATTTCGTTTTGATAACGAAGGAGTTCTGAGGTTCGAAAACAGGGTATATGTACCTGTGGCAAATGACTTAAGAGGGAAATTGTTAACTGAATTCCATAATTCACCTTTTTCTGGACACCCTGGCATTACAAAAATGCTCGATGATCTTAAGCAACAATATTTTTGGAAGGGAATGAAAAAGGATGTGGTAGAGTTTGTAACACACTGCATGGAATGTCAGCGTGTTAAAGCGGAACATATGCACCCTACTGGATTATTGTATCCCCACAGCATTCCGCAGTATAAATGGCAAGTGATAACGATGGATTTTGTTCAAGGATTGCCTATGTCAAGAAATAAACATGACATTATCCTGGTTGTAGTCGACAAATTGACCAAAGTGGCACACTTCATCGCTGGTAATTTGAAGGATGATGCACCAGTTCGAGAAAGAAGATTTTTGCATGAAATCTTCAGATTGCATGGAATACCAGAATTAATCATATCGGACAGGGATCCGAGGATGACATCTAGGTTTTGGAAAACGCTTAATGCAGCCTTGGGAACTAAATTAAACTTCAGTTCTACATATCATCCAGAAACAGATGGACAGACTGAGAGAGTTAATCAAGTTTTAGAGGACATGCTAAGGATGTATTGCATGGACCAACAGTATAAATGGGAGGAATACCTTCCGCTGGTAGAATTTGCTTACAATAACACCTATCATGCCTCTTTAAAAATGGCGCCCTTTGAAGCATTGTATGGGAGAAAATGCAGAACCCCTGTCAGCTGGGACAGCGTTGAGGACAGAGAGGTAATTGGGCCAGAAATCCTTATGGAAATGGAACAGCAAATCAAAATGATTCGGGAACATCTAAAGGAGGCTGCCAATAGGCAAAAGAGCTATGCAGACTTGAAGTGGGTTGACAGGCATTATAAACTTGGAGAGAAGGTCTTTCTTCGGGTGAAGCCGAAAAAAGAGCTCCATAACTTTTGGCAAGGCTGCCAAGTTGTCGCCACGTTACCTGGGACCTTTTGAAATTATTGAAATAATCAACCCTGTAGCTTATCGTCTAGCATTACCTCCTGCTTTGTCTCAAATGCATGATGTTTTTCATATTTCTTTGCTTAAGAAATACATGACAGATTTATCCCATGTGCTAAATTGGAATTCCTTGCAGGTCCAAGACCCAAGAATAATCGTGGTTAAGCCCATTCGAGTGTTGGGAACTCGCCAGTTGTACTTGAGAAATCGCGAAGTGAACCAATGTAAGGTCCAGTGGGACCAGTTCAGCAAAGAAAGTGCAACTTGGGAGAATCTCGAAGAAATGAGATCTACTTTTCCACACCTATTTAACTGAATATGAAATTCAAAGAACTGAAAATTCTACCAAATTTAGACAATTATTAGTCTATTGTACAGTTGTCTTAAAACGTTGTTTTTAAGAGAGAATCTATTTTTGGTATGAACTTATGAACGAAAGGACAATAACTGAACTTTGTCCTAGGAACTCCTTGATTTGTTAATCTGATCATCGGGACGATGATTCTTTAAGGAGGGAAGAATGTAACACTCTGATTTTGTATGTTAACTTGGTGAATGTTTTACCTACTGCTGTAGCTGCTAAAATGAAAGCAAACATGTTAAGATATGTTTTGATCTTAAGAGAATGTGTTGCTAATTTGGATTCTTGCATACTGTGATTTATTGCATGGGACAACAAATATTGTACTTGTGTGTTTGCCGATGTGACGACAGATTGTCGTATACTTGCTTGCTCTTGTGCTGATTGACAGCATACCCTGAATCAATTCCATTGATTCAAGTATGCTGAGGTCCTCTTGTGATTTCTGTGTCGATTCACACTTGAACCAGACTAGGATTATTATGATCGTGCAGCGCCTGATTACAGGTGTGAATAGCTAGCATGAAAATGCCAACGACAGGGGTTCGATTCTTGAACCCTGTACTGTCAAATTTGGGACCTCGTGAGGTGAGAAACACCTGGACACGGGTGGCCTTGGCATGTAATCTGAAGGACGGAACGTCCTGCTCTGCATTAACGTGAACGTTAGTAAGGAGGTTGGATGAAAGTTGTTAGTGTTAGTGGTTAGTGTGAATTAAACCTAAACTAACCCTAAGGCCTAACACACATCCTACACTACTATCCTAAGTGGATTTTTAAAATTACAAAAAAAAGGGGGGGGAAAATAAACCTAAATTCTAAAACCTAAGGTTGAATTAGGACCTAGGTTGAATACTACTTGCAACCTAAACTAATCCTAAACTAAGGGGTACGCAGACCCTTGGGAGGAAAGGGATAAGGATGGGAAGGAGGCATTCATTGGTATTTAATGAACTGTCCCTTCGTGGACGACGCCAGTTTTGGTGGGGCAGGTAAGGAATTTAGAGGCATCTATTTTGAAATAGAGCCAAATTCAGTTGCATGGAAAATTTGAAATTTAGAAGCTCGCCAACCCAAGTGGCGGTGGCGTGGGAAGTAGGGAAAAATGCAGAGCCTTTAATGCATTAATTGTTTTTGGTCCTCGCGACCAGCTCGCCTTGGAAACAGCATGAGGGAATTTGATTTTCATTTTTGTTTATTCGAGCCTTTTGTGAAGTTGCTCTGCATTTGGTTTTTCTTACCTGGTTCGGTCGAACCAGCTCTTGGCATTTGACATTTTCTTGGGGATCTGGAGGCTGTTGTTAAGACTGAAGAAGGAAGGAAGTATTGGAGAGTTTGTGCTGTCGCTGTGGGAAGGGAAAACGCGGCAAATAAGGTTTTCTTCGAGCTCTGGAAAAGAGATTTCAGGCATGTTAAGCCCTTCTCTTTAAAAATCTTTGCTTTGATTAAGTGTATCATTAAAACAACCCTGCTCTTGGGTTTTGATTTTGTGACTATTGTCAAGTCTGTTCGATTTGGGTTTTTATCGATTCTTACTTCTCTTTTGCTTGGAAAATGATATGAAGAATTGTTTCTAGTTGCTTGGTCTTGATTTGTTTCTGTATGAATCAAGTTGGAAATAGACATTTTCGTCTCTGTACATGTTATATGAATTGGAACAGGCTGTTTAAGCATTTCCTTATAGTGTAAACGTTGTCTTCGCTAATTGGGCTTGGAACTGCCTTGGCATGAAAAGAGGAAACAGATTTACAGTCGTGTTATATCGCTGTCATTTTGGTAATAATACGAAATACTATTATTGGTCGCTGAGTTCAGCTATCCTTGTATTTCTTGAACGAAATGCTTTCTTGTCGTGCTGGTTGTTTAACAGCATTGGGGAAAATGTCATATGTATCACGGGCCTGTACAGGTTACTTGAGTTGTTTTTGATATTGAAACTATACGTTCTTTTGCTGATGGATTAAAATAAAACAAGCAATAGTTGTTTGAAATTGTTTCTTATTGAAATTTTCATGGAAATAGATCCTTTTCCTTCTCCAGTTTTGGGATTTTAATGGAAATGGCATTTGGGTTTTCTTGAGTATTTGAACTCGAATTGAATGAAGTAATAGCAATACTTTCATTGCTGTGCCTTTTCTTATTTAGGAAATGAGCGAATACGTTTTAACAACCATGAAAATAGAGGAAAGTTAACTGTTTTTCCTTTAGAGGTTATGGTTGGACTGTGTTTCCCTTGCTGTGAGGATAAGATGGTTTTATTGTGTTTCATAGATGTTGTTCGGTCTTCCTGTTCGGGCTGTAGACGCAATTACAAATTGATTTTGTTTTCTGTGCAATGAATGATTATAATTCCTTCTTGCTGTAATGAAAGGTTGACCCCATTGCGTCTAGTAGTTGTGGTTTGACCTTCTGATTTTGAACTGTCTTATGAATGTGAACTTGACTGGGATATTCATTGTTGTAGCACGTTGGATTAAAATTACACAGGCTATGTGAGATGCTTATCAATGAGAACGATTGTTCTGTTATCTTTATAAGTTGAGCTGTCCTGCTAAGATAAACATGATTGGAGTGTTTTTATTTCATTCTGAATACAATGATTGTTTCTTAATGAAATCATAGAGAATGAATTCTTCTCTTTTTGCTATTTGGGGACTCTGAAAGTAACATTGGAGTTTACTGTGCATATGCCTTGATCTTGTTGTAGGTAACAGCAATGTACAACTTGTTATTAAGAACTGTATGCATTCAGGGGTATAAAAGATCATATGAATATATGCTTGCGTGATTGCATAATTGTTTGATTGGTTAACCATACAGTGAAAGAAGTATGGAATCTTCTAGTACAGCAAATACATAGTATGCATCTTGATATGGCTTGTTCAACGATGAATACGATGTCTTACTAACCTGTTTTGATATTCATATGAACTGGAATTAAATGAAATTATTCTTACTGCCGGAAAGTGAATTCCGAGTGGATTTGGTAAGTTTCACTCTGAACTGTTATCTCGAATTGTCTTTCTTTTGGGTTCTACTGTTAGGACAGTCATGTGGAAAGAAATAGAGATATGAATGAATGTTTTAGAAAAATGATCTTTTCTTCTTTCATTTAGTTGGAAATATGGAATTCATGAATAATGAATTTTATAGTGCTTAGATGGAAGCAACTATATGCATTGCTGTTCGCTTTCTTGTCTGTACTTGAATGCTTTGAATTTAATATGCTTCATGAACGGAAAGGAAAGTAATGGATTTATATTTCAGTTAGTTTCATCCTTTGCATTTGTTATTAATGAAAGGCGTGGAAAGGATAACTGGATGCTATATAGGCAGCAAGCTACTTGTATTCCTAACTTTACAAATATTGTAAATTGATACTTGCAATGATTATGTGGAAACGGGACAGCAGTCCCTTGGCTGATTGTGATGATATTTTTGATAGTTCAGTTGTTATGCTGATCTCTCTTTTGTGCTTTTCGAGATTGATGTTTTGCTGTTGTTTCATAAAAGCAGGGTTCTTTTATTGAAACAGTTAGTTGAAGCATCTTATTTTAAGGATAAGTGCTTAATGTGCTCAGTTCATTGAACTGACCCGTGCAATTCATTTTGCAGATGGAATTTGATTAAAAATGAAGACTTGGCTGTTTTCTGATGCCTCTTGATTAGATGTGAAATAAATTGTAATTTTTGCTTTGATTCCTCTTTGAGGAATTGTGGAAAGACGAAAATATATTCTTCTGTCCATAAGTTGTATGGATGCTTTGTATAAACTATACCCAATCAGCTGGATTGGCAAATGTACAAATTATGACTTGAAATATTGAATACAGTTACAAGTGTGATATTTTCAATAATTACATCAGTTTGATATTGCTATTTAAATTGGAAATACGATGTTATTTCTTGATTTGGAATTGTTTCATTATCCTTGGATGGATGTTGAATTGAAACTGATATCTATTCTTACTTAAATACAACTTTTAAGTTGAACGATGCAATTAGTTCATGCTTGGGTAAAGATGAATTTTTAATTGACATTAAAAGGATTAAGAAGAATATGATTTCATAATCAGAAGGTATTTAGGATTAGCGTAGGAGCTAAGGAATATCAATTTAAATTTGGAGTATTCGAACTTCGTTTTTGAACTCCATTAATGATCCCGTTTGATAAAAATTCAGAATAAAGGATATTGGATAAATATATCCACAACTAATGAACCTTAACTATATAATGTTAAGGAGAATAAATGAATTCATTTCTCGAAGATTAGACCTCGTTTGAATGACGTCTAATAAGTTAATATTCTTAAAATAGTTGCAGTGGGAACATCTTGGCTAAGTTTAATAGGTTAAACTTATCACGTCCTTCGGTACGGACTGCTTAATCCAATGATTAAGAAATAAACCAAGTAAGGAAATGTAGCCCTTCGATACGAAGGAGAAAATACATAGCAAACTAATGGATGGTTTAGTCCCTCTTAGTTATATACAACTGCAATGGAAACGAGGATCAAGGGATCAGCGTGGATGCTGAAAATTGTTTTTAACTATTAACTCGTGGCTAAGTCACTTGAGCAGGATGTGTATTCTCGATGGGTGGATTCTGCAGGACATTGGCATACGCCAGCTACAGCAATGTGTCTTCATGAAGACGGGGTCTTCATGACGACACAATGTTGCAGCTGACATATAGCAATGCCCTCCCGAATTAAAACATTTAGAATACATAGGCTGAATGTGTAGATCTTAGCAAGGGGATAGGGTATGATCTGGTATACGGAGTGACTCCGGAATGCTAAAGATAAGTAGACACACGGAGTCGTGGGGTAACGACACCGTATGTCTGCGTATCTTTAGTTACCAGGAGTGCCTTCCTATACCCGTTCATATTACTAGCTGGAACTGAAAGTTTAAAACTAAACTTAAACGATGAGGACTGGTAGGAACCAGGAAAGACCATTCTAGATAACAGGTGAAGTGAAGTGAAGGACTTATTCCGTAGATGTGTATCACATCCAGGAATATGATCATGCAAAGCATGTGAAAATATTTGGCCAAAGTATCGCAATTGCTGGTTGCGTTGTCCTTATCACTTAATTTAAGATGCAGGATGTCAGATGAATATCAGTAACAGATATTCAGATAGGCTTCTTAAATGGATCACTTCGATAACCGGGGAAGGTTATGAGAATAGGTATATATATAATATACTATGCAAAAAAAACATGAAGGATCGGTTGTTGCCGAGTCATGAACATGAAGGATCGGTTGTTGCCGAGTCATGAAATGAAGGATCGTTGAAACTCCAAGCCATGAAAATGGAAGATCGGCAGTTCATCGAGTCATTTACAGCAGCATATAGAATCTGTTATAAGATTGAATGGCATTGAATGTGTGTTCCATATTGTAAATATGTGAACAGGGAACATTCGTTTTAAAAAGAAATTGTATGATCCAAACTGTGTTGTTTGGGCAGAGAACAATTATTAAAACTTGAACGTGTGTTTGAATTTTATAATTCATAATAGAGAACGTTATATACAAAAAAAAAAAAAAATTCCCTTGTTCTGGTGTTTTAAAATGGGGATGTTACAAAAACAGTCTTTGAATATGTTAGGCCAATAGTAACTAGCTTTCATAATTTTTAATGCTGTAGTACGTGCTGAAAAATGACTTCATGCAGGTCCTTCATGGAATTCTGACAATAGTTTTTGAATTTTGTCATAGTTAACACACCGTAGCATGATTCCATTTATATCTCTTTTGAACAACACATTATCAATGAAGATATAAAGTACAACTTGTAATCTGAAATATCTTCGTTTATTCTTTTCCATACCTTCCACATAAGTGCCATGTTGTAGATAGTTAACTAAATCAGTCATCCATCTTGATCCCTGAATCTCATGAGTGAGCTCAGGCTGCTGATTTCCTGGTTGAACCATGATTTTTGATTGCTGATACGCAATTTCAGGATGCTGTTTTGAATCATCTGGTTCTGTAGCTTGCTATTTTTTCGTATCAACAATTAGATGTTCACATAAACCCTTCCCTCGAACTGTCTTAGCAACCCGGATATCAACATCATACTCCATGACCTTCATTATCTAGTTTTCTCTTTTCTAGTTCAATTCTTTATTTAGTAGAAATACTTTCACACTTGGATGAGAAACAAGAACATGGAATTTATTATTCGAAAACATGTACTTGAAATTCATTAATCCTCTGAATACTGAAAGTACTTGTTTTTCAAGGAATGTGTACCTTGTTTCATAATCATGCAAGCTCTATCCAAAGAAAACACTAGGTTGCTCAATATTTTCATCATTGACTTGAGTTAGTATAGCTGAGATTGTTTCAGCTCCTGTAAGTGCATACATTATAAAATGTTTATCAAAATTTGGATTTGCAAGAGTAGGAGCTTGAGAGATAGCTGCTTTGATTGATTCAAATCCTTCTCTCCCTTCACTGATCTAAGAGAAATTCTTCTCTTTCTTTAGCATAGTTGTCAGTGATTTAACCAATGCTCCAAAATTTGGAACAAATCTTCTAACAAAGTTGATTTTTCTCAGAAAACTTTGTAATTCCTTCTCATGATGAGGCAATGATAGCTGTGATATGGCTTTGATCCTAAAAGGATCAATTGCTAATCCTTATTTGGAAACAATATGACCAAGTAATTTACCTTGATGTACTGAAAAGATAGACTTAAGTGGATCCAAAGATATCCCAAATTGTCTGCATAACTGAAAGGTCTTCCTTAGATGTATCAAGTGTTCCTCTGGATTTTTTGAGAACACGGTAATGTCATCTAAATAAAATAGAATGCATTTATTTAACAAGCTTCGGAAAGCCATGTCCATTGCAAGTTGAAACGTTGCACTGACATTTGAAAGACCAAAAGGCATCCTTTTGTAAGCATAAGTACCCCACTTGGTGGTAAAAGTTGTTTTATATCTATCCTCTTCCTAGAATAAAATATGATTATATCCACTGTAACCATCCAAGAGAGATAATCTATCCACACCAGAAACCGTTCTTAAAATCTGATCTATATTTGGGAGTGGGTAATGATCTTTTAATGAAGCCTTATTAAGATCTCTGAAATCTACACATAGTTTGATTTCACCATTCTTCTTCCTAACAGGAACAAGATTGGCTACCCAACTTGAATGCTTAACTGGAAAGATAATACTTGATTCAATCAAATTAGATAATTCTTTCCTCATTAGAGGCTCTATTTTGGGATTTACAGGCCTCTATTTCTATCTAACAGGTTTAGAATTTGGCTGCAACTCAATTATATGTTTTGCTAAACTGGGATCAAATCCTTTCAGGTCTTGGTATTTCCAAGCAAAAACATCTTTAAATTCCTTGCAAAGATTAATAAATGACTGTTTTTCAATTGAGGAACATACCTTTCCAAGAAATAGCTTTTTCCCTTCATCAATCGAGATCTCTTCGTAATTATCAACATGGGTTGACATCTTAGTCTTGACCTTTCTTAACTATTCGTCAGTGCTAAAGATGTCTTCTAATGTGACCAGACCTCGAGGAAGTTTATTTGTCTTCAACTAAAAAATCTAGTCACCATATAAGTGTTGTAATTTATCTTGATTAACTGTAAAAAACTCATCTTCTTGCTACAAAAACCTGTAGATTTGATTATCACTTTCAAAAACTTTCCAATTTGAATCATTATCAGGAATTGAGGGCCTGACAATCAGCTTTATATGAAGTTGGATTTTTCTATTTTCAATCTGTTCTAGCACTTAAAAACTAACACCAACAGTTGCAATTCTGTCTGCATGCTTATTTTCAGTTCTAGGGATAAACTGAATGTTAATAACATCGAAATCTTCCATTAAGTCTGAAACTCTATGTCTGTAAGACTTCATTAATGGATTCTTACAGACATTGAAATTTCTTACTTGATTGATAACCAACTCATAATCACCAAAAACATGTAGCATGTTGATACCTCTCTTTTTGGCCCAAAGCAAGCCATGAATTAAAGCTTCGTATTCAGCTACATTGCAAGTGCATGAAAATTGGAGACTCAAAGCTGAGAAACACCTTTTGTGCATTGGGGAAGTGAGCATCAAACCTTTTTCCTATCCTTTCTTGTTCTTAGCTCCATCGAAATGAAGCTTCCAAATCCCTTCTGTTGAATCTTATGTTTTAGACAACAAGGGAAGTAGTGTATTTTCTTCATGCATACAATACACACCAAACAGGTGTTCTTCGACTTCCTTACAAGGATCATGAGCATGTTCTTCCATTGTCTTTTTATCTATAAACATGTTAGAAACACCATCTAATGCTAAAACCTGAGCTACCTCATCAAAGTCGGACTTATCTAAGGCTGAATAATTAGCCACCGCATTTGGAGAGTGAGGCTCAATGTGAAATCTAGCCAATGGTTATGAATTGATAGTAACGTTGGTGCCGTAAGGAGTAGTGAAAAATAAGGACCAATCTGAAGAGAGATAACCTCCTATTTTTGCTGTGAAGTCTCTAGATAAGCATAAAGAAAAGTATGTAGGTAAATCCAAAACAGTAACATCTTACAGAATAGAAACATTTGGGAAATAATTTAACGTCACCACTAAATTTCTAATTATACCAAGTGTATTAGTTGCAGTTCCATCAAGCTATAAGACACTCCTTTTTGTAGGCTCACACTGTAGACCCAATTTTTCTGTAATTGCTTTTGGCATAACTGTGCTACTTGCGCCACTGTCCACCATGCAATTATGAACTAGATGTTCTCCAATAATCAGTGATAAATAAAATGGTGGTGGCTTCTTGATGTCATGAGCATTTAGAACTTTCTGAACCATCCATTTTACTTCTTTAATACAATCTTGTTCAAACGTTCCATTGACCGTGTATGCCTTCTGAACTTCCTTTTCTGTTGTATTTTAAGAAATTTGTAGCTTAGCTATTTCATGAGAAAGTAAATCTTGGTGTCTAGGAATACTTAGAGCGTCCCACATTGAGATGTTAACGTTATGCTTTTTTATTACATCAACAATGTTAAAAGAAGCAATTGTTCTAGAGACAAATTCAACTATCTTGGAGTAGGCCTTAGCAAAAACTAATTCTGCTTCAGCTGCCTTGGATATCTAAGGTATAAACAGTCTTCTTGGGTTAGGCTGTAGTTGTTTTTTAATGGCCTTTATCAACTGGAACACTTGTTGTTTTTTGAGAAACAGTAGGATTGTTGGTTGAATTTAGGACTGTAGATGTTGTCTTATCAGTGACAGTAGGTAGGACAGACCTATTTTGTTGTTTTTGACTTTCAACAGCTTTTCCTTGAGCCCTAGTAGTGAGTGCAATGAGATCCTCCACATTGAAACTGACTAAATTCTGTTCAGGTTTTTTCTGAGCATGAGTTTCTTGCTGCCCACCCTCCATTTAAGACATGAACAATGTTTCAGATTAAGGTTGTGCAACAAGATTCAGATTCAGAAAAGTATTTGGGCAAGCTGCAGCTGAATGAGGTTGATTACAAGGTTGACACCACTCTTTTATAGCCATATTAACTGGGACTAAAGCGTTAGATGAACTAGGAGCCTTTGGGTCAAATTGCCTTTGTTAGTAAGGCTACCTATAATTTTGATTTTGTTGATAGGGCTGCATGTTTTGCTGATTCTATTGATTTTGTTGATAAGGAGCCTGATAGGGTCTACTAGGTAATGCAATCCTATTTTCAGTGGATGTAAGCTTATTTCTCATAGTCTGCAAAGCTTTAAACACATCTAAAGATGGGGCTGAAACAACAGGTTCTACAATTGTAATAGGTTGTGGAATAGGAGCTAAATCTACCAAAAATGGCATTGAAGGCCTTGGTGTTAATTTTATAGCTTGAATAAGGTTGTTTTCGGCTTTTATAGCAATATCATAAGCATCCAGAAGAGTATTACCTCCCATAGATTGAATCATAGCGGAAATATCACTATTCAAAGCTCTAAGGTAATAAAGGAAAGCGTGGCCAACTTGAGGCTTAACACTTGCTGGGATTCTTTTCCAAGTCCTAGAAAAAAAAATATTGAAACTGGATGTGTACTCATGAGGGGCTCTTTTAATAGTAGACAATTGTTCAATGAGGGACAAATGATTTGAATTATCTTTGAATTGTTTAAGTAATTTTTCACCTAAGTCATCCCAAGTCCTTATGCTCCAAATTTTTAGGTTTCTATACCATTACAAGGCTTGCCCTTTAAAGGATGCAGCTAAAAGTATTAGGCTATGTCTTCATGAGTTATATTATGGACTGCACATATGGCTGCAACATCTTTAATATGTTTAGCAGTTGTAACCTGATTTTCACCTGTGAATGATGGCAAATTTTTTTATGGCAGCATTAGGGATGTCATGGTAAACTAGGATTACTAATGGGCTGCCATTAGTAAAGGTCACAAAATTCCTTGGTGGTTGGATAGCCATTTGAAAAAATGGGATGTTAATAGAGAAATTGATATGTGGTGAAGGAATATCAGGAGGAGGGTTGTCAAAACCAGGTCTATTCTAAGGTAAAGTATTACCAACTCTTCTCCTTCTAACAGAATTCAAAGGTAAAGAAACAAAATTAGGAGGGATTCCTCTTATCGATGATCTTGTAGTTACTTTAGGCATGGAACATGTTGCAATACTGGTCTGGAATCAGCTTTACGGAGTCGCCAAAAGATCTTAAAATCTTTAGAATAAATTGATGCAGCTAGCTCCCGAAAGTAACTTGTAACTGTTGTAAATCTGCTATGAATCTGTCTTAACTTGCATGCAGATCTGATTCATTATCCCACTAGGCATGCTAAAAACTGTTATCTCTTGAAAGTGCACCCTGTAGAGAGATGGTTGCAATTTTTCTAAGCTTGCAAAATTTTATCTCTCTCTTTTGTAGATACAATTGAAATAGCTCAGGTCTATGGGTATACCTATTTTGAGGTGAGTCTCCGGTATCAAGGCCGGTTTCTTGTTGATGTATCCTAAATTTATTTTGGGGTTTAAGTGTAAAAGATGACTGTAAGGTAATTAAAACTAAGGTGATACACCAAATTTGTATAAGGGCTTTGACTGAGTTTATGCACAATTGATATGTGAAAGGATTCTTGATGCACAAACCAACAGTTCTTCTGCAGAATATTAAGGGAAAAACACTTCGAGGTATTGAGGGAGATTATCATAACAATACTACTAAGATGAACATGCACATTAATATCATGCAGAAACTACTGAATCTTGCAATAGGGTAAGATGATTAATCAGGGAGTTTACATTCACAAGACTAATAGAAACATACACAAGACTGCAAGTAATTGGGAAGGCAGAAAATACTTCACACTCAGAAGGAAAAACTGGCAAAAGTTGCTTCAGTACTCCTATATCCAAAAATTCCTCCTCTGTGCTTTGCAAAGGCACACAATATATAGCAAAATAAAATCTACTCTCTTCCTAAAAATAGCCTAAGGCTTGTACTCACCCATGCATATTATTTTTATTCCTTATTTAATAATAGATAAAGGAATAAAAATAGAGCATGCAATTACAAATAAGCATTATTAGCCTTAATTACAATACAGTCAAACTGAAGTTGATTGTTCTATTTTTAAGAAAGCAAGGGTAAATAATTTGCTAATAATAAGTTTTCTTGCCATGAAAAATCTTTCTCCTGTGAACATGCAACATTCTCCTCTTCTCTGTTCTGTCTTCTTGTGAAGAATGCAAAAAATCAAATCTCTACCTGTGAGTAAATAATTCAAACATTTGTAATATTTGCAAAATAAACATCCAATGTGGGGATCATCATCCATGTGCACATGATGTGATATTGACATATTTCTCTAAGTGGTCACATGAGTTACATTCTGCAAATAAACTTCAACCTCCTTGAAGTGGGGACCACCTCCAAGTTGCTTGGTTTGGCCACCTTGGTGGACTTAGCAATAAAAAAGGGTTGACCATTTTGCATGGCACATGCCACTATAGTCTCCACCACCTTTTGATTAATTATATGCATGTGTATACTTTTCGGCCTTTTGCAATTTGGATATACTTGACTTTAATTTCACCTTTTCAGTGATCATAGTCAGCATGCATGGTTGGGCTTCGCATTATTTAAGGACTGGACTATAGTGAATAAGTCAAATTTGCAAATGATTTTTAAATGATAAGGTCAGCCCCTTCACGACGATGAATCAACCCTTAGTATGCTTGTTGGTGGATTGTATAACTCGGGTTGAGTTGCTTTGATAATAGTGATTAATCTTGGGTCGTTGATTTCTATCCTTGATGCATTTAATGCCGTCGATCATTGACTGCGAGTTAGGGTTTACCCCTACAATTAATATGGCAGGTGGCATATTGATCATGGTGGTTTAATTCGAACTTTGAGGATCATTTTTGGCCTTTGATCTTTGTCCTTCTAATCTCAAGCCATTGGTTATTGACCCTTGGTTAGGGTAAGGTTAACTCACCTCTTGAGTTTGCATGGTAAAGTGAGGCTCGACCCTAATGACCATTTCATTTGGATTTTTACTATGCGGGCGAAGCCCTAGAAAAATTGATGTTCGACACCATTGTTTGAAGATTATGTACTCGGTTCTTTGCAAAAATGGTTCTCTGTCGTTCTTTGCTTCTCTTGAGCTCTCTGCATGGCTGTACATTTGATCATTTCTAAGCTTTTGAGTGATTATGGGGGTGCCATTGTTGATTATTATCGAGCTTCTTAGGCTGAGATTTTGATCTGCTCATGGATTTTTCATTTTCTGATCGATTTCACGAAAAAAGATGATGAAGAAACTACGTATAACTCAGCCATTTCTATTTCTTGTGGTCTTATGTGAATATTTACCACCATTAATGAAAAGAGGTAAGGCTCTAGCTCTGTGAACTTTGTAACTTGTTTCTCTTAGTTGTTTGGCTTTATTCGACACTCACACCTTGAACCTGAAGGAGTGAAGGACGAAGACCTGGAAGGAATTCACGTGCATCGAATAGTTGCACTTCACCAAAGTGTAGGAGTTGCGAGATTGAAGAAAACAAGCTTTGTAAAGCAATGTGCATGCATGTGAGAGCTCAAGATTAAAAAAATGGAGTAGAATGGAATTGCTTGGATTGGCTTAGGCTTATCATAGATCAAAGAAGGTGAGTACAAATAGGGGAGTGAATGTGTAACTCCCATGTAAGAGAATATTCCTCCATAATGGAGAAGAGGAGTTACTTTCCCAAATGGGAATGTAACTCCTATGACACACTTACACATATGACATATTCTGTAAGTGAATATGTCATAACTAAGATGACACCTAGATCCATGTCCACCTAAGAGAGATGAATCACCCGGTGAGGTGGAATAACACTAAATAAGTGAAGAAAAATACCACCTACACAACCACCCCCCCCCTTCATCATAACTTAGGATGAGGCGGCAAGTCAGAAATGAGAAATGGGTCCTGACACAAAGCCTGATGAGATACCCATGTACAAGAAACTCTCAAAAAGTGGAGTAAAAGGAGAAAACCCAGTGGGAAAAAACTCCCCCCCAAAAGAGAGACAAGTCCACTCTCTAATCTAGGAAAGATGCCAAATATGGGTCTCGGCCACAGACAAGCTTGTAAAGGTACCCATGTACAAAGAGGCAATCTCTTGGAAAGAAGAAGAAGAGAGAAGAAGAGGGAGACGAGAGGAATGCAAAAGATGACATGGACGGATCTAAGCTCTACAGCTCTAGGAAGTCTCCCAGAAGAATGTCGATGAAGAGATCCTCTGCCTCTGGAATGAAGAAGATCCATCCACACTGAACTGTGTGCTTGCCCTTAGGAAGGACAAAAATGATGTGCTGGAAGTCCGCCTACTCTGCGAAGGAAACTAAAGGCAGCAACACAAAGAACTCTGAGTCTGGTCCACGAAAGTGTGACATAGGTCTAGCAAGTGAGTGCAAAGGAACCGAAGGTAATGTCATGAGTGTAGAACTGTCAGAGTGTGAAGAGTGAACACCTGCAGAAAGGATATCCAAGTGATGTGAAGGTAACAGAACCCCCACAACAGAAAAGGGATCCACATGCAAGGGTGGATCAATGAAGGTCTCCAGAAAAATGGAAGTGATAAGAGTCCCAGAAGGGGCACTCCCAATAACAGAGATTATGAATTCCTCTAAAATACTTGTAGATGGATGCAGAACCTGTAGTGCATCAAAAGTGTACTCTGCAAAAAGACGACTAAGGTCAGGCAGATACACGTCCCAATGAGGGGGCTCAACAAACAGAAGAGCGATGTTAGATAGGTATGAGTCATCCAATGATGGTAGAGGAGTGAAAGGGGCCTCACACACTGACGGTGGAAAAGAGGTGGGTGTGATGACTGTATAAGACTGTATAGGAGATTGATCAATATCTGATGAGATGTGGGATGTGTCAACACTCTCTGAAATAGTGAGAGAAGGAGGAGAAGAGTCATCTGCAGTACTCTCGACATTAGAACTGGGTACATAATCCTCATCATCAGAAGTAGAACCAAGTGAGTCTGTGTCAGTGGAAATATCATCACATGAAGAAATAGAGGAGACAATTGAATCAACATTAGCAAAAATGGCAGCAGTATGTGAAGGGTCTCCATAGAGGGACTGAAGAATCCTCCAAACATGGTGGGGAGGATTTGAGTCTACCACGTGAAACCAAAGAGATCTGGAGACATACATCATCATGCGACCAAAAACATGGTCGCAAGTGTCAAGGAAGTCTTCCAGATGATGATGATCAGTGGGCGGAGAAACTGGCCCAAGTAAGAAGGGTGAACGACCCTTGTGAGTGAAGTAACATTCCATGGAAGCACACCACACTAAATAGTTCCCTCTCCCAGTGAGAAGTGGCAGAGGCTGTAAAGTGATCCTACGATGCTCAAGATAGAAAGAGCACCCTCCAGAATCAAAAGTGCAAGGTACACAAATGCAAGACATCGGACTCAGCCGATAATGCGTCTGCATGTAAAAGCCTAAGAGTACTAGTGAACCCCCCAGAATGCGGAACTTTATAAAGTAGTACATTTATAAAACTGACAATGGCATCACGTAATGTGTGAAAAATAATGCAACTTTGACTAAAGAAGTGCTTAAAACCGAGCAGCAAGTCAAAAGTTATAGCAAGAAAACGATTCCCACAACTGATGGAAAATGCCAACAAGCTTGCAAACTGATTAAAAAAGTGTCTGAAATGGGTGCAAAGGGTGTCGTGTGGGTACTCATTGCAAATGGCATCAAATTTTAGGCAAGGTTTGTTTTTCTTGTGAGGGGGGATTAGCCTCCTTCCAACCCTGTACCTCACCCTCTGTCTTTAACACACGAATGAAGGACATAATTACAAGCAAATTAGAGCCTTAAAATTATTACAATGCCAAAATAAATGTTTTTCACCTTAAAATCATTAAAAAGGGATTATTTTAACCTTCAAACAATTCTAACAGGGAAGGAAGTGCTAAGACTGAGCTGTTTGATGGCTCTCAAGGGCGAGTTGAATGAGTGGACTCTAAGCTGAGCAAGTTTCAAAACTGAGTTTGAGTGGTTTGAATGCAGAATTCCTCACAGGGTTCCAAGTAACTGCCAAGTAGAGTGGGTTTTGTAAAAACCATCCAAGGATTCAACACCACATTGAGGAGAGCTTAGGGCCATGTGTTGGAGGAACATCAAAGTAACGGTTGATCGGAGTAGACCTCCACATGGTAGGGAATCACAAAAACTATGTCTGAAATACCTAAGAAGAGTAAAAAATTGTTGAGCAAGGCCTGCGCGTCAGGGGGAATCTCTAGGTAATGGTACAAATCTCTACAAATTAGTGGTATCTAAGTGAGGCCCAAATAACAACCGTGGAGCATGCACAGTTGCAGAGCCAAGCTTTGCCAGTGAATAATGTAGCCAATGGTGAGAGCAGAGCATGAGAGCTCAAGCCCAAAAGCAATGTAGGTGGTGAGATAACAAGGCAGAGTGCATAGACCTGAGTTGATTGTTACACCGGTTGTATTTGATGCACCAGTTGATAATGCAATAGTCACAAATGCTCGAGTCGCCAAAGCACGAGGAGTAAGCTTTGAGTTTAGGATCTAAACGCCTTGAGTGAGGTGGTGCTACATATAACTGGTGTTGGGTGCGGAGTTGCAAAAAATGAGTTGTCAATCAATGTACGAGCCCACAAAGGCCGATAACCAAGACGATGAACCGAAAACGAATCAATGCGCCCATGAGCCTGGGTGCACGATGAGGAAGGTCGAGCTATGGGACACCTTGGTCCTTTGAAAAACAACCCTCAAACCTTTCAATCACCATAACCTCTACACCTTCAAACCTACAAGTTTTCCCTATTCTGAACACACAAAAAAACCAACAAGGAGCACACTAACAAACCACAAGAAACCTCTAGAATCTTGAACTATGCAAGTAGAGAACATGCAAAAGTGAGAGCTTGTATAAGCAACTACATGGTGGAGCAATGATGGTGAGTAGCATGATTCCATTCCCCGAGCTCTGATACCATGAAGGAGTGAAGGATGAAGACCTGGAAGGAATTCACGTGCATCAAATACTTGCACTTCACCAAAGTGTAGGAGTTGTGAGATTAAAGCAAGCAAGCTTTGTAAAGCAATGTGCATGCATATGAGAGCTCAAGATTCAAAAAATGGAGTAGAATAGAATTTCTTGGTTTGGATTAGGATTCTCATAGATCAAAAGAGGTGGCGTACGATATAAGGGAGTGAATGTGTAACTGCCATATAAGAGAAGATTCCTCCATAATGGAGAAGAGGAGTTACTTTTCCAAATGGGAATGTAACTCCTATGACACACTTACACATATGAATAGATTATCGTAAGGGAATATATAATAACTAAGATGACACCTAGATTCATGTCCACCTAAGTGAGGTGACTCACCTGGTGAGGTGGAATAACACTAAATAAGTGAAGAGAAATACCAACTACACCAACAGAACCCTCATGTTTCAATGTGATTTTTTGCACGAACTTGATCTCTGAGCTTGAGTAAGTTTTTGGGTGTCATCATTCTTGAGGATTTTGAGCTTACAACGAACCCAAACTGGTAAGTCACCCCACCTTCAAGTTTCTCTCAAAAAATGTGAAAATATTCCTTACAGTTCATATTTGGGGCTTTTCTTGATTATTATATTCTAAATATAAAAATGGGTATTCTCATTTTGCTCAAAACTTCCCAGATCTGAATGTTTCTCAATATGGATATTCGAACTTGTACTCACCGAGTTTGAAACTTTTTTTTTAATTCATTTTAAGAGTTCATCGGTGCTCTATTTCCATGCTTATAGCTAATCTCAGCCACTGTTTGAAAGATGTCCACTATGGCAATTTTATCTAAATACTGAAGCTCTTCATGATGTTATTGAATGGTTTGACATTTTCATTTCTGAATTTGAGTCTGATTTAAACATGAGTTTTCCCTTAATAGTTCATACTTGTTGACCCAGTAGTGTATTGGAATGCCACTAATGGGTTTTTCCCTTACTCTAATCTACTGTGAAAGCCTTGAGCTCATATTTCTTTTTCTTATTTTCCTCAATGCTCATAGCTGCACATGCATATCCTTTGCTCTAACTTTGATGTCCAAGGGACCAATCTGTATTGTTGTTTCCATTACGAGGTTGTTTTCCCTTTTCACAATCTGGAAATCTGACACATAATTCCAAGGAATACGTGTTCTAGTTGTACTTGATATTTAACTGCTGATGCTTGACTCCTTCATAATATAACTTGTATTTGTAATGTTGGTTCGTTTGTTCAATCTCTTTACTTTAGAAAGAAGCTATGTTCATATACTAATGTTGAAGATAATTCTATACACACGTAATTGCTCTGTGTGTTCAGATAACAAGCCTTTTGAAATACTTAGGCAGTGTATAGTGCAAGCTCCTGAAAGAATAATTTTGTGATTGTATACCTTGGATTTCACATTGAACCTTGATGTGCTTTTTTGCTACTACTCCTAGAAGCATGGTTGTTTAAAAAACTGCATTCTTTTGTATACCTCTCTCTTCAGTTCACCTTTTGAATTGATCCCTTGTAACCTGTAGTTGCATTTACATTCTTTGATTCTGAAGTTGATGATTATTGTGATTGAATATTGAACTGGAGATGTCAACTGCACTATAAATGTATTTCTGATATTTTGTACTTAAGATGTATTTGTACCTTGCAAGTGGTTTTCTAGAAATTACAAGCAGCTCATCTATTTTTTATACCATTTTAGGCATAAGCCTTGATTCAAATGCTTGTTAAGATCATTGGAACTTGTTTCTTTTACATAGATGCTTTATTTCCTTTATAGTAACATTTCTGGCGTGTTGGAAAATCTAAAATGTTGACTTTTCATGGCGAAGCCCTGGCAATTTTTTTCCATAATTCTCTCTTCCATCCATTTCCAACTATAGTAATTGTATTTTCTGATTCAAAATATAGAACATAACACTACATGTTTAAAGCTGGATTGGTAAATAAAATTAAGACATGATAGTTGTTTATCTTGATCATGACATGCTTTACCGCTTCTCTGTATCACTTACTTGATTTAATTAATTCTTTTAAAGCATATAATAGTTGAAGGCAACATGATGAAAGTTGTAAATTTCTATTTTACATGGCGAAGCCCTGTCAAAATTTTCCTAGAATATTCTTTTTTCGTTCTGTTTTAGTTGTAACCCTTTCTTTCTAATCAACTTCAGCTTCTTGAAATCTGATTCTTTTTCTTCAATTGTAATCTAAAACATGTGCTTCTATTGCTAGTATCTTTTCTGTACTGTAACCTATTCCTTTGAAGAAAATATTGAGTTTGAGTTACATTAATTCTTCTTTCATCCTGTACTTATGACTTGTCTATTTCTTCTTGGCTGCAACCTATCCCTGCAACCTTAAGAAAACAGTTAGAAAATACTTAGGATTTTTGGCCTCTCTTATGTCCATGTTTCTTCTTTCCTTTTCTCTTTCTTCTTTCTAAGTAAGTAGAGCATGTATGTAGTCTGATCTTCAAGTAAATTATATCTCATATTTTGAAGAGATTCATATGCACAAACTAGGATAGTAAGGAATATAAATTGATCCATGAGCTCATAAATGATTGTGCATTTTATTCTTTTCAGGTACAATGACTTCCAAAAAGAAGGTGAGAAAGGAGAAAAAGTTGGAATGGAGCTACTCCGAACAACGAAGAAAACCCCAAGGCAATGATGGGTTCACTCATGCTCTTTATTTTCTTTTTCATGCATGTGTACCTCTTATTTCAATATTTGTACTTTACTTTCCAGTTACATCCCACAGCTTGCGTGGCAACATTTGAAATTTCCTTATGAGTAAAACATTGAATTTTGTAAATGAGTTGTATATTTCTTTCTGCATTTCAGTTTTCTGTATGGATTGTATGATGAACTAAACAACTCAGTCATTTAATTGAATGTCTTAATCATGAAAGAAAGAGCATTAATGAGAACCTGTAACATTCAGTAATGAACTCTGATTTCTGCAATATGCACTTATGTTTGTTGTCCCAAAACTTAACACTTCACCTATTCTGTAATTCGGTGTCTTCATCAAGACACCATAGCTGTCCTTCGGTGCCCTTGTGTTCTTTTGCTGAAGGTATCATGAAATTACAGACTATGTGATCTGTTATGTTTTTTAACAACACACATAGCTGCAAATTTCACTTAATCATTAATTAATCCAACAATAACCAATAATATCAAAACTCCCTTAGCTTAGGTATACTTCACCAATGCCTTTCATCGTAACGACGAAGTTTCAAGTTGCCCATTTTTGCACAAGTGCAAAAATTGTCAACAACTACCTATGTCAAGATACCACCATGATGCTATCATGGTCACAATGGATATATTGAGGAAAGTGGCTCATTTTTCTCTTGTGAAGACAACCTATACAGCTAGTCTAGTGGCAAGAGTATATCTTGATGAGATTTTCAGACTGCACGGGATTTTGTGGAAGATCATTTGTGACCACGATCCCTTGTACACCTCTCTCTTTTTGACTACCATGTATTATTCTCTCGAGACAAAGATCAGATTTAGTACAACCTATTACCCTGAGAAAGATGGAAAGACAATTTCATTAAATAAAATTTTAGAGGACATGCTTCAGATGTATGTCATGTACCATCATTCAAGGTGGGAGGAGTATTTTTACTTGGTAGAGTTTGATTACAACAAAAAAAATAGAGTTCTATTGGTATGGCTCCATTTCAGGCACTCCATGGTACGGAGTGTAGGACACCGTTGAGTTGGGACAGGGTATCTCTTGGGCCAAATTTATCATAGGATATGGACAAGGAGGCTGTTGTGATTAGACAGAGATTGTAGGAGGCTCATGATAGAACAAAGAAGTATGCAAATAAGAGGAGGACAGACCGTAGTTTTGAGGTGGGCACGAAGGTGTTTCTTCGTGCTAGGCCTCATAGGATCCCTATCTATTATGGAAAAGGATCTAAGCTATCTCCTAGGTTTATGGGTTCCTTTGAGATCTTGGAATGGATCGATCATTTAGCATACCATCTAACATTTCCACCCAGCTTGTCTCATGTCTCTGATGTATTTCCTGTTTCTTTTCTTAGTAGGTACATTCCAGATCCTTCTCATGTATTGTATTGGACCGTATTGCAAGTGCAGGATCATGGGTAGGTAATGGTGGAGCCCGTGAACATTTTAGAGTGTAGGACCCTAGACCTTCGAGGCCGAGAGATTGATTAGGTTCAGGTATAGTGGGATCGGTACGATGGGATAACAACTACATGGGAGGAAGCCACACCTTTAAGAGCACGATTCCTATACTTGTTCATGTGACTTCCAGGAGGAATTCAAGTCTAAGGGGAGGGGGATGTAGTTCCTACTCCTCTTTGACATTTATCTTATTATGATTTTTTATTACTTTGGATTGGATCCATAGACATTGTGATCATATTTGATCAGTAGACATTGATAGATGGACATTTCTATATTTTATTAGCCAATTTCATAGACATTATGGATGTTTAAGACTTTTGACATGATGTGACTTATATGATGGATTACATGCATGGATTGACATATCAATATTTTATGATCTATATTTACTACTTTATATATGTACTGACACATTGGATTTTGATACATAGATTTTGTTAGATGATTTAGTTAGTCTTGTGATCTTATTGCTAATTCATGAAATGATAGAATTGAAATATTTGAGATTGTGAACAATTGGGGAAATCATTTGACTTTAGTGATGATTTAGTTATGTTATTTGATTATGTAAATTGATATGTATATGTACGTTTTATTATTTTGATGTCATTGATATGGCAACAAGGCCAGAGAGGTATTATTTAGAGATCTTCTTCACTTCCAATCACCTACGTACACTGGCTCTACGAATGGCTTTGGGGCCAAGTCATGGCTCCTCAGCCTTGATAACTTCTTTGGCTTGCACTCTTACGAGAGCCATGTCAAATCCAGGTTCACCATACACCTCCTCCGAGACATATCAGGCATTTGGTGGAGGAATGAGGAGTGGAAGCTTCATTTGACTTGAGATAAATTAATTTAGGAGTTGTTCGAGGAGCGTTTCAGGGCTCATTATATGTATGAGAATTTCATGTAGAAGAGGATTGATGAGTTTCATGAATTAGGACAGGGCTCTGACAGAGTGGCACAATATGAGAGTAGGTTCTTGGATCTTTTACAGTATGTGGACTACCTACAAGATGAGAAATTATAGGTTAAGTGGTTCATTCGGGTCCTGAATATAGAAATAGCAGGAGCAATTAGGATGTTATATCATCCCACACTTGAGAAGGCCATTGAGAAGGCCTACTTAGCCAAGGAGAATAGGACTAGGGCACGAGAACACTGAGATAGGAACAAGAGAAAATTTTAGGAGAAGATGCATGAATTTCAGAGGCAGAGGTCATGAGGTACATCACCACCCCCTAGAGGAGGATTTTGGCCTCCTCCAGCAGTATCAAGGGCCCCGTAGCATCCACAACAACAGAGGGATAGACATAATCAAATCTTACGGAGAGGTGCTACTAGAAGAGGCTTTAGTGGAGCCAGGCATAAGAGACATGATACTCATCAGGTACAACTAGCTCGCATGCAACATTCTGCTAGGGTTGGGCTAGTAGGATCAGTTCACTAGAGTACATGAGGGACCCCATCTCAGAGGGGTGCACGAGGATGTTTTATCTCTGGGTCCCCTGATCACTATGTGCAAATGTGTCTTCACAAACCCACTACCATGGATATTCATAGAGCTCCTAGATCCAAGCAGATAGTGGGTGACATAAGACGTGCCCATCGTGTATATGCAGCAGTTGATAACTGCCAGGATGAGTATCAGGCCATAGTTATTGAGAAGATAGGTACTATCAAGGGTATTTCTGTCTCATTACTCTTTGATTCTGGTGCTTTAAACTCTTTTGTATCTCTTTCTGTAGTGGACCATTGTGGGCTAGTGGTGGCTAGGAAGCCAGACCATTGGTAGGTTGAGTTGGCCTCTAAGGCCAAACTTTTCCTGGACTTATATGTCAAGAGTTGCGTACTTGATTTGGGAGTCTTCTCCGCTACACTTGACCTTTGAGTTATACCTCTAGGATCATATCTAGTGGTTTTGGGTATGGATTGGCTCAAGGCTCATCGGGCCAAGGTAGATTACATGAATAAGGCCATTGAGTGTCAAGATGTTCTTAGGAGTGTAGTTGTAATTTCAGGTATTCAGAAGCCTATCTTTTTGTGCATGATCTTGTCTAAGAAAATCAAGCAAAGCATACATAAAGGTTGTAATTTATTTTTTATCACCATCAGTGATTAATCATAGAGAACTCTAGAGAATTCACCCTTAGATGATCATGTAATTTTGAGGGAGTATGCAGATGTGTTTCCAGGTGAGATTCCATGGTTACCACACCGCCAAGAGGTAGATTTCACCATTGATTTAATGCCAGGTTCAACACTAGTTTTTAGGGCACCCTATAGGATAATTAGGGGATAATACAGTTAGAGGATTTGTTGGAGAAGGGTCTCATTCCCCTTAGTGTATCTCCTTGGGGAGTGCCAGTCATATTTGTGAAGAAGAAGGATAGTTCTGTTAGGATTTGTGTGGAATTCAGTTAGCTCAACAAAGTCCTAATAAAGAATCGTTATCCACTCCCTAGGATTGATGACTTGTTTTATACTATGCGGGGAGTGAGGGTGTTCTCCCAAATCGATCTCAAGTTAGGTTATCATCAGCTACGCATATAAGATGACAACATTCATATGATAACTTTCCACACACGTTATGGGCATTATGAGTTCACAGTTGTCCCTTTTGTTTTGACCAATGCCCTAGCCGTCTTCATGAGCCTCATGAATGGAGTATTCAAGACCTTTATTGACTATTTTTTCCCAGTGTTCCTAGATGATATATTGATTTATTCTTGTTCCAAGGAGGAACATGAGGAACATTTGAGACATGTACTACATGTTTTGAGAGAGCAGAATTTATTTGAGAATTTGAAAAAATGCATCTTCTTCTAGACCGAGATTCAATACTCGGGACACATAATATCAGGAGAAGGTATCTCAGTAGATCCCTCTAAGATTCAGGGTATTTTTTATTAGCCAACACCCACATCAATCAATGAGGTGACGAGTTTTATGGGTTAGCAGGTTATTACCGTAGGTTTTTAAAGGACTTTTCTAGGATTTCTCACCCTATTACTTCCCTTTAGAGAAAAGGGAATATATTTGATTGGTCAAAGAGGTGTGAGCAGGCCTTCTAATTGCTTAAGGAAAGGTTAACCACAATGCTTATCTTAGAAGTTCTTGACCCAATAAAGGATTTTGTTGTTTGTACTGATGTATCACTAGAGGGTCTAGGAGTAGTTCTTATGGAGGAGCGTCGGGTTATTTCCTTTGAGTTAAGTAATCTCAAATATTACGAGCTTAACTATCCTACTCATGACTTAGAGCTTACAGCAGTTTTTCATGCCCTTATGCGTTGGCGTCATTTCCTTTTGGGTAGGCCATTCATTTTGAGGACAGATCACCATAGTTTGCAACATATCTTTTAACACTTGAACCTCAATGCTCATCAATGGCATTGGATGGAGTTCCTATGTGAGTACGACATGGAGGTGTAGTATACCAAAGGAAAGGAAAATTTCATTGCACACGCACTTTGTAGATGACAAAATGTGCTTGCATCTTTGACACTGCAGTCATACTTGAGAGGTAAGATTCTTCAGCATCTTCACGAGGACAAATTTTATGAGGGTGTTAGACAAATGTTTGAGTCACAGGGTTCATTAGAAGGAAGATATTTAGGGTGAATTTTAGAGGTGAATGGTTTACTTCGGTTCCATAGGTGCATCTATGTGCCTAAGTCAAGTGATCTACGTAGCTTCATCCTTACAGAAGCTCATCAAGCCCCTTATACAACACATCCAGGAGTGAAGAATATGCACGCTAATATGAGACAGTTATATTATTGACCTTTTCTTCAACATGACATAGCAGATTGTGTTGTACGTTTCCTTGAGTGCTAGAGGGTCAAGGTAGAGAATTCTCATCCCACAGGACTCTTACATCCTCATGATATTCCAGAGTGGAAATGGGATGTAATCTCCATGGATTTCATAGTAGGACTCCCTATGTATTCTTATCATCATGATACCATTATGGTCACTGTGGATAAGTTGACTAAGGTTTCACATTTCTCGCCAACCAAGGTCACCTATAATGCATAGGCCATCGCCAAAGTATTTATGGAGGACATTGTTAGATTGCATAGGATTTCGAAGACCATCATCAATGAATAATCCATAGGGATCTAGAAAAACACACCAATTCGTCAGTTCCATCAGCACCAAGAAGGAGAAATAAGAAAAATGAGTAAAATAAGGTAAATAGAGGTTTTGGAAGGAACCGCTGATCTGTGCAAAGTGGCAGTTTCAGAACCGCTGCTCTACAAGGGCGGTGATCTTGAAACCATTGCCCAACCAAGGTAGTGGTCCTGAGACTGCCGGTCTGCTTAGGGAAGTGGTCCTATCACTTTAGAACATAAAAGAAGAATGGAACGCGAATGGACGTGAACTTTAAGCGCCCAGCCGTGTCTCTTCCATTCCATGCCCTTTCACATCCTCCAGTGAACGGAAGGACATGGGAAGGCCTATAAATTCGTAAAAGGAGCAACGGAATGGGAATTCGAAGATCCAGAGAGATTGAGAAGTAAATTTTAATGAGAGCAGTGAGGAATATATTCAGTGCTGGAATGGAATTGTAGGAGCAAGGTGTAGAAACAGAGCAAGCAAGTAATTTTATAGAAGGTTTACATTGTTTCTTCTTTTCATACTTATTGTAATCTATAATTGTCTATATTAGACCAACAAAAGTGGGAAGAAAGAGAAGTTTCCCTTCCCGATTGGTTTTCCTCCATTGGAGGTTTCCAGGATAAAAATTGTTGGTGTTGAAGTTTTGAATTCTTTCCTTCTCTGTAATTTCCTTTCCATAGCACTACATAATTAGTCACAAAGATCTAATTTTTCAAGAAAATATGTCATTTTCCAAAGTTGAAAGTGTAACAACATAGTTGTGTGATTTGTAGAGTTCCAAAGTAGAAGTTTATGGATCAATGACAAGGATACCATTTACACATCAATTTTGTAGACTTCCTTTTAGACCGCCATGGGTCTCAAGATTAATTTTAACTCAACATATCCTTTAGAGATATATGGACATATAGAGAGGGTCAATTAAGTACTAGAGGACATGTTGAGGATGTATGTGATGGACCAGAAAAAGAAGTGGGAAGATTGTCTACATTTAGTTGAGTTTGTATACAAAAATAACTATCAGACTTCCATTGTTATGGCTTCCTACCAGGCCTTGTATGGTCGACCTTGCAGGACACCTATGAGTTGGGACAGGCTAGATACTAGGATTATTCTTGGACTAACATACCTAGAGGACTTAGACTAGTAGGTTGTTCTGATTAGACAACATCTTGAGCAGGCTAGAGCATGTCAGAAGGTGTATGCAGACACCAAGAGGACTGATTGTCACTTCATAGTGCGTGACAAAGTATTCTTGAGAGTTCATCCACATAAGATACCAATCTAATATGGGAAGGGTTTTAAAATATCACCTCGTTTTGTGGGGCCTTTTGATATTTTGGATGTCATCGGCCCAATTTCCTATTGCCTAGCTTTGCTACCATGCCTTACACAAGCCTGCGATGTATTTCATGTTTATGTACTACATAGATATGTACCTGATGTATCTCATGTTTTGGATTTGTCGGCATTACAAGTACAAGACAGAGGACAGTGGAGGCTGGAGCTTGTACATGAACTGGAGCACCGAAGGTTGGCTCTTTGGGGTCGAGACTTGGACTATGTTAGAGTGCAGTGGGATATATATGATGAGTCAAAAGCTACCTAGGAGGATGCTACACAATTGAGGGCTATATATCCCTATCCTTCTAGTTTTTACCTCTAATTATTTAATTTATAATATCCCCTCCTGTTATATTATTAGAATTAAAATACCACCTATTTTTTCCATGTATGATTTGATAGGGATTTGATATATTTTGTACACTATGTTATGATATTTTATCTTCATGGAGATGTATGGTGATTTGGGCACGTAGCACCAATTTAGCTTTTATTAGCATGTTGACGCATTTCATTAGATGTTAGGGATACTAACATATTGCTGTGTTTTTTGGACCCAATTGAGATATGATGGATACATAGTTTTCAGATGTCTTGATGATATGGATTATTTGATTATGGATGAGAAAATATGATAGCATGGATGTATGTCATTTAAATTTAACTCTATGGTTAACTCATGGTGAATTGTGTGAAATTGTGCATGTTTCTCATTTATGACTCCATGTTGATGTTGTGATGGCATAACGTTCATGTTTGGAATTGATCATTTATTTAGTAGTTTTAGTTACACTTATATTGGATATATGCATTTAATGTGTGCATTGAGTGTGCAAGTGAGAGGACACAGGATAACGTGGGTTTCAGTGCAGCCACACAAATTGTGCACAAGCCCCCCGTGGGGCTAAGTCCTAGCCATATTAGTTGTATGAAGCCATATTGTTTTCTTGTATTATTTGGGAACCATGAGTGACCCTTAATTTTAATGTTGTATGTCATATAAAATTAATTTTGTGTTTGGTTGTTTTATTTTGTTAAGTAAACTAGGTTTGTGGACTTAGTGGTCCCCACTTGCATTAAGTTTTGTATTTGTGTAAGTGTGTGTTGATTAGAGATGATTAGGGTCACATGACTACCTTGAGTGGGCCCCACATCCTCTACACTTGTGCCCAAATGTGCCAAACCAGAAATTTGGCTATTTGTGGAATTTTAAGTGACCCCTTTTAGTATTGGGAGTTCACTTAGCATGAAAATAAGCCCTTCGACCTTACCTATTAGGTAGGGGGATTAATTTCAAGTCATAGATGGAGTTTCCCTCCCTTTTAGGCTATATTTTGTCACCATCCATGTAAGATGGATTGGAATATGTGTGTTGTAAAAGGTTGCACAAACTTCTCTCATTTTCTTTTTGGGAAATTTAGAGGAAGGGTGTTTGAATATGAGTTTATCTTTTATTCTTTTTGTTTTGGGAATCTTTGACTTGGAGGGAAGAGAGGGATGATGCATATCAACCCCTCGTTGGTGAGGAAATTTGTTTTCTATTGTTCAAATACTCCCTCATGGGGGAGAAAGAGGACCTTTTTTGGTCTTTTTCTTGGTGCTTGGAGGCTTTTGGAGTTAGAGTTTTCTTAGAAAAGGAGTTGGAAAAAGCTTAGAGATTTGGAGAGCTTGTGAAGGTAGGATCTTTGATATCATTTTATGTTATATGGAATGTTAGATCTTAGATTTTATTATAGTTTAAATGTATGTGTTGTTTGTTTTTTTGGGTATGTTATTTGTTATTTTCTCCATCCATCATATGGCTTGATGGATTTTTGAGTTTTATGGGGCAAGAGGGAGGGATTTTCCCTCTAAAACCTCATGGATTGATGGGAAAGCCATATTGGTTATTTTTCTTTCCCCTCATATGGTTTGAACCCACTTCCCCATCCTTGAAGAGGAAATGCAATGGGTTTGAAAATCCTCCTAAGGAAGAATTTTTGTCTTGGAGGGATAGGGAGATTTTACAAAGTATCTTGTTAGTGTGAATCCTATGGTTAGACCACACTCTTTGGAATTTTCATTGTCTCATCTAATCTTCCCAATTTTTGAGAATGAATATGGTTTTATCCTCTTTTATTTGGTTGATAAATGTTGTGTACTTCTTTAATGTATGATTTTCTCTTGTATGTGATTATGTATATTGTTTATGTCTCCCTAAATCTTGTGCACATTTATGGAAGATATCTCTCTCTCCCATGGGTTTGGGGGAGTCTAGCATGTATTCCAACATTTTGGAAAGGCATGTAATGATGCCTATAGGTTGGGTGGTAAAATAAACCTTTCTCTTTGTTGGTCTCCTTTAAAGGCACTCAAAGTTATAGATCAAGTTAGGAAGGTGGTTGGAGTTCTTGATGTCTTGGCTTCTCATTTTTTTCTCCAATTTTTGTGAATATTACTCTCATTGTAACCTTTTGGATATTGTTATGTGGGTGGTTTTTTTGCCTCATAAAGTTTCCATTTTGTGATTTGGAATTGCTTCTAAACTAGTCTCACATTTGTATGTGTAACCATCCTTCAATCTTCGAAAGAAGAATTGTAATGTTTATTCCTTATGTATGTTGAGTATTTTCAAATTATGTTGTTTAGGAGAGCTTAAGATTAATTGTAGTGTAAACCATTATTGCATGAAGAAATTTGTAAAAACCTTGTAACTTGAAAATTAATGCGAGTATTTCTTATAAAAGTCCTTTGTTGTTAATGATATTATTTTATTTTTGTTGAAACTTTCCTTTGAAAAAAAGAGAAATGATTGTTATATGAAGTGCAAAAATAATAAAGCTACTCTTGTATTTCTTGTAGTATGATAGATGATTAAGGAGAAAATGTGAAATTTAGTGGGATCTACTTCTTTGTAGAAATCTAGAGTATTTATTTAGTATTGCATTTGAAAGGAAAGTAAGTGTGACATGGAGCTTTAGGATTAACATTGAATGGAAATAATTACTATTATTGTAATACATCTCTTCTTGTAAATTCTTCCAGCATTAGTGAATGGATTAAAATTAGTTGAACTCTCTTTCTTTGCTAACTTAACAAAATGGTTATATTAGTGAATCAAGTGTGATCATACCTCCTTCTTCACTAAGTTTAATATTTGTTTCCAAGTCCTCCCTTATTAATTAAAGTACAAATTTATCTTCCTTTTTATTTATACAAAAGAGTAAATAATTTTAAAATCAAATTTAATGGAAACTATGAAGTTGTATCTTTCACAAGACTTATAAACATCACCTATTATTTTACAACTTGTCATAATTTTTAAACATTCTATATATTAAAAATATATTTAATATAGTTATATTATATGATATAACTATATTACATTCATACATAATTATATATTAAACTATAATATATATATATATATATATATGTATATATATATATATATATTAACAAGTTTTAAATAAAAACAATATATAAAACAAAAAGATTTCGGTGGAATTGTTTTATAGTTTAAAAAAAACAAAAAAACAAAGATTATGGGGAGGGTCGAGCCATCCCCAACCCTATGCACCCCACTGTCTCCTTTCCCCACACACTTCCCAACTCCCTATCTCCATGAAACCCCAACCCTTCCTCCACGCAGCCCACCTCACCTCCGTTCCACCAAAACCTCACTTCAAACTTGTGGGTTTTATAGTCCACCAACCCTACACACATCAGTCTCTGCAGTTTTTGTTTTAACTTCAAGTCTTCTATTTGCGAAATACACAGTGTTAATATATATATATATATATATACATATATATATCGATACATATATTTTCCTTCTTTCCAAAAAATCAGTGTTCTATATACCCAATCTGAGAAGATCTCTGGTAAGGAAACATACAAATAATAATAATAATAATGAGATTATTCATAAAAAAATCAATGAATCCAAAACTCCATGGCTCCTTCTCAATCTGCACAAACAAGAAAACAAAATAAAAGCAAATGGAAGAAAAATGAAAGGGAAAGAAAAGATAAGGATGGATTAGGGAAACTTTAGGCCAAGTTGAAATCAAGCACCAAGATTAGATTTATCCTAGGGTCCACATTAAACCCTACAAAACTTTTAAGTCATGGGAATTTGATGGGAATGGGAAATATAAAATAAAAGAAGGCTGTGTGGGGGTTAAGTTAAATAAAAAGTGGGTGAATAAAATAAAAGGGTGTGTAGACTCCCCTTGTGACCCTAGAAAACTTATAATAGAAATAAATAATTAAGTTGGTATTGGACTAGTGATTTCTTAATTTGGATAAATCGAATTAATATAAAATAATTATAATTGGGATCAGAAAAATTATATTATTAGTATTTGTTCACTTCAAAAATAAATTACCCAAATTTTCAGTTACTTTTTGATGTGGTTTCCTATGTCCCGAGTTGGGGCACTACATCTCATAATTACAAGCGGTGTTGGTGTAGGTGGTCGTAGTGTCATGTCATGTTCTCATGACTCATACCTCACTTGTGTATATTTCTTATGATGTCATGTAATTATCTATTTCCTCAACTCCTCTTTGGTGACATTTGGTTTTTATTTATATTTTAATGTATACTTTTTATTATAAAGATTGTGTTCTATTAAAAAAAAGTGAAGTAGGGTGGCATAAATGTCACCCAAATATAAAATTGGTACAAATACATTGTGGGCATATATCCATTTAAAATAGTGGTCATGGTTTGCTCTTGTTCTATGTTATTAATCTTTGTTTAGTTTTTGTTTAAATACATATTTTGAAATATTCGAAAAAATAAATTATAACGTTTATTATTTTATTTTTTTCATCTTAAGTGAAACATATATTTCGAAATTATATTTTCCTCGGTAACATAAAATAAAAATTACACTCCCAATATTACACTCAAAAGAAATAAAACACAGATAACTAATATTATTAGGGTCTTACAATTTTACCTGTAGAAAATGTGCGATACATGCATTTTTGTTGTGCCTGAATTTCAAATTTTCCCATTTTTTAGTTTGTTCTCTTCAAACGCATATTGCAACGCCATGAAAAATCCATGTAAGATAGAGATGATAGACTAGAATACAATGCCCTCTCCCTCCATTGAACCCTTTCTTAATAACCCCTCATCCTTTCCAATTTTTTCGCTTCCTCATTTTTTCATTCTTCACTCCATCTCTTTCAGTGTTTCCATCATACACTTCATGTACGATTACTAGTTCTTATTATAAATCATATAAAAATCATAAAATCAATCATAAACATAAATGAACCTAATTACAAACCAGAATTAAATTTTTACATATGATCATATTAACAATTATAAACCCTAACCATGGTCCCACATTCCACTATAGTTCTAGATTGTTAGGGTTGTTTAGTTATTGTTCTTAGTTGGAATTTTAATTAAAGTTTCCCTATTTTAACCCTCTCATAGAATCCTTCTCTCATAAACTCATTCAAATTAGACCACCTCATCTTCCCCTACAAGTTTGGAGCTATGATTACTTGATCTCCATTAGCAATGTATTGGGCGTTACTATTTGCATTGATTCTTAAAAAACTAATTACACCCTCACAACATATGCTAGAATTTTTTTTGAACTTGAAACTTTGAAAAACCTTCTTACAAACATTGAGAATAAAGTACAAAACTGAACATAGTCGCAACCACTTGATTATGAAGGTTTTCCCTTTAGGTGAAGAATGTATTTTGATCTTGGTCACATAACCTCAGAATACAAGTTGGAAAAGCGCAATAATGAGAGAAACAATTGGTGGAAAAATGCCCTTCCCGAGAATTTGGTTTTTGATACCAAGGATGATTCAACTTCAAATGTAGATTCAGACATTGGAACTGAATCAGTCCCAGAAACTTCTACTACAAAAAATCTTGTTGGTGGGAACATGGAGAATACAAAAACTACATTATTTGAGCGTAAAGCGGAAAAGGAAAATATCCCTCCTCCTCTTCCAATGGAAAATAGCAAATACCTTCCAATTGAAGCTCTTGAGGTTATTCTCCCTATCGAGGAGGTTTCTGATGGGTGGAAGACGGTGCAAAAAATAAAAAATCCATTTTTAAGAATAATGCTTCTCCCACCTAGCTCGGCTGTGCCACTGTTGTTTGGCTTCATTTAGGCTTCTCGTAGGGAGGTTGTCCCGTACCCCTGTTTTACTGTTTTATCTAGTTTTTAGACCTTGTTTCCTGGGGTGTGGCTCCCACTTTTCAAAAATCCACAAGTGCACTCTTGTTTTATCTAGATTTTAAGCCTTTTTGTTCTACATGGTATGGTCCCCTTTAAAACAATTTATAATTAATTAAAAAACAAAATTCACCTAAAATATACTATTAATTATTACTTGTAATTTTTAAAAACATAAAAAAATCTTAGGAACCCAATATTTCTTACACTTAAAATCATGGGAAATAAATTTATAAAAAAAATACCGTAGTTACACTAAAAATCATCAGGTATATTATTACGATTTCTTAGAGTAGTGAAATGTTTATCCAATATCACCAACGAAAATTACAAATTATCTCTTACACACAAATAACAAGTTGTCAGTAATTTTTGTTACCTTAATTGTCTAATTGATGGTTGCCCTCTTATGAGACCAACAAGAAAATATATTTTTATTACTTTATATCATGGATGACTTTTCAGAATATATGGCTATACTACCATTTTTATCAAGATAAATTTAATTCTATATTTTACCTACTTTAATGGAGCAATCAAACTGATTCCATCATCAAATAGTATTGACATTGGGGTATTTTGATTTCCATTAAGATAACCAAAAAATGAATGTTACAGCTATAGAATATTGCAACAACTTACCAATAATAATTATGTAAATGTTATTATAGAGTAGTGTATTTCTTTCTATATATCCAACTCTGTCATATAAGAAAATAAAAAAGAATATATATTATTTATTAGGTAGACACCAACTCATCGGAACAAGATCAAGCTAAGGAGATGCAAAGAGAATATTATGCGCTCTACGTCAACATAGTTAACAACATTCACATCCATATCACCCTATAAATAAAAGAGTCAAACATCAAACCCTATACATTTAACCTTTAGTACAGTCTTTGGGGAAGAGGTGGCTGAATGAAAACCTCCAAAGGCACTGCCATGGGCATTGTTATACCGACCCCTTCATGCATGTCAATCATTTTTCCATCGGGAACGAACCACTCAAACCCCTGGAATAACCTTGCGAGAGTTATATTCATCGTAGATATTGCCAAAGAAGATCCAGGACATCCTCGTCTACCTGCTCCAAATGGAACCATTCCATAATCAATCTCCTTGTTGTATATGTTGTGTATTTCTCTTTGTCCTCCTCCATCCATGAAACGTTCAGGTATAAATTCTAGTGGGTTTTCCCATACATTTTTGTCCCTTTGAATTTCCCAAGCATTTATCATGAGCGTTGTTCCTGCATAAATATGGAATCCTCCAACAATGCAATCTTCAGTAGATTGGTGTGGTACTAGAAGAGGTGCTGGTGGGTAAAGACTCATTGCTTCTTTCACTACTACCTGCAAGTATATTATGTGTTCTATATCTGACTCCTCTACTACTCTATTCCTTCCAACTTTGGAATTGAGTTCCTCATGTGCCTTTTTCAATGTATGGGGATAAAATAATAACAATGACAATGCCCATTCCAAGGCGACTGCAGATGTCTCAATTCTAGCAAGAAGCATTTGTTGCACCCAAATTTCCAAAGAAAAGGTTAAGGAGTTATTATTTATAAAGATATGATTTGGGATTTTGAAATGAAGTTTATGTTACTCCTCGTACACTTGAGATTACAATTCACCCAAATGTTTCCGCACTTACGAAGATAAAATCAAGTTAATATATATGATATCTAACCACATCTATAGAAATAATGCCAAAATAATTCAAACAAGTCATTGATTATTCTTGAATTGAAACAATGATTTATTCTGAGAAGAAAAGTGTCAAGTTTTTTGTTATTTTTTTAAAGAATATTTTTTATTTACTATCATGTTTTGAAATTAAAATTTAACCATGGTTTATGTGTTAAGTTTTTAGTTTTTAAATATTTAGAAATTAATAAAATAAATGTCTCTTTCAACCTATATATATATATATATATATATATATATATATGGACGTTTCTACAATGATGTTAAATTTGACATCCTAATAAACGTTTTTCAAGTTGTTTAACTTTGACGGTCATTTGTACATTTTCACACATTTTTTATTTTTTACGAATTTTTTTTTTTCATTCTAGCAAGGAGTAAGCAAGTCTACAAGGATGCAGAAGTGTGTGTCTCAGGAATTGCTCTTGCACTGCCTTTGCTTATATCACCAACTCTGCATGTAGATTTTGGATTGACGAGCTGTTAAACATGCGGGATGATGCGGGATTTTGTTTTGGCTTTGTTGTTTGCCTTGTTTTCTAAGCTCATTAACCCTGGAAGAATGCTTCACAAATACACCGAAGATCATGACCTGCCGACGTCGCTCAGATTATTCACCTACAAAGAGTTGAAAATTGCGACCAACAATTTCACCCACATGTTGGGGAGGGGAGCATTTGGTTATGTATTCAAAGGATCTCTCTCAAATGGTACACTTGTGGCCATCAAAAAATTATAGAGCTATGGGAGAGGAGAGAAGAAATTCCATGTTGAAATCAATTCCTTGTATATTTCTAGCTCTTTGTTCTTTTCAATTGAGGGGATTTGGTGTAGGGTAGGTTCTTCATCTGTCTGTTTCCATTTTGTGTGCATTTATAATATGATTTTTTGAAGTTTATACTATATATTAGAGTCCTTAGACCAAGGAGTTTCTAAGTTCTTGCAACTAGGAATTATTCTATCTTTTGCAAAGCAATCAACTGTCATCATGTCTGTGGGAGATATCATGAGCCAATGTTTAGATGTCGTTCTGCAGAAAGGGGAAGAAGCCTTTGATAGAAGAACAATGTTAAGAAGATTCATTTCAAGACCTATGCAAACATTAAGGAGTCCATTTATGCTGAATATTTCATATGTTTTATTTCATAAAAAGCTAGAAACAGTGTTTCTGATCACTATTAATAAATAAAAAGTATGTAATATTTGAGGGTTTCTGCCATTTGGGTGTTGGTAGTTTTTTCTCAATGGGTTTTTATAATCAATGGCAACGGCCATGTACTCACGAAATTTCTATGAATCAATAATCTATTGTAAAAATATTGCTAGCAAGCTAATCTCCGAGTTGCTGAAATGATAATGTTTTATTTCATTCAATCCATTTTTCATTGTGCTCATTTTCAAAGTTTATAGAACTACGCAATTTCTACGGTGTTTCTAAGCTATTTTCAAAGTCAAGTTGTTTTATTACCAATCGATTATGAAAAGTATTTGATTATGTGAAGTTTGAAGATCAATGGCGTATCACATCAAAGGACATGTTAATAATTGATTGAAGAGTTTACCAGTGTTCATTGTTACTCTGAGGATTCAAGACTACTATCCCTCAACCCATCGTAAATACATCCCTCTACTTTGATAACACCTACCCTACTACTTTACTCAACACTTCTTGTATCCAAAGCGACATTGTCGTTAAAGGGGTATCAAATGTAATAATTTTTAACTTGGATACCTTAATCACGAGGGTTGTGTAGGTATTCTAGCCATTCAATAGTATCTAAAATCTCTGTCACAGGAAGAGGATCATGCCTTAAGTATGGGTGCCTTACAGTAGGTTCACTTGGTAAAAAGTGTTGAAATGTCTATTTATACCATGAAAGTTGGGGATTCTTGTTTTTTTAATAGATATTTGGTTGAGGCTGCATTCTAGACAGTTAAAATGTTGGAAGCCCCTTGTAAAGTGCACTGATCAGCTATCTTAGATCAAGATTAGATTTATGAATCGTAGGACCTCCTATTGCAGATGAAAAATACAGGTTACCCAACATATCTTTTGTCCACAAGAGTAAGAAATCATCTGACATCTCTCAACCTCTTTACAAAATGGGTTTTGCAATTAGGAATGGATATATGTATTCCTACAGACTTATCTCAAATTTATGTTTGTCTGAACATCTATTCCACAACAATGTGAGTGAGGGGGTAGTGAGAATTTCAAAGATACATTACAATACTCCTTCTGAGGTCACCCATCTCATCTATTTTCTGAATGTCATTATGTAACTTACCATATGAATAAATGTGTAATACAAGACCACATGGGGTTCCTATTATAAGGGTCGTCCCACCGTTGCATCAATTAATTATTTCAAAGGTATCTAGGATGAGTTATTTTACTCTTAATTTCACCACTCGCACCTTCTACTTTCAAAAGAGTTTGAACTTCTTCCCCGATCTATGTTGAGGGTAGAGACTTAAATCCTCCTCAATCCATAATGTTTAAAAGAAACAATATTTTCCAAATATTTTCTAATTTTGATTACAAAACTTTGTGATATTTTTTAGGCCTAGATTTTATTTGTTGATAACTATCGATTTTTAGGCTAGACCTTCACTGATAATCTGAACAAAGATTGTTATGCAATGTTTTTGTCTAATCATTTCAGTTAGTTGTGTTTATCAATGCCTTAAATAATATAGTCTTAAATTTGTGCCCACCTTGGGCTTATTTTGTGAAACTTTATAAACAATATACATTAAAAAAACATAGAGTCTGATGAACATCATAGTGCATGGTGCAGAGCTATCATTGTTACTTAATTTATAACACCTAATTATAATGATAACACAAATATGAATGTCAAATCTGTAAGTTGGGACACCAATAACAACACAATCACAAAATCCCCTCCATATCAATTCACAATTTACAAATAGAATTGTTTTATTCAGAAATAGATTTGTTTAAAAGATAGAACATTAGAAGGAAAAAAAATAACAATGAAGCCATCGATAAGATAATCTAGTTGTGTGGATGGATTTGACCATCATTCTCAGGTAATTTCTGTGATATGATCAGATCCCTTTATTTTGGTGAGGAAAAAAATGTCTTCTCTTGGTACTTAGGGTTTGTTAACAATTAAAATCCAAGAAATCTTAAATTTTACAACGTCTTTGTTAAATATGGGCTACTTTTTAACAACCAGAGTTGTTCTGTAATCAGAATATGTGAACTACTCTTGAATGGACTATGCCTAGTTGCCAAACCAGGATTCACGGACTCTTGAATTATATACTTTCCAGGTATGGTTTTGTTTTTAATGCTTACTCTTGAGAAACTATTAAATGTGAGTGAGGGGGGTAATGAGAATTTCAATGATACATTACAATAGTCCTTCTGAGGTAACCCATCTCATCTATTGTCTGAATGTCATTATGTAACTTACCATATGAATAAATGTGTAATACAAGACCACATGGGGTTCCTATTATAAGGGTCGGCCCACCATTGCATCAATTCATTATTTCAAAGGTATCTGGGATGAGTTGTTTTACTCTTAATTTCACCACTTGCACCTTCTGCTTTCAAAAGAGTTTGAATTTCTTCCCCAATATATGTTGAGGGTAGAGACTTAAAGCCTCCTCAATCCATAATGTTTTAAAAGAAACAATATTTTCCAAAAAAAATCTAATTTTGATTACAAAACTTTGTGATATTTTTTAGGCCTTGATTTTATTTATTGATAACTATCCATTTTTAGGCTAGACCTTCATTGATAATCTGGACAGTGATTGTTATGCATTTTTTTGTCTAATCATTTCGGTTAGTTGTGTTTATAATTGCCTTAAATAATACAACCTTAAATTTGTGCCCACCTTGGGCTTAGTTTGTGAAACTTTATAAGCAATATACATTAAAAAAACATAGAGTTTGATGAACATCATAGTGCACGGTGCAGAGCTATCATTGTTACTTATTTTATAACACCTAATTATAATGATAACACAAATATGAATGTCAAATCTATAAGTTGGGACACCAATAACAACACAATCACAAAATTCCCTCGTTCATATCAATTCACAATTTACAAATAGAATCATTTTATTCAGAAATAGATTTGTCTAAAAGATAGAACATTAGAAGAAAACAAAATAACAGTGAAGCCAAAAACACTTGACTATGCACAAAATAGCACAAAATAGCTATGAAAATGATGCTCTTAAACTCTTTGAGGTAATACAACACTTTGGAATGTACCCTAACCATTTAAGCTTCATTTATATATGCTTGCATATTTTGGCTCATTTTTGTTTCTTGGAGAGCTAATACGTTAAAACACTTAGTAGTTCTTTCAATCTACTTCGACATCAACACTTCACATTCACAAAATTCTTGAGAGTGATTGTTACCAAACTTACAAATCTCACTTCCATTTGTATTCGATTATTAAACAACTAACTCTTATTTAACATCCCTTCCAATGTACTTTGCAACATTTGTTTTGGCTTTAATAGAAAATTAGAATTGTCAATCACACCCAATATCGACAATAACTAAAAAAGTAATAACTACCCCTTGGCGTTCACATTGCATTGTACACATGTGATTGCTAGTAGTTAGAATTATCATATGAACATGATGTTTTCAATGAAATATGTATGATATCCAAACATATGTCTAGAAATAATGCGAAAAGACTTCAAACAACGTGTTGACTATTCTAAAAGTGAAAGAATGATTAATTATGAGGAGAAAAGTTTCACTTTTATTGTCTCTCTTTTTTTTTAAAAATGTATTTTTTTTTACAACCATATTACAGTGTTACATTTATGAAAGTAAAATTTGATGGTGATTTACATCTTTTATGTATTTAACTGTAAAAAGGTTATAAATTTATAAAATAATTGTTTCTTCCCGCTTGTATTTTTTAAAATACAATTATTATGTATATATTTTTGAATATTTTTGAATAACAAATATATAAAAGGAGAATATTAAAAAACTACCCACTTAATGTTTTTTAATTATTATTTGTAATAAAAGTTTATTGTTGTAAAAATCATATTATATTGAAATAAGCGTTATAGATCCTAGGACGGTTACGAGCGAGTTTAAAAATTGGGAAAAAAATGTAAAATTAAATAAAATGCAGACTAGTAGGGAAAGTGGATACCAAAGCAGTGGCCTTGACGAAGGCGTCTTTATCAGAAACTGCTCCGTTCTTCTCTAGAGAAATGAGCACATCAATAAAGTCCATCTCATCTTCCTCCTCCTTGGATTCATTCTCCCTGTGTTTCTCTACGATTCTCTGCAAGTATGAATCTAATTTTCGCTGCACATTCTTCATGGCCTTTTCGTATCCTTGAAGGTCGAACGGCTTTAACCAAGGAATATAATCCCCAATATTGACAGCCCCGTTGAGCACAAGGGATTCTACCACTGCACACTTCAGTTCCCCATATGAAACCACGGATTTCTCTGCAAGATACTGGTCACCTATTATCATGCTCATCAAAAGATCGAAATTGACGCGGAAGAAAAACTCGTTCATGTTGATTATTTTGTTATGCAACAGCCCCTGTTGAAAAAGCGAATTCATTGCTTTAGAAATGAGTTGTGTCCTCTTGGGCTGAAAGGGATTGAATCCTCTTGGAAGAAAGGAGTTCCACTACACAGACTTTCCGAACGTTTCGCCAGTAAGCACCGTAGGGAGCCCACCCCAGCATATTAAAATCGTAGCCAAAATGCTTTCCTTGAGCGAGCTAAGGACGGGATGCAAATGCCAAATCGTTAGTTGAATAACATTGTTTGGCCAAGTCCAACTCGGAGGAACTGATCACCAAAACTGGGCGGGCACCAAATCTGAGATGCATAATAGGTCCGTAGAGTGCTGAAAGTAAGGATAGGATCTGGTGGGTGGGCTTATTCTTGCCTGTTATGAGATGAAAATGCCCAATTATTGGAAGAGCTCGAGGTCCTGGAGGCTGCATGTGCCGATGCCCATGCCCATGCCTACGCTTATAATTCCAATGAACAAAAATATCAGTCAGATGTGCATAAATAATATGTGGTACTGGTGAGCTGCGTGTACGTGGACTGGTATGATGTCATTTTTATTGAAACCTGAAATGTCTATTTGAGAGTAACAGATCCGTGCGGGACTATATAACTAACTATAAAGGAAAATGAGAGGGGAAAAAACAAAAACCCGAATTACGTATCATACATAGAGGACCTTACCAAAGATGATGCAAGATTTCTCCATCCTAGATTATCGTGATGTCATTTTTATAACCTGTCAACATTACTATGACTATTAATATTTTTGAGTCAATATAAATATTGTTGCAACTTAATTGTTTATTAGATGCTGTAGTACATTAATATAAGACGATTATAATAAAAATGTGGTTAGATAAAAGTTATGGTCCACTATCCAGGTTGGAGAGAATTTATGTCTCATTAATAAATAAATATATAAAGTAGTAATTAAAAAAATAATGTTTGCATATATTACAATATATAGGCTTTTTGTATCATAATTATTCCACAAATTTATCATAATTTGGAAAACTTGTAGAATAATTGTGGCCTCTTTATGACAATTTAATTTATTGATTTTTAGGGATTATGGATGCTCCACAGTTTACAAATGGTTATAATAATTCTAGAGAACTCACATATCCTACCCTTCTTAATAGAAAATTCACAAATTATAGTTATGAGACATTTTTAAAAGACTAATTTTAATTTATATTAGTATTGAAATTCTATTTTCTATATTTTGATATTTTTTATATGTTTTAAGAAAAATTATAGAAAGGTTAAATTAAAATATTATCCAATCCTTAAAAAAAAAAATGATTATTACGTCGAAGGCGTTCCCCCTATAGGAAAGGCCCTTCCAGACGTTTATGTCATGTTAAATTTGACGGTTTGATAGTCGTCTGCCTGTTTTTACTTTTTCTGCCTGTTTTTAACAGTTGGTTTTTGGTGCATGCTATTTTTAGTAAGTATTGTAAGGTCATTGGTTTGGACCATTATGTGCATTTGTGCAATGATTCTTTGCATGCAATTTTATTAAGATTGGGGAGAATTTTATACAGAGCTTGGAGCGACAGGGGTAGGCAAAATCAGCTCGCTATTTTTATATATCGGATGTTCAAACAAGGGTCGATTTTTTCCTCTCAGACAATACGGTTCTCAGAAGAAGCTATCTTATATGCCCTTCAGTTTGAGGTTGGTATTGCCATACATTCTTCCATTTTCAGGGTATTCTGTTTCTGATGAAAACAATAGTTTTTTTCTTAATTTCTTTTAAATTTGTTTGAGGGGGGTTGTGATTCTTTTTCTTTTAGGGGTTGTGTTCTGGTCTTTCTTTTGAAGTGGAAAGTATTTAATTCAAATGGACAATCTTTAAATTTAGTTGGTGTGAATTTTGTGTCCGATGGCGTCTTCAATTTCCAGGCTTTAACCATGGATTTTTTTGGATTAACCTAGTTAATCCTACATTTTTAGCCCCCTTTATTTTAAATGTCTGTGAAATTTAGATGTGGATATGTTTTCATGCAATGATAGCTTAGAAATGTATATCGTTATTGGTTTTGAAATATGCACCAGTCAGAAATTTACAGTTACAGATTTTTTCTTCTAGAGTAGCTGACGTGAAGGAAGTTGTGGACAATGACTCAAATTTGCACCAGTCAGAAATGGAGGACAATTGTAGGAGTCTTGCATGCAAGCGGTCTTGAGTATGAGCCAAAAATAAATAAAATAATTCAAAGCTATATCATTTAATATCTTTGTTGAAAATTGAAATGAGGATTGTTTAGGTAGTGGCTCTGCATGCGAGTGTGGAATGTATGTTAGTAGCTGGTTGTGAAGAAAGCGTTGATTAAAACTGAGGTATGGTTCTAACTTTGGCTTTTCTTATGGAATTTTAAGGAGGTATGTTCTATTGCCTCTCAGACGAAAAGCTGTTAACCATCATGGCAAAGCTTCCTCTTATTACTCTTGTCAGAAAAATTCTTCTGCAAGGCTTTGAAAAAGGTTATAGTTTATAATGTGCATTGCATTAATGAGCTTTGACAATTGTTTTTGTTTGCGGTTGTGGATCATTCCATATAAACCAAAAGACAAACCTGTAGTCAGTGCGACAACCTCAGTTAAAATCATATATGGGAATTTTTGCAGATTTTTTATCTTTTAAATCTTAGATGTTCTGAAGAAGAGTGTCATAATCTATCAGTGCAATGAAGAAGAAAAATATAGTGAAAATCTTGACAGCATGATAGACTCAAACAGGACTTCATTGTGTAAAGGTTGAAGGCAGAGCCTACATGATTGGAGGAAGCCTTCCAGTGGCACAGTTGACACTTAAAAAATAGGGTAAAAGTATTTGCATCCATTCTTTTTCACTACATGGAAAGACAAATCTTTGGAGACATCATTTTATTTTATGTGATGGAATTATTTTTTTGTTAGATTTCAATATCTAGGTTAATGGAAATATGGGATTGCTTGAAGATGACTTAATCAGGTTAAACTTGGTTAGTGACTCCATTAGAAAGGAAACTAAAATACTCCATGAAACTTTTGAGACTGCTGAAGTTGTTCAAAATGAACAACCTCAAGCTGCTGACATATTGGTTGTGCCCCCTGAAGTGGCATCAAAAAAATCTTATGCTTCAAGTATTGGACAATATCTAAAGCTTTTAGGATTCTGATTAAATGTCCAAAGTTGTGGTGTCCTACTGGATGGGTCCATTGTGGACTTAGTCCTGTAAATGTGTAATATTACACTAAAAAATAGATTTTATATTTCAATTTTTAGAAGAGTAACAAATTGTGAAAAACTTACTAATTCTTCCCCGTGTCTTCTTTGCTTTCCTAGCTTTCAAAGGGGCTTTTTGTAAGTAGTTGTAACATATCCCTTTGTTTTAGGAATAGGAAGAACACAAGATTCTAATGAGTAAAATAGTGAAATTCTTTATCTTGATCCTTTGATGTCTTCTAGCATTTACCCCGTCTCATCTCTTTTTGGTAACTTATGGGATTTGTACTTTGGTCATTTATGTGAGAATTTACTTTATTGGCATCTCCACCATGCCGAAGACACTCCTTAATAGTCCATGACCTCCTTGATGTGTGCTAGGCTGGCTTTAATACCATGAATGAAAAAAGGAAAAGAATTGAGAAAAAAAGCTCCATCATAGTTAATGGTTAAGGAGGCCTTTTTGTAATTTCTTAGCACGGTCTAACTACAAGAAAAGTTTTGTCACTTGATGAATACAATTTTGAAAAAAGTGGGTCTAGTTTCGTTCTAAACCCAAGCAGTATGCACTATCTGAAGAATTATAACAAAACTTTCACCATATTTTCCAATAACAGGGCCTTAAAAGGCAAATAATTTTGATGGCAGTTTGGACGTCGTTTTCTCTTTTGTTGGCTATTTTTACGGATTACTTTTTCGTGGCTAATTTTAACAGGTATTGTAAGGTCATTGGTTAGACCATTATGTGTGTTTGTGTAGTGATTCTTTGCACGTAACTTGTTTACGATTGGGAAGAATTTTATATAGAGCTTAGAATGACAGGGGCAAGCAAAACCTACACAATGCTTATAATGGTAGGGAGTCCTGGTGTCATGGTCATTGCGATAAAGGATTTGTTTGCAAAGTTTGAAGAGCTGAGCTTTAATGGTGAACATGTTGTTTGGATCTCTTATCTTGAAGTGTATGATGAAGCTGTGAAGGATCTCCGCTCACCTGGCAAGGCTCTTATTCTTAGAGAGGATAAATAGGTGTGTTATATTCCTCTCCCAATATTTTTGTGTGAACACTTTCATTTCCTTTGTTGACCTAGATGAACTGATCTTGGGCCTTTTTGTTCCCGGGTAATGTGTTTGTAGGGCTCGCTCAGCATAATACTTATTCAGCTGAAGAGGTATGATTTTATCATCGAATTCCAACCTCATTTTACTTTTATACACAATAATGAAGGCTCTTCATATGGAATCTTTGCAATTACACTAAAAATACCAAGACCAGAGATAACAAGGTTCCTTGTATCAGCCAATGAGTCTCCAAACTGGTATATTGAACTATAATAGTTATATTTTGGATGAACTGTAACTGTAACAATTAAGGAACAATACCAGTGTCTGCTTCTGTACCCCATATCTATAATTTGAAAATAATTAATTTGTGGGTCTATATTTATAGAGTTCAAACTTGCAGGTGGGTGTGTATTTATAGCGATCCTCCAGTTGTAATCTCTGATATTTGTTTGCCATGTAGAAGCCTTGCCAATTGGATACAATCCTCCTCTCTTTTTGGGGGGGGGAGTCTTCAGGCTTCATTATTTTGGATCTATTCATGGTTATTGATGGACACATTTAATTTTCTCTACTTCCATAAAGGGTAGGTTTGATGCTAGGATTCGAGAAGAGTCCAACCCTTATCTCGTCTTTGCTTCTTTTTGATGTTTCACTAAAGAAATTAAACATTCAAGGCTTTTACAAATTTTTATTATTTTTAGACGTTTCCATCATCAACATTTTCTTGATAATGGATGATTGGTAGTGATCTTCAAAGTGGGTTTTGCAAGTGTTGGTTGTTTAATTGGCGTTGATGATGGTTCTCTGCGTTTCTCTAAAAAGCACAAAGTGGTCTTGGGTCCATCTCTCTACTAATCATAAAAAAAATTATATTTACCATGCATTTTTTGATTGCTTGAAAGAATGAACTTCACTAAACTCTCTAATTTAATTTTTGTGATGGTCGGAGAATCGTACTCTTCTAAAATAAGTGCTTACATGGAATTTGCTATTTGAATTTCAGAATCTGGGAAGTCATACTTATTTGTAAGTTCTTTCATATTATATTTTTTGTTGTTGATCGATCATGTACATGATTATTGTGGAAGGGTTATGTCAAGCACATTAAGCATGCATATATAATACACCTGTAGTCCAATGAGTCTAGCAATATTTTGTTATTGCTTTTACACGAATCTGTCCTCAAACAATATTAAGGGAGCGATTTCGATAGAGCTGGGATATATTATAAATTTAGATACATTGCGAGTTCAGTTATTTTTTATTTTTTGGTTATACTTCCAATAGGCTATTAAGAATTGTGTTTGGAGTGAAATTTACTGTTTAAATGACAATTGTGAAAGACTTCCAAATGTTTTGTTGATCGCAGTTATCATTGAGATTTTTTCCTATTGTTTGGTCATTGTATACCACTTTTCCTTTGCATGAGAAGAATTGGGTGTGCAGTAGTTTCTAGATCAAGAAAATTTAAGTTGGTGTTGATTGGAATTTAGTTTTGTAAGATGAGAACCCTCCACATGCTTAAGTTTCTTTTATTAATAACACTTGCATGGTGCAGTTATTTGTATTCTAGTAGTTGATGGTGACAGCCAAGATGGATGGAACTATCCTCATGCAACTTTCTACTCAGGTTCAAATGCTTCAGGCACAATGGGTAACCCTACCTTTCTTTAACTTTGTCATTTCTTTTGCCAACTTATCATTTTATAGTTTTTTTGTTGTTTCTGTGGGAAACTGGTATAATAATCATTATGTCAAATGCACTTGCACCCAAAATATTTTGCTCTATTGTTTTGGTGAGGAAATGGGTAACTGATGTAGGAAAATGCTTCCAACTAGTGGGTCATCAAGCTGAATGCTGAAGCTCTAATAATAGTATATACACTCAAGTTTTTGGCCATTAGGGTATTTTGAGAAAAAAAGCATTACGGCATCTTGAGAACAACCTTGATTGAAGGTGTAATCCATTAATTATTGTCTTGTTTTGTTCTTTGTTGTAGCTGGTGCTTGTGGATATGGGAACTTGTATTCTCAAGGATATGGTCTCACCACAACTGCATTGAGCTCTACTCTATTCAACAATGAAGAGGCTTGTGGTTCATGCTTTGAGATTAAGTGTGTGGATGATCCACAATGGTGTCTTTTAGGGATTCCTCTTGTGATTTTCATAGCTACCAACTTTCTGCCCTCCAAATTATACATTTACCTCTAAATCAAATAACATATATTGTTCGGCGTTCACATTGCATTCAACACATGCAATTGCTAGTTGTAACATCTTTTAAGATGAAATTAACAAAAAAATCATTAATATGATTAATAGAAAACTATATTAGTGTGATAATATTATATTAGCTAATATATATATATATATATATATATATATATATATATATATATATATATATATATATATCTTTTTACCATAAAAATTCCATGATCCTTTTACTACAAAAATTTCATAAAAATTTTACAATTTGAAAAAAATGTAGAATATTTGTGACATCTCTATGATAATTCTATTTTTTCCTATTTTAGGTATTGGTCCAAAATTTAAACAAGTATTAATAATTTGTAGACAATTCACATCTCCAACCCTTTCTCATTGAAAATCCACATTCTTATGTAATTTAAAAAAAAAAAAAGAATTATTAGCCATATTTACACCTAAAATATATTAAGAAAATAATATAATAATATTAAAACTCCACATTAATTGGTATGTAAATAACACATAATTCAAATATATAATTTTAAATAATATTTTAAGAAGAATTAATTAAAATTAAAGATAGAATATCATAAAAATCTAATGATTGGAATTCTTTTTTGGAGAGTTATCTTTTCACAGACTTTCACGAAGTTAAGTAACTTAAGTTTAAATTAAAAATGTGACTAATATTTTCCACAATCATTATTGATTACTAGTCCACTATAGTGTCCAGCTAAATAAAAGAATAAGAAAAATGGAGGGGAAAGAAATGAAAATGGACGTGAAGTGATGTGGGAGAGAAGTAAAGGAGTTCGTTGGAGAGACTTATGGACGATGCATGGAAGGAGGAGTGGATTGGTGTGGAGTCAGGGTTGGCAGGACGCAGATTAAGGAGCGTTATTCCCTACAAATTTTGGAGAGTGACACTGTCTAAACGTCCCTTCAAACCTGCTACCTTCATTGCGTAATAATACAAGCACTTTAATTGAGATTCAGACGCATTAATACGCTAAAACCCAGGGAAACATTACAAATTTAGTAGTGATTAGAAGGTTACAATGTTTGACCAAATGAAAGAAGGAGAAAGTTGCTTATGGGAGATATATACAGTAGTTCACAGAATACATGGGATCCTTCATGAGACTGTCACACCGTTTAACCAATGCAACAAACATGTCTCCAACCAGACCAGTTATAGGTTATTGCGCACTCTTAGCCTGTGCCAAAAATGTGAGTGTTGGAATAGGGTTTGGACGTCCAACAAGGCATAAAGATAGAGGGAATTTTTCAGATGTTGTAGTTGCAAGCGCTCTAGTAGATATGTATGCAAAATATGGATGCATGCACTTGGCATATGAACTGTTTTGACTAAATGCCTAAAAGAAATGTGGCATGAACTGCAATGATTATAGGAAACCAAAGCATAATGAATAGGGACAAGATTTTGTTAGATGATGTAGTTATAAGTGCTCTAGTAGGTATGTATGCAAAATGTGGAAGCATGCACTTGACATTTGAACTGTTCGACTTAATGCCTTAAATGTGGTCTCATCGACTGTAGTGATAGCAGGCTATATACAAAATGAGTTTGTTCTAAAGGCCTTGGAACCTTTCAAGAAGAATTTTGGCAAAAATTAAAGTTGCAAGCTAAAATTCCTACCCATGTACTCCTAGCATGTGGCTATGTAAAAATGGGATCTTTGGGATTGTGTATGCCATTATGATGCCTAGCTGAAAAGTGAAGTTAAACAAATCTTGATTAAAGATGAGAAAAGTATCTTCCTTTTCTTAAATTTGAGGCCATAAGATCAACTGGAGAATCAGATCATATTGCAAAGATGGAAACAAGATTTGTATCTTTAACTTACTCAAAATACTAGTGAAAAATATGAATAATACCTCTATCAGATCTACAATCTATTTTGGGAGGTATTGGGGCCTGACCTTTGAAGCTCTTGTTTATGCTCTAAATCAAGAAGATTTTTTTGGTACTACTGAAACTAATTGTAAATTAGCCAAGTATCATATGGGACATGCCCTTCTCACAACCAGTAAATTGCTCTTTCTGGTCTTCCTTGTTTCCATGCTTCCTCTACATGTTGAAGTTGATAAGAAGGTTGTTTTACCTCTGCAAGTTGCTCTATCTCATCCATAAAAACTGATTCTATAATGATGTCAATCCACTATGCATCCTGTAAGCTCAAAATCATTCTTACAATCATGTTGATCTTCTTGTTATGTTGTAGTGTCTTCTGGTGTCCCCATATGCATCATTGTTACTTTCAAAAAGTGCATGAATTTCTAATAATACATGGTGACTTACTAAAATTAACTAGCTAATGTAGTTAATGGATAGTTAATCTAAGTTATGAATAGTTGTAATAATGTAAATAAATGCAATGAAACAATAATTTAATGATCTAAGAAATGATGTAAAATGAAATGCTAACCCTAATGTGAAAAAAAGAAGAGGAAATAACTCAATTGAATAATAGATGCCTATCAGACACTGTTGCATAAGTAACTAGATGAATCAGAAGTAGGAACAAACGTGTCAGGTCCTATAGAGGACAAGTCTGGGTGATGTGGCTGGACTTCGAGCACCTAAGAGAGGACTGGGGTGCCCACATGCGCTCAGGTGAGGAGAATAGGCACTCTAGTTTGGGAAAAATGATCAAAACTAGTACTCACATGGTCAAAAGGTGAACTGAAACCCTAGCTTCCATTCAAATTAATTCTCATGTTCTACGTGGAATGCTCCAAATATTCCAAGAGAAAGAATGACCTGCAAAAGACCCCAAAAAGTATCAAAACCCTAAAAAAAGAAAGATGCAAATGAACGGGTGGGATTGAACTCAACTGTTACAAAAGTGGGCTTACTAATTGAGCGTTGCACTACTTCAAAACTCATATTTAGTTCTAGTGTGTGTGTGTGTGTGTGTGTGTGTGTGTATGTCGTGCCCTAAGTTCTCTTGTTCTAGTCACACTTTGTGAAGTAGTGAAAAATAACTAAATGTAGAAAATGTAATAGAATGTGTGCATGAAATAGAATATAATCCCTCCCCCTATGAAGTGTGATGAAGATGACCTAGCTTGCGCCTTGAGGATGGAGCTATGTGTATGCAAGTGCAATAGATGGATATAACTCTAGATCAGTGATAGTAGTAAGATGATGTTATCCAATTTTTCCCCTCCGGTAAAATTGATCAAACACAACCTTGAATAGGATAAAATTGAAGAGTTGGTTCAGTCATGCGAGCCCACATTTAAAAACTAAAAATCAAGCTACGGGCGGGCTCGAGAATGGAGAAAGACAATGTTCACTCGAGGCTTGAATCGGCTAAGTATAAAAAAGGCCAGCGGAAGCCTCCACGTGTTAGCAACGACGCAACTTCAAAGGTGTGATCCAAAAGTGGGTTCCCCAAACAAGCGCAGGACTCTCCACGTGCTCAAGGCCCAAGAAAGTTGCACTGGCCATTGAAAAGTCTAAGAGCCAGCGGAACCCTCCATGTGTCTCATCGGCGTAACTTCAAAGGTAAAATCTAAAGGTCAGGTCCTAAACAAGTGCATGACCCTCCATGTGTCTAGGGTCAGACATAGTATCTTCACCAAATAGAAGGGACTTAGCCAAAACACAAGGGAAGAATCAGTAGGCTCGCGAACGATGCCAAGTGTCCAACCGTCGCAACTTCAAGAGTGAAAGGAGGGGGTAAAATCTTAAGATGCGCGGGGCTTCCACGTGGATCTCGCATAGATAGACTCCAAACCCAAAGTAGTTTGGAATACATTTGGCAGAAGGCCAATTCAAAGATGAATCATGAAGCCCACAAAGAATTTTAAATGATTAGATATTTTAAGATATTGTGAGAGCTTGCATGGAATGCCCAACCCTGACTTTCAGATGATCTCAACTACGACTGGAATAAACACAGTCTGCAAAATTTTTGAGGCTGTTAGGCTTCTCACCTACCACATTAATGAGGTGAATTCAATGCTCTTTTGGGGTGGTTGAAGCATGATTCAAATTCTTCTCCCCTTTCTCTCTCATTCTTCCTATATATTGTAAGGCAGGGGCAGTTTTCTAAGGGCTGGACATTTTTACTTTGCACCCTCCCTTCTTCTCTTTCTGAAAGTGGATTTGTGGAGCTCGAACCTCCCATTCAAACTATAAATGCAATCTTGTGCCTCTTGGCCATTGTAATGGACTGTATCAAATTTTGGAGAAATAGTATAAGTCTGTGGATGATTTCAACCCTCTCTTATGTTCATTGTATCCTTCCTGATCTCTCATTGCAATCTTGGTCACCTGTGTATGATGGTTGTATGCATTTTTATGGTTTGTGTTTGCTTGTAAAGTAGGTGTTCAACATTCCTTTGGTGCATCACCCTTAAGTTTAAGTTTTATTTCATGCATCTCCTTAACCCTGTCTCCTTGGCAAATTAGAGTAGGTTTTAGAGTAGATCCTCTACATTATGAATGTGTGTACCTGAACAGAGGAATAGGAACCGACCTTCATCCAGAGAGCTCTCCCGATTCGCAAAGTCCCACACTTTGAGAGAAGCTCCATGTTATGCAATCACACTGAGAGTCTCAACCCATCGAGTTGCAGACATTCAGGGGTGTTGTGATTACGCATCAACAGTTTTGGCACGCCTGGTGGGACTAAGAAGTCTTCATTTTTATTGTGGCAAGATTGATGTGCAGTTGTTGTAAGTTCCCAACTTGTAAGAAACTCTCGACATTGCACATCTGATGACTCCAAAAAGGGCAAAATCCACTGGTTTCAACAGTCCAAGCTTGATAGATTCATGAGAAGAATCCAGACAAGGTCAAGAACAAGAGAAGAGGGGCTATTTGTCTATCTACATTTATCACTAGATAGAGCAAGAAGGGGAAGAAGAGCTCAAAAGTCTCCATCTCCACCAAACAGGACATTATTAATGCCTCCACCTGGTAGACCTTTCATTCAATCAACTAGAGTTCTTCGACCAATCAGGATGGCACAACCCAATCCTTATGTCAACTTCACTGGCAGCAGCCCACTTGCTCTCAATACGCAAAACTCAGTTCCAATTACAACACTAAAGAACATTCCATATTTCACTGGAGAGAACCAAACAACTCCGATTGACCACATCCAAGACATTGCAAATGTCTGTGCAATTCATGATATTGTTGAAATGGACATTGCTGTTAAGTTATTGACATCCTCCTTTAAATGTAAAGCTTTGCAATGGTTTAGGAGTCTAACAACATGGTCTATCCAAAATTGGGGTCATCTGTGCACAACCCTTCATAATCAATTTGGAGAAAAATGAACAATCTATCCTTGTTGGAACAACTGACAACCATCAAGAGGGCTCCTAATGAGCAGCCGACTGACTTCAACTTTAGATTTCAGAGGACGTCGGATAGGATTCCGGTGGCCATGAGACCAACAGCTGAAGGTGCTTTTCTATACTTAAAGCTTTAAATTCTGACATTGCCATGATGATTCAATCAATGAGAGGTATAACTATACCCACAACCTATAATATTGCTATTAGAGATGAAAACTACTTGATTCAAGCTGGTATGCTAGCACCTAGGCCACATATGGCTCTATATCCAGAATTACGAGCTCCAAGTACTAGTTAAGCACCTACGTTGGCCCCCATTCTTGCTCCAAGAAATTAGAATTCGAATGAAGCTTCTACTTCATCTCCTAGCACTTCAAATGAGCTCCAAGAAGTCATGAAGCAACTACAAAACTTGGGTAATGAGTTAGTAACACTTAAGAGGCAACAAGCCCAAAATTTCAGATCATATCAACCTCAAATCCAACCCAATGGGCCTCCATATCAACCTAATAGGCCACCTATTCAAGCTACAAATTAGAACCAAGTAAAACCTCTTGCCAATATACCATTCCAACATTACAATCCCAATGCTACATCTACATCTAGAGCCTTGGTACCAGTACAAAATAACATGGCTCGGGAATATGACTGGTGTTTTCTATGCAACTAGCCTCATAACCAGTCAATGTGTTTCAATGGTGCTTTGAGTCAAGCTCTTATGGTGACAACGATGGGTTGTAGAACAAGAGACAAGCCAAGAAGGAAATAAGCAGCGAGAATCAACTCAGCTAGAGGCACCTCCGAATGAGACCACACTTGTCAATTGGCAGGCTAAAATTTTTTGTGGTGTGAGCCAAGCCCCTTCTCAAAGTGTAACGGCCAATACACGGTCCAAGAGAAGGAATATTGGAGAAGGTTAGTCATCAAATTCAAATGATCCACAACCCTCTATTACTCCACAAGGTGTTAGCAATCAAAGTGCAGTTCCCAATGATCAAGGTCATCCCAAGTTGCCTTCCAGACCAACCCAGGTGTCAGTCGTAACAACCCTTATGCAAGAAAAGACAGTGCAAGGCAAGGGGCAACATGGAGATAACTCATCTCAATTCAACATCATTGAGCAAATGAAGAAAACAAATGTAAACATCTCAATGTGGGAGTCATTGGCTATCCTAGGACAAAGAGACCTATTGCAAGCTGCTATGGCAAACTGGTCAGCATCAAATCAGCCACCCAATCAACAAGACACAATACTTACCAATACATCTTAGCAAGGATCATTAGATCAAGGAGGCCATCAAGGTAAAAATTTGAAGCCCCCTCCATTCTAAATCTCATTGATCATAGGAGATAAATTGATATATAATTGCATGATTGATTCAAGGGCAAGTAGCTCAGTCATGCCGAAACAAATAGCTGACCAGTTAGGTCTTCAATATGAAGTCATCTCCAAAGGTGTGCTACAATTGGATGGAATAACACTAACGGTTGGAGTAATCAAAGATTTGAACCTCACATTACATGTATGTTCCAATGTAACGGTGCTGCAAGATATATCAGTCATAGACTTGTCACCGCTCTTTGCATTGTGTTTGTCAAGAGACTTCACTATTAAATTTGGGGGCTATTTGTCTGCTGATTGGTCACACATGTTATTCAGGACCTGGTATGGGGCTAAGGCCACAATCAGATCTGAGCCCATTGCAAATTTTCACATAGAGCCTCATGTACTGAGTCCAATTAATGCAATTTGTTCAACATTTGATCAAGAGGATTACTCAAACGCCCATGAAGCAGATACCAAAATCGAATGCATTCCGGACTTGACTCTTGATGAGTGGGCAAGCAAGAGGCATGCTTTTGATCCCTACAAAGAAATGGAAGAATCTGAGTTGGGAGTCTACTGTTTACATGAAGAGAATCAACCTCTTCCTAGCATCACCAAGCCATATCACAAAGATGATAACGAAGTATGACAGTTATTCTTTGATGGCTCAAAGAGTAGACAAGACGTAGGAGGAGGAGCTATGCTCATTTCACCACAAGGTATGAAATACTACTCAGCTTTCCATTTTCAGTTTGCTTGCTCAAACAACACAGCTGAGTATGAAGCCTTAATCCATGGACTACATTGGGGAAGAGATGCATTAAAAACTTACAAGTATTTGGTGATAGTGAGCTAATTGTGAATCAAGTCAGAGGACAACATGCTGCAAAGAAAGACCTACTCAAGAGCTACAAAAACAAGGTATGGGACCTAATTGAGGATTTCGAAGCTTTCAACATTGTGTCCATACCCAAGAAGAAGAATGAAACTGCAAATAGGCTTACAACAGTTGGAGCAACATTTGATGTGGTTGATAGTATCAAAAGAGACAAAACACAACCACATGTCCATGTGATTGTAAGGTCAACAGTTTCAGACAATAACACAAGATGACAAGTGTTTGAGAACGATCAACAGATCGTTAATTTCTTGCAAGAAGAGGCTGAATTCTCAACTAGGAATTAAGACAAATTAGAGCGGGTAGTACGGGGATCAAGTGGTGCAACTGCAGACAAACAAGCTTCCCAGAGGTTTGGTGACACTATTGTCAATATTCAGTCCTAATGACCAGTTTCGTAAACAGAAAGCAAACATTAAGGTCAAGGGAGATGATTCAGAACCTTTTTTTGTTGGGGAATGAAAGACACTCCAAATTGGCAAGGTGGCCACTGAGCAAGAGAGATATGAATTCATATAACTTTGCCAAGAATTTCTAGACATTTTCGCTTGGAGTTATGAAGACCTACGAGGATTCAATCTGAAGTTGGCACAACATACAATAGAACTGGATCCATATGCTAAGCCCATCAGGTAGAAGCAAAGACCAGTCAACCCACACATTGAGCCTCTAATGAAGAAAGAGCTAAACAAGTTGATAAAGGAAAACATTATATTCCCAATCAACCAGTCAAGATGGGTTGCAAATTTGGTGTCGGTAAGAAAGAAGAACATAGAAATCAGGTTGTGCGTGGAATTTCGAGACCTGAATAAAGCATCTCTCAAAGACCACTATCCACTTCCTTCAATGGAACAAATCTTACAGGTAGTAGCTGGATCAGAAAGGTTCTCTCTCCTAGATGGCTACTCAGGGTATAATCAGAGAATGGTGAAAGAAGACGATTAGTTCAAAACGACTTTCACCACTAAGTGGGGCACCTATGCCTACAACAAGATGTCGTTTGGATTGTTTAATGCCGGAGCCACCTTCCAGAGGGCAATGGACATGACATCCAAGGGGTTGATCAACAAAATAGTACTGATATATCTTGACGATATCACTGTGTTATCCAAAAATGTAACATACCACCTCTTCCATCTGAGACAGGGATTTCAAAGATCTAGGAGATTTGGGGTATCATTGAATCCCCAAAAATGCATATTCCTGGCTCACGAAGGCAAGCTCCTAGGCCATATTGTGTCAAAGGAAGGATTGACGATCGACCCAGAAAGAGTTGAAGCAATTCGAGCATTACCCTTGCCAAGTCATAAGAAGGCTCTTTAGAGCTTTCTAGGAAAAATCAATTTTGTCTGCAGGTTTGTGCCAAATTTTGTTGCTATTGTGAAACCAATAACACTGATGTTGAAGAAGAGCATGGCATTTAGGTGGAAAGTTGAGGGAAAAGAAAGCTTTGAAGCCATATCCCAAGCTCCAACTCTTATCAATCCAGACTTCTCAAAGAACTTCATGCTTTATGCCTTTGGTGGTGGGGATACAATTTCTGCAATCCTAGTGTAACAAAACAAAGAGGGATCTAAACAACCAGTTTCCTTCTTCAGTCAAGGCTTGGAGGACTATGAAGTGAGACACTCCTTCATCTGAGACACTCCTTGTAGTGATCAGGAGCTTAAAGAAGTTCAAACACCTTGTCTCAAACAACAAGATCTAGCTGTTAGTTTCTCATGCGGGAGTCAGGGACTTCCTTTTGAACAAGGATGTGAATGAGAAACATGCAGGATGGATCACTTGTGTCATGGAATATGACATTGAAATTAAGGTCACTGAGTTGGTTTGTGGAAAGGGATTATGTGAACAACCAGCATCGAGTCAACAAGTTGATGCGAGCAATGGAAATGAAGTTATCTTGGTATTGCAGGACGGTCAAGGGCAAGTAAATGATAATGTGCCTATCCCTTGTTGGACTCAAAATATGATATACTTCCTACAAACAGGCCTATGCCCTCCAAAAATGAGCAAAGCAAAGAGGAGATATTTCAGATTACAAGCCATTCCATATGTGTTTGTTGATGGTGTTTTGTTCAAAAGGGACATCAATGGTGTTCTACTGAGATGCATCGAAACAGGTCAAATCAAGAAGGTGTTACAGGTGTTTCACAATGGAGAAGCCGGAAGTCATTTTTTTCTGTCGGTAACAACTCTCAAGATAATGAAGGCGGGATATTATTGGCCCACGGTGTTAAGTGACTGCTACACATACATAAAAAAATGTAAGAAATGTGCATTCTTCACAGGCAAGGAAAAATTAGCAGCACTCCCATTGCACCCAATTTCAGTTGACCAGCCATTCATGCAATGTGGATTAGACTTCATTGGGGTCATCAAGCCAAACTCAAGCCAAGGCCACAAGTGGATTCTCACAGCAAAAAACTATTTCACCAAGTGGATTGAGGCGGTAGCACTGCAAAGAAGCAAACGCGTCTAGCATACTAGACTTTTATGAAGGGATACCGACTAGGTTCGGAGTACTGGGCACTATCATATCAGACAATGCATTGACATTCCTAGGTTCTAAGATCTCAGAATGGGCTTGTCAAGAATGGGATCTACTTGAGCACCTCTTCAAACTATTACTCGCAGGGTAATGGGCAGGCAGAGTCCATGAACAAGAATTTGCTAAGAATCATCAGAAGGACTCTAGATGAAAATCAAAGGACGTGGCATACAAAGCTAAAATCGGCATTATGGGCTGACAGGATCACACCAAAGAGGTCAACAGGTAATTCTCCCTACAAGCTTGGTCTATGGAAAAGAGGCAGTGTTGCCTATATCATTAGAGCTTCCCGCATTGGAATTCATGAAGTAGTTGGAATTATTTGAGTTTGAACCAATGGAGGCTAGGTATGCAGAGTTTAATGGAATTGGAAGAAATCAGAGAACATTCAGTTCAAATGATAGAGAAAGATTAAACCTTAGTCAAAAGGTGGTTTGATAAGAAAGTAAGAGCAAGGACCTTTCAGGAAGGGGACCTAGTTCCGAAGTGGGATGCAGATCGGGAAAAGCCACAAAGGCATTCTAAATTTGATGCTATTTGGAGTGGCCCCTACATGGTTACAGGATGTAAAAGTAGCAATGCCTTCCAATTGTCTACATTGGATGGAAATGAGCTTCTGATTCCGGTTAACAGGATCTATCTTAAACATTTCTACTGAAAAGAAAGGTTCCACCCTTGTAAATATTAGCCTAGGATTTTAATTCCTCTAAGTGCGTATGCACATTGTTTTGCTGTAGTGTAGGTTTCAATTTCCCTAAGTGCTTCAGCATAGGTTTTGTTGCTCCAAGGTTGTATCATTGTGCATTCAGTGTGCCTCCAAGTGAATGTGTGCCTACAGTCCATTTCCAGAAGTAGATGAATGCTCCAGGTCAAGACAATTTTCTACTCTCAGAAATCTCACCTTCAAAATTTTCTTATGAAAATTGAGAATGCAAGCGGCGGAGCAGGTTAAGGGCCAACAGGTTGCAAGCAACTGGGCTCAAGGTTTTAGGAACAGGATCAGTACCAGGCTATCACTCATGACTCTATGCCCAACGGATACTTCAAGGCAACTGATCTTTTCACCTAACAGGTAGGTGATCTCGCGAGTCGCCAAATTGTTATCCAATTTTGCCCCTCAGGAAAAATTGATCAAATACAACCTTACACAAGAGAAAATTGAAGAGTCGGTTTAGTCATGCAAGCCCACATTTCAAAACTATCAATTAGGTTACAAACAGGCTCGACAATGGCAATCCGAAACGATTCAACCCTAAGCAAAGGAACAAACTCGCGGAAGGCACTACGTGTTAGCTCGGCGCAATTCCAAAAAGTAAGAGGGAAAAGTGAATCTCAAAAGCCCACGGGGACTTCCACGTGGAGTCAACAATGAGGGGCCCGCCAAGGAAGCACATATAATGTGTTCACTCGAGGCCCGAATTGGAAAAGTCTAAGAGCTAGCGGAACCCTCCACGTGTCTCTTCAGCGCACCTTCAAAAGGTACGACAGAAGCGGGGTTCCCAAATGAGTGCAGGCCCTCCACGTGGTCAGAGTCCAAAAAGGTAGAACCGACCGTTGAAAAGTTGAAGAAAAGCAACAAAGCTAGCAGAAGCCTCCACATGTCAGCTCGACACAACTTCAAAGGTAAATCCAAAAGGCAGTCCCCAAACAAGTGCAGACTCTCGACGTGTCTAAGGCCCGAGAAAGTTGAACCGACTATTGAAAAGTCTAAGAGCCAACAGAACCCTCCACGTGTCTCATCAGCACAAATTTAAAGGTGCTACAAAAGCAACATGTCCTAAACGTGTGCAGGCCCTCCATGTGTCTAGGGTCAGACACAATGCTCCGCCAAATAGAAGGGACTTAGCCAAAACACAAAGGAAGCAACAGGCTCGTGGACAGCGCCAAGTGTCCAACCGTCGCAACTTCAAGAGTGAAAGGAGGGGGTAAAATCACTTAAGATGTGGGGGGGCTTCCACGTGGATCTCGCATGGATAGACTCCAAACCCAAAGTAGTTTAGAAAAGATTTTGGCAGAAGGCCAATTCAAAGATGAATCATGAAGCCCGCCAAGAATTTTAAATGCTTAGATCTTTTTAAGATATTGTGAGAGCCTGCGTGGAAGGCTCAACTCTGACTTTTAGATGATCTCAACTATGACTGGAATAAATACAATCTTCCATTTTGAGGTTGTTAGGCTTCTCACCTACCCACATTAATGAGGTGAATTCAATGCTCTTTTGGGGTGGTTGAAGCATGATTCAAATTCTTCTCCCCTTTCTCCCTCGTTCTTCCTATATAGTGTAAGCAAGGGAATTTTTGTAGGGGTTGGACATTTTTGTTTTGCACCCTCATTCTCTTTTTGAAAGTGGATTTGTGGAACTCGAACATTCCATTCAAATTGTAAATGTAATATTGCCTCTTGGCCATAGTAATTGATTGTATCAAATTTGGGGCAATAGTATAAGTTTGTGGATGATTCCAACCCTCTCTTATGTTCATTGTATCTTCCTAATCTCTCATTGCAATCTTGTTCACCTGTGTATGATGGTTGTATGCATTTTTATGGGTTGTGTTTATTTGTAAAGTAGGCGTTCAACATTCCTTTGGTGCATCACCCTTGTTAGTTTAGGTTTTATTTCTTGCATCTCCTTAGCCCTATCTCCTTGGAAAGTTAGAGTAGTTTTTAAAGTAGATATTCTGTAATATGAATGTGTCTACCTGAACAGGGGAATAGGAACCGGCCTTCATTCGGAGAGCTCTCCTGATTCGCAAGGTCCCACACTTTGGGAGAGGCTCCATGTTATGAAATCAAATTGAGAGTCTCAACCCATCGAGTTGTATACATTCATGGGTGCTGTGATTTTACATCAACAATTGATGCTAGGTCCCTCATTATGGTCTCATAACTTTATATTTATAGGGTCCTCTTGATCTAATTTCATAATTAACCCTGAAAAGGATGACAAAAAGAAAGATAAAGATGTAAAATGGATAGAAGAGGCCAAAAAAGTTTCAAGAAAGTAGGAAAAGGATAGGGACGTCCCTTGTGGGACCAGGGCACCCTAGTACAAATCTGGGCACCCCATATGAGGCTAAAATAACACATGATGTTAGAAAATGGCTGGGCATATGGGTGCAATTGGTTGCAAATGAAGAAATAAAATAAATAAGACGGCCAAAGGATGGGAGTGAATTAGTACTTTCTTCACTCAAGAACATTCTAAATAGTAGTATGAGACTGGGATAAATAAATGTCTAAAGTGCATGATTTTGTGACTACACAAGGCAACAAGGATCCTTGCATTAAACTGAATCCTCCTTCTCATTTTACAACTTTGCTTAATGATTATTAACATAATCTTCATCATCATCCTTTAGCAATATTTTTTTCAAGATAAAAACATGTTTTTCTTTGTCATATTGCATCTCTAAATATCTTGATTACTCTTCATATTGTATCTAAAAATCTTCTTCATTCAGATCTGATTCTTGATCTGCACGTATGGGAATATCTTATTTCATCATTAGTACATATTGGTCCCCAAAAACCTTATGATCATGATCCTATTGCTGTGATATTTCCCCTTCTTTCATGTACTCTTTTTTCAACTACACAATATGATTGAACCCAAACTTGGAAATCCATTCCAACATATTTTGCATAGATTCCAGCCTATTATTTTCTTAAATTGACTGTCCCTCTTGACTTATTTTTTGATCATAACCTTCCTGAATTGGGATTGAGGATGAAGGAGGAGGAGTGGATTGGGTCTAAACTTGATTTGGACATGTTTGGAGAAAGGGTGAGGGCTTAAAATCTGATTGTGGAATAGAGTGGGAAAAAATTGCAGTAGTTTGAAAACTTGGAATCTGATAGATGGACTATATTGGTTTATAAGGAGGGTATGTGGGAACATCTGATTGACATGTTTCCTCTAACTTGAGCTTGTTGTCCTATAATGGTTTCAATTGTGCAATTCGTTCTTTGAGAGCTTGATATTTCTGCTCTAGTCTTTGAATTTTTCTTTCAAATTCTTGCTCTTGTATAAAATTATCTCAATAATCCACATAACATGCATATTCCTATCCATAACCTTGTTCTTGAACAACATAATGATTGTAATGATGACCATATTGATAACCAAGGTTTGAGTCATGAGGATATTTGTTTTGATAAGGATTATAATACCGATCTGGAGGAGGATATGGGTAAAATTGAGGTGGGTCTGAATGATTAAGCTCTTAGAGAAAATAATTCAACTGGGGAGCTGATGTAATGACTGTGTGACCTTGAAAAAGATGTAAAATAAGAAAAATAAGTCTGTTGAAACTAAAAAAATTGTTTGGACAAGAAAAATAACTAGATCTGTTTTGATAAATACCTCCAAAATTCTCTAAAAATATGGTACTAGTATGAAATAAGCTTTTCGAAGTCGCCAAATGTGTTCTTCTTTGAATATTCAATTTATGAACTTATCAATAAATTGTCCTCTATCCCATCGGGCATTCCAAAAACTATTATCTAACAGAAGTGCACCCTTGTGAGGATTGGTATATTTATCCTTCTCTCTCCTCACTTCTAAAAATAGAAAATGGAAACATCTCATGGGTTATGGGTATCCTGAAAGTTAGGTGAATATCTAGATTTGAAGGGTTGGTTCCGTTTTTATGTATCCCTAACTAAATTTGACTACGGGTAAGGGTTAGAATGGAAATTTTGAGAAAAAGGGGTGATGCACTATGGAGTTTTTTGAGACTGTTGAAAATAGAGAGTGTGAAAAAAATCATAAACAAAGAATTAAATTTACACAAACTAGAATATATTTGAGTGATGTTTTTAAGGAAAAATAATGAAAACCTTGTGAAGCGATTATTCGATAATACACAAGTTTTCAATCTTGGCATGCACACTAAAAGGACACACATACAAGATCTATTTATTACAATAAGGGAAGGTAGTATGAGTAGTTAACTTAATAAATTTAGGGATAAAACATGAGAATCAACAACCTGAAGTGCACAAGATTGTAAAGAATTTTTGGAAAGGACAAATCACTTTTATTACCAGTAGGACACTTTCTAGAAAAAAATTCTGTAGCAATTTATTACATCAGCTGAATCCCCCTCATACTTGAAAAGAACACAAGAATATATAAGAAAATGTGAGAAAGGATAGAGGTGGAGATGAAGTTCTCAACACCTTTCAGTTATAACAACATCTTAGCTCCACTGCTTACATGACTATTTTTAATTTTTTTTGTAATTAAATACAATTTTCAAAAGGCAGTGAACCAATGCATAGCATGAATGAGGTAATAGGATCAAAAATAACCTTTCAAGTATATTTTTGGCCTTATCCCTAGTCAAACTCCTTGTTGACTCCCTCAATCATTCTAATCTTGGATTAGTAAATGTAATACATGGCCCCTTTGAGCATAAATGAAAGTAATTTTGGATAACAAATATTAATGTAAATTTTTTCCACTTTTATTTTGAGTCTCAAAGATTGCTTTTTTTTTCTTTTCTCCTTTGAGCATGTGCATTTTGGAGACTTGATGATTGACATTGGTCTTAGCTGCAAGCATAGTTAATAAGTAGCCCTTTCGATTTATAAAGAATGATCAAATTGGTCATATGAGAAGGGGAATGGCTAATGACTAACTCTCCTCCTTTGACACTCTGCATGGGTAAAAAGGTGAATCTATTTCCTCCTTTCATGCATAATTAGCATGCATTTCAAATATATTATCAAAACTGGCCCATTCACGTGAATAGGTAGAAAGGCCTAGTAATATGACCCACCTTTTACCATGCATTAACAATTTTTAATTTACCCAATAGTTTGACACTCTACCCTTGGTCATAGTAAACAGTTAATGGTTAAAACATGGTAATTTAATGTTCATTTTGTCATCCTACTTTCGAGTTAAGACTTCAGGAATAAGCGGATTTGAGAACCAAACTATTATCTCTTTTCCTAAATGAGCATTTCTGGAACTCTGGAATTTTTTAGAGACCCTTGCTAAAAAATTTCAGTGCCATGGCCACCATTTTACTTGTGCCTTCAAGCTTGTTGGTTGAGCCTCAGTGTGTTCATTCATGGGTACGTTTTCTCACTACGTGGGTTTAACTGTGACAATGACTCCCTTGATCTCTAGTTCTATTCCTCATCTTATGTGAATTTTGGTATTTCTGTACTGTATACAAGACTTCTTAGCCATTTATTTTCACGAGCGTTTGACACGCTGATTTTTACATTTGGGGATTTTGAGTTTACTGTTTCCTTTCTTGTTATTTTCTCGTTTGTGCTGCCATGACTCTAGAATATTTTCTATCTTTCATCCTAATCTATCCCCAAATACTCTCATCCTTATTAGTTTTTAACTCGACAAGGTAAGCTCCACAGTTTGTGTTAAAATCACCAAGATCTAGGTTAGTGCTCCTTGTCTATTGGGCATATGATGCTCTCCAGCTTCGACGGATGATATTGTAGAATCCAACTCAATGGCTTTGGAACTGTGTTCATTTCTTCAAGTCCAAAACCCATCTCGTTATGGAATTTTTATCACATGATGAGCTTGTGATCGAGCTACCTTCTACTTTGTAGTAGGTGAGTTTTGGTTCTGCCCTTATATCTGACTCGTCGCTTTCAAAGTATTCAAATTTCTTTCATAACTTAGAAGCTTGTATTTTCACTTAAGATGGCACACCAATGTGTCTTACAGGGTAATTTGTTCGTCTCCGACCAAAACTTGAGATCTGTGAATTCGAGGCTAGGTATTGCTCGAGCTAGTGGTTCATGTTAACATCAACTAGTAGCTCATTTCCATTTAAAACTACTGCCTTCATCTATGTAGATTTGTATCCAAATCAAGGATGCTCATTATTTAACTCATGATCTCATTTTTCTTTCTTGGTGACCACCATGGCCTGCTCATTGAGTATTAAATGAGCTCTGATTTGTATTGTACTCATCCAGATCTATAAAATGGGATCATGGGCTTGCATACTAACTCATCTCATCACTATGGATCGATTATGGTAAAATTCCCATGTTGGAAAATAAATATGTCATGTTTACAAACCCCTCTTTCGAATACCTTTTTGAGCCCAAATGGTAAGTTGTTAGAACTATACTGTTTAGATCTCATTCTGAGTGGCTCGAGATTATTAACCAACTTGATTACTTCATAGATCATTTTGTTTGTTGTTGTAACTGCACAACTTCGCTACCCTGGTCATTTCTCTATCTTGGCTCGATTTTCTTGTATTTTCCATCTCGGCACCATCTATGGTTATCAACTTGCCAGTTTGTTGAAAAATGATAAAGCTATAAACCTTTTGGCTCTCTCATAGGTTCAAAATATGAGTTGTAAAACTTTCATACTTTTCTAAGCTCTAAGTTGTATTTTGGTCGGCCTGAAGTTCGCATTTTCTTTAACAAATGCTGGTTGTAAAATTGATTTGATCATGCATGTGACTTCTAGGTAACAATCTGTGTAAAAGTTGAAGAACTCTGTAGATTGCTGGGTATATCATGTAGACATATTCTTGTTTTACCATGCAAACCGAGTGTATGAAACTTGTGGATCTGGGTGCTTATTGTTCATTGTATTATATCTAGGAAAGTATTTAAGTGTTCTGGATTAATGGCTCATAATATTCATTGTACCTAGTGGCTCTGTGAGGTTGAATCAGTCTAATCTGCACTAATGGTTTCACATTGGAAACTTTCAATAGATTTTGCGAGTTTATCAAATTTATTCTTGTTTGACAATCTTATCTTGCACCTAAATCTAATCCTCATGAGGATTACACATGTTGCAGTTTGCAAACAAATATCAGTGGGTCTTCATCTTGATCACATTCTTAATTACACGCCTGGTAACTTTTATAACCACTGGGGAAAATTTTAAATTTTTCACAAATATTTGCAAATCATGTAATGTATCTTTATCCTTGGGAAGGTACTTTTGCAGGCCTAAAGACATGTACCATATTTCTTGGCATAGTTGCATCCTTGTATTCTGAAAGCTAACAATGCATACTTTAAGCTACAATTTGAGCTCACTTTCCTTGGAAAATGACCATGGTTCTTAGATCTATTCAGCCAAGTGTGTGTAAGCCTTCCCTGGATTGACCTTTAAACCTTTAAGAACTTTGCTTCCTTTCCTGTGAAAATTCACTTTGCATAATAATTGTGAACAAATGATAAATGTCATTCATTCAACCTTCACAAGCAGTAAATATCTGAAATATGATTTTCAAACACATATATATAAGGAGTTAATGACCTGATTGTATGGAATTATCTTATGGAACCTGTTGAGCATATCCTTTGTTCTTGTAGCTTATTCACTTGAAGTTGACATGAACTATGATCTAAATCGATCTTGTCCAATAGATAATGTAAACCTCTTGATCATTATTTCTACAAAAAACACTGCTTGAACACATTTATGATATCTTCTTAACAAGATATGCATTGTGTAAGGCATCCTCACACCTATTGTAAATCTGAAAATCATATCCATTGATTGTGCATAGTTCATTTTTAAATCTTGGCTTGAATGTGTGTTAACAAACTCTTGTCTGGGAAATATTATACTCGTTGGTAAGCTCTCTCATGATTATATCCATGTGATTGTACCTTAAATCTCCTTCATCTATTACATTTGGAATCTGATCATATTGAGATTTTGAATTTCCTCTACCTATAAGCATGCATGAAATTTAGGATGTGAGATGGAAACTGTTTGCTTGTTCTTTCCATCTGAAAGTATATTGAGTATTGCATAGTAACTAAGAATCCTTTAAATGCACATGTAGGTAGCTGTAAATGTTATGTAGCTCCATATCTTTGTTATCTTCTTATCAATAATTTCTATCAATGATTATGTTTGAGCATTTATGCTTGAAGGTGTGCAACTCTTTAACCTATAAATTGATAAACACTTCAACACCTGTGGATAGTTGTCCAAATTTGAAAATTGTGGCTGATATTTCTTGATACATAATCTTGATTCTTTCAGACTGATCAATTTTTGCACATTATAAATGCTTGGTAGTTACTTGACACTTATCATTTGATTTGCCTTAGCTTGGATTAAAAGAACTCCTAGTTTTTTTTCTAGATTTCTGAAGATGAACTCTTCTTTGCAATTTAACTTGAAATATTTAAAGGTCTTTACTTATTTGAGGAAAATGTATCTTCTTGTGGACCTAAATAGTAGACTGGATTTGATGCATGCTGACTAACTTGTAGCATAACTAAAGAATGTTGTATATTTTCTTATATGGAAGATGAAAGTTCTATATAATTTAATTCATTGAATCAGTTCAACCATGTGTGTAAAACTTTTTACGGAGGCTACTTTTTGAAGAAGTACCTTTGTCAATTCAAACATGAATAAATCATCCAACTTAAAATATTGTCTCTAATTACCATGTACCTGCACATTAAAAGAAATCAGTTAGAAAAATATGGTGTAAGGCCATAAGCCTCTCTTTTCTTTGGCTCTTTTCATAACTTCTTCTTCATGATAAAAGGTCCTGAAATCTTTTTTCAAATGATTCCAGATGATGATAATATGTACTTTTCTTAGTATGATGTTTACTTTCATGGTTGAAGGTAGAATAATATGTTGATTATGATCATTCTGTTTCTGATTACATTCATGCATCCTTTTTTGCACTTTCTGATTTTACTCATACTTATGAAAGAAAGTTCATATATCTGAAGTTCCATATAGTGTATGAGAATGATGAAAACCCGAAGCTCTAACCATACTTTTTATTTATATTTTCAGGTGTTCTAACTGCTAGAAAGGAAAAGAGGAAGAAGAATGAGGTAGCTAAACATACAAAGAATCACATGTGAAAGAAAATCCACTTCATTCTAGGAAATAATGGGTTTGTTTTCCCTTTCTCATGTATTTATAGTTTCATGTATATGCATTTTCCTTTGTATGTATGTAGTTTGATGAGTCATTTCCCACGGCTTGTGTGGGATCATTGTACACTTTACTTATGAATAAAATGAGAATTAATTATTGTGATGAGTTGTACATGTTTATTTTGCATTTCTCTTTCATTAACACAATGTTAAATGAACCCTTTGCAACTCAACACACTAAGTAATTTCACATAATCATAAGGGAATGAATTAATTTCACCTTGATTAAATCATGAAACTAAAATGAATGAAATCAAAAAACCCAACTCACTTCAACTTACAGCATGTGGAATTTACCTCTTGACTTTTTTGGAATGTCCATCTTCAACTTGTTGTGCCTTTCACGATCTATATCGGGACCCTGCATCAGTTCTTGAAGGGCCAGTGATCACGATGTTTATGAATATGATGAATTTGGAAAGGAATTTCAGAGGTAAGGACATAAATTTTGAACAAAACACAATGACAGTAAATTCTCATTACACCTTTATTTTTAGTTAGATCCCTTAACTTAACACCCTCAATCTAAAAAAACATAAATTTTTGAGTTGAACCCTCATATATGTGCGAGAAATGTCAACAAAACCCAAGTTAACATTGTAAATTTAGTATTATTTGGATAGTCATGGTGAGTGCAGAAGTTGGAGCTCTGCTTTACTAAAAATGGTAAAACATGGTTATGTACTCTCATTTTTAAATAAATAGAACATGACAAGGAACTGTGTTAAACATATCTCTCACTAATATCCATCTAAAAATCAGTACCATTATTGGTTAAATCATCCCTCCACATGAAGATAAATCTATGACTATAATATCTCCTCATTTTACTATATAAAAATTGATTGATCTGGATCTTTATTTGTATTTTAAGAGGGTTCATTTGTCTCTTAGAGGGAAAGAAACTATTGTCCGCTATTTTTTTGTATGCAAAAGAAGAATAATAATATTGAGGATTAAGAGGTGTTTCATTTAGGCGCAATGTCTAGCTGTATTGATTTTGATTCTTCTACTTCTAAGCACCTGTGTTATGTGCATTATAACCTTTTCAGGACCATTTTTAGGATAAACTATGGATACAAATTCATTTTTCATTCTCTTTATATTTTATTTCTAGTATTTTTAATTGATTAAGACATTCAAAGTTCCCTTTCCTTTTATCCAACTTTTATCTTTACAAGATCGATCTCTTTTATTCTTCCTCTACATGAAACCCTATGCTTTTCCATTCTCTTCCAGAGAAAATGATAAGAGATTCGACTATAGTATAGGCATTATCATTGGAGCAACTTGAATATGTGGGAACCAAAGAGATTTGGTCTCTTTGAAAGTATTAAGATTTGCTGAGATTTGAGTGCAGCCATGTTAAGTTCTGGAAAAACATGCTTCTGATTATGCAAAATGTTAATTTACGAATAAAATATTATCTAATGTAAGTATGTAACAACTCTTATATATACATACATACATACATACATACATACATACATACATACATACATACATACATACATACATACATACATACATACATACATACATACATACATACATACATACATACATACATACATACATACATACATACATACATACATACATACATACATACATATATATATATATATCATGACCCCAACAAATAAGTAATTAAGATTTAAAAACCTCAGTACAAAGAGGAGATAGAAAGACTTATTCATTTCGTAATTAATCTTGGGTTGTGCCGAAGTGTCGAAATGAGAAATATGAAGTGTAGACTATCACAATAAAACCCAGAAAAAATCATAGATGGAGGAATATGTTACACTGGGGATCCTAAAATGGGTCAGGGGCACCTGCGGGCACTGTAGACTGGTATTTGGCACCTGTGACTGTAAAAATCTAGAGAAAACAATCTTTGACTGGTTGTAAAGTGTTTGTTGTCTTTCAATTATGATTTCTTCTATGTCAAACTAAGTTCGTTAATGTCATTGATAACCTACGATAAAGATTTCACCTATAAAAGTGCATCAAATCCCAAAAAGAAAATAATAAAAAAGAGGGTTCGTACTGTCCTTAGCTGTCAAACAAGTGAGCTTATGACTGAGCACTATAGTACATTTTAGACTCAATATAGTTCTATGTTTTTGTGTTTCAATATTTTTCCCTAGGTGGATCTTTTACATGTCACACTTGATAGCGGGAAATAGCTAGATGTAGAAGATGTAAGTAAATGTGTGCATGGAATAAAATGAAATTCCACTCCTATGAAGTGTATGTAAAAGAATGCAGTCCCTTGCACTTGAATGGATGTTAAGATGGATGCTTGGATGATCTAGAATAGCCTTTGGATGTAACCTTAGCTGGCAATAGCTAATGTTTAGTGCTTGGTCCTTAATTATGGTCACATAACATTATATTTATATGATTATGTTACTTCAATTTTGTAATTAACCATGAAAAGTCTGAATTCCAAAAAGATAAGATGTCCAAAATGCTAGAGAAGACCCAAAAGATGCGAGTAAGTAAAAAGAGGTTGGGAAATTTAGAGGGGATGGGGACACCTAGTGTTGGCATTCTAGCTGGGTGTTGATGTCTAGGATGGGTAATGTCAAAGTGTAAAAATTTAGACTATGAAAGTAAGAGTTTAATACCAAAAGTGGTAATAGAAAGTGATCAAAGATGACCAAAAACTCAGGTTAATTAGTAAAATTTCTTACTTAGGAGTCATTGTTGACATTTTGTGCACTTGTACGAAAAATCCAACTTGAAACTTTAAGTTTCTTAGATTGGAGGGGTTAGAATTTTGACTATTTTAGGACAGTCAGTGGAAAGGGTATACATATTTTTGTTATTTGCTCGGTTTTGGAAAATCTTGGGAGTCACGTTTGAATCAAATCGGAAACTCAAGTTCAGTTGTAGAATGTCATGCCTCATAGATGTAACCATTCCAATTTGTTACCTTCGTCAAAAATTGTGTAACAACTTTAAAAGACCATTGTAAGGACCTGAGGAAGGTAGGAAGGGAAGCATGTATCAAGCATGATGTTTTGAAACTACAAACAAGTTGCAAGTTTGAAGAACAAAGTACAACTTTACAAACAATTTTGCATTTTCAATGAGCATCAAAAGGTACATTTGATTTTAATTTATTTCCACGATTAAGTGAATTATTTAGTGTATTGAGTTGTATAATTTCATTTATTATCCATACAAATGAAGAAAGTACAGAAAGGAAAGACATAATCTCATTACATGAAAATAATTTCAATTTATTCATGAGGAATAATTGTGCATATTTTCTCACACAAGCTGTGAGAAATAACTGTGAGAAGGAATGCATTTTCTTATGAAATTGAAAATAGATTGAGGCAAAGGAAACCCTTCATTGCCTTCATAGGTGTTCCATTTCTTCTCGAGTTGTGTCTCTAGCTATCCTCTGCAACTGCATCAGTGTACCTGAGGAAAATAAAGAGAAAATGTGTCAATATTGAGCTCAGGGTTTGATTCAACTCACTTTATTTCCAATTTCAGAAAAATATGCATTCAAAAATAAAATCATTCTACAGGGGATCAAATGAAAACATCAGCTAAAAACAAATACAAGTATATTTTAAAAACTTCAAGGTTGCAGAACAATAAAAATAATGTAGCTTCAGAGTATTAGTTTCAGAGGGAAAAATAATATTGCAATTTCAGACTATCTCCAAAACATGACAGAAAGAAATCAAACAGATGAAAGTACAGATATTGCATAATATTAATTTTCATCCAACCCTTGTAAGTATCATTTGTTACTTTGATCCTGGATATTACAGTCATATCAAGTGCCTAAAGTAAATAAATCTAAGATATAGCCCCACCATAAAGAACACATCTCAACTCAAAGGGTCAACTCCAATGAACACAACAGATACATGTTCAACATGATACATAAAATTGCAAAGTATAAGCTTCAGTATGCATGAATTTTCAGCTTGCAAAGTGCAATTTCTTCCAAGTTTACAGTTTTCTGCTAGGCCTCAAGGAGAGAAATGATTTTCAAACATAGAGGAAATCAAAGTAGCACATGCACATATAATGCAAAGTGAGATACAATTATGCAATTAAATCTGGATATATTCTTTTTTAAATAATGGTTGTTTTATTCTTGCAAGTACATTAGGAACAAATTTGAAGATAGATACAAACTTGCAGATTTTCTGATTCAAATTGAGTGCAACTTATAATAAGAAATTTCCATCTCAGCAATAAATGATCATGCAAATTACAAGTATCATGTTAACTGATATTTGATATAAAAAATAAGGTCAAGTACGGGTTCATAGTTTCAAATTTGAAGAGCATAAAATCTACAGATAACCATTAAGAGATTCAAGAGAAACAGACTTCCCCAAGCATTAAAATGCATTTACAGGATACCAATCAAAGGTTTCAACACAAGGATAATATACCTATTCAAATTTCAAAACTTTAGTTTACAAACAATGATTTTTTAAGCTCCCATGAATATCACAACATGAATCTGAAATAAATGTGTTAAGTATTCAACAATTCATGAAGCATAGCCAAATAGAGAAGAGTTTCAGGCATATTGGTCAAGTAATAGTCATCAAAGGACAAACAAATATTATAATCTTTTCTGCATGGATATTGAACTTTTGCATGGATTTTGAACTTCCGCAAGGGTATTGAACTTCAAAAGAGCCATGACGACTTATTCATCTGACATCAAGAGAAAATAGCTTAAACTATAAACAATGAATAAATGTTGCTTTTGTTACAAATTTCTATTCTATCAAAAGTACATCTGGAAGATGTTTCTATCAAAAGCATTGCAGTAACAATGACATAGGGTTCAAGAAGTTATGAACTTCCAAAGCAATTGTTTAGAAATTAAGCACATATTCTATTAAAAAGCAAACAGTGAATTCATTGATCTATAGTGACATCCTCAATTTTTATAGATAGGTTACGAATACAACGAGTTTCATCTTGATGTAACCTATCCTCAAGTTTTTCAAGCAAAATCAGGAAACATTAGAGTAAATAAATATAGAAGCTTGGGAGTAGGACCCATATTTCTCTACCTCAGAAACACTGTCATTATAGTTAAGAGATCACGAGTTTTTGTGAGCATGGTAAACAGGGAAAGTAAGAGCCCAAACCCTTTTAAATTGTGAGCCTACTAAATCAAAAGAAAGAGATTCATAGTTAATATGGCAACCAATTCTAGAATGAAACAATAAACTCCTGGGTGAAGCACCAATTCGAAAGCAAAAATCCACAGTAAAATGAGGGCCGAAATCACCTTTTTCGATCAAAAACCTCATAAAATATTCAGTGCATAGTGAAATAAAGACCACCTGAATCAAACACAGAGCTAGAGGATAATGACTGTACATGGAACAATACAAGAAAACAAAAGTTTTATGTTATACAAGTATTCGAAGGAAACACAAAAAACCATGAAGATATTATCAGAGAATACAATGATCTAATACAATAAAAAGAATGAGAGCTGCCTTTCTAATAGTGGTCTATCTTCTCTCAAACATAGTTGAGGTTCGAGTATATAAGTTACAAAGTTCAAATTTAGGGTTTGAAAATAGAAGCTCATGATCTCAGAAAATGGATGCCATTAAAACAATACACCAGATCACCTTATAATGGAAACATATGCGGTAAATGAAACCCTCCAGGAACAGCTCAAAGCCATGAATGTACATGAAAAATTCAAGAAAAATGTCTCAGATTTGTGCAAAATCCAGAGCAACCGGAAGAATCTTGAGAACTCATAAGTTATCGTCATGACAAAAAATTTCAGAGCTTCGCTAGCTCGAAGAAGCTGCAAAGTGAAAATGAAGTAGGTTTCATTCTATTTTACCTCGCCAGCTTGACCATTCCTTAACTCAACTCAACCCTAAGTTATCAAATCAATGACAAGGGTCAAGATAGGAAAAAGATCAATGTTTCAGAGGCTAACTCAAATCAACTACCCCATCAACCTGAGTCAACAATGGATGAGATCTGAGATCATATCAACCCAAAGTTCAATCAATGCATGAGATCAAATCAGGTACAAGATCTCGGATCGATATCAACCCAAAGTTCAATGCAGCACAACTCAACCAACAAATACAGGAATCGACGACATAGAACAAATGGTACAAGATCAATGGACCTGATTTGAATCATCAAATTCAACGTAATCAATGCAAACTCCATACTTAACAGAGCTTACAGAATTAATTATCTAGATTTCACACTACCATAATCAACGGTCATAGATCAACAACGAATTCAATGCAAACTACAATTTGATATAACCCACCTGTTAGGTCTAGGGTTAACCACAATGCACCGCCAAAACAAGGGTCAAAGCATCATGGCAGAGGGGGAATTTGTCCTGATTAAATTATTATTTTCATTGACCTTGTTAAGTTCTAAACTATAATGTTTTGCCACATGACCGAGAAATAATGTATGTAATGGTCAAATCAAAGGGGTCCAAAACTATACCACAATATGATTAGTCAAAGGACCCAAAGGTATAATTTTTCAAACTTATAAAGAAAATGATCATGCCTTGATAAGAACTTAGATCTTTTGACCTTTTACTAAGCATTATGCCTATAAAACTTAGATCTTTTGACCTTTTACTAAGCATTATGCCATAAAATGGTCAAAGAACCAAATACTCAAACAATGATTATTATATACTATAAAAAATTCAAGCAAATATTATATGCCATGTCCAAACCAAAAGAAGGGGCCAATTATGGAACTTGAAATATTTTACCTTAAAATTTGTAAGGAAACCTCGTACAAAGGAGAAGAGGATGTTATTTTTGGCATGTGCACATGGACAGGTGGTCCCCATATTGGGAGTGATGATTTTTGCTAAGTTTTAAAACCAAGGGCATTATTTTTTGCGAAGGAATATATTATGCATGTAATCACAAAGAGACAGAGATGTCATCATCAACATGAGTTTTCCCTTCTTACACAGGTTGTCACATCGTGCACAAGCAAACAAAGAACATGCACTTGAATTGGAGAAGACTTGCACAACAAGCAAGAGCTATTGATAGCTAAAATTATTCACCCAAGTTATTTATTGTATTAAAAATAGAGAAGTCAACTACACTTTGACTAAAGTGTAATTTTGTAACTTAGGCTATTAATGCCTCATTGTAAACTACATGGTTATTTTTTATTCCTTTATTTATTCATGATAAAGGTTAAAATTAACATGCTATGGGCAAGTACAAACTGCAACCTATTTTTAGGAGGGGTTCGGTGAATTATATTTTATATATATTATATGATTTAGCAAGGCACAAAAGATGACTTTTTGGACACGGGAGTGCTGAAGCATATTTTTGCCAGTTTTGCCTTTGAATGAGAACCAATTATTGTCTTTCTAATTATTTACAATGGTGTGTATCTTTCCATTCATTCTTGTGAATGTTAATTACCTGATTACTTATCTTACCTTGCTACAAATTTGATGTTTTCTATACAGTCTTAGTGTGCATGTTAGATATTGTTTTGTTGTGATTTATTCCCTCAACACACAAATGTTTTCCTTATGATCAAACTGAAACCCATTGGTTCGTGCATCTCCAATTTGTTTTTCAATTTGATTGTGCATGTACTTAGTAAAATCCCTCAATCAATTTGGTGTATCACCCCATTCCAATAAAATTTACAACAATCTTTTTACCCTCAAAACCACAGAAAAATAGTTTAGGATACATCAATAAGGAACCGGCCTTGATACTAGAGACTCACCTCAACAGTAGGTATACCCATAGACTTGAGGTGTTTCCATTGTATCTATAGAAGTGAGGGAAGAGAAAACATAGAACACCTGTTGTTATCCCTCAACTAGGGTGCATTTCTGAGAGCTAACAGTCATATGAATAGTAGTATGTGATCAGGACTAGATAGATACCCAAAGTGCGCGATTTTGTGTCTACATATTCCCCCACTTTATGTTGTTGAGTGAATTCTCGATAAAGTAAAGTAGATAAGATATGTGAACCTGATAATCGTATTGATCGATGGCAAGAAACGTTCCGAGAGAAGAGATTAAGCATGGAATGATAAAAATGTAAAGTGTGGAAACTAAAGAAGATGAAGTTAGAAAAGTGATGAAGATGATAACCCTAGGGTGAGATAATTTTTTTCAATGTTGTGATTACACCTGTTCTTGATGTCCATTGCTTATGATGTGTCGATTGTTAATTGCAATGATGTGACTACCACTTCTGATAACGACAAACCTGCAAAAGAGAATAATGAAAAAGTAGTCAAATATATATGTATGTGATAAAAATGTGTAAATATTATATAAGAAAGTGTGTAAAATGTGAATATGTGAAAAAAACACATGTGCACCTAATCCATGATGAGAAAAATGTGTAGAAAGGATCCTGAAGATGATGTAGAAGAATGGGTTTTTGGGGCAATCTCACGCCAATTGTGCTGACTGCGAGTTTTTTGGGTGATATCACACCAAACACAAAATAATTGTAGGGAGAAAAGTATGGTGTCATCCTCCAACCTTTAAATTCTTCCTTTAATGCAAAACACCACTACAAATGGATTGTTAAAATATGATCCCGTTGAAACAATTTCGAAAGTAGAAAATGTTATGTAGTGCATGCATGCCTAGTGCTAAAGAATGTGTACCCTATAAAAGACGCTATGTGAAGTGATGAAAAATTTGCTAAACTAGAAAATCCTATGTAACTTCCCCTAGTCATAGCCATCCAGAAAGGGTCATGGGTGCCCAGGCACTATTTTCCTTGTTTGGGTGTTGGTGTATGTGATGTGTTAAGGAACCAAGTCAGATTCTAATCCATGTCTTATATTGATGGTTGTGATGTAACTAGATTGTGTTGTGTTATGTGATGACTTTAAAATGTTGTATGGGGTGATTGATCAATCCAAATGATGCCCCCCATTTTTTGGATCGCATGCGATGCCTCTGAGGAATATGCAACCCAAAGGAGGACCGACCGATGTGCTGAAACTCATCCCTACGTGTGGGAGGAGTGTGCTTAGTAGAAACCAAGGCACACACAAAAAAATGGCTAGGAGATACATATTAGTACAAGCAAGATAAACATGCATGTAAAAGACGATGATTCAGATAATAGGCAATAATACAATGTGTAAGCTATGACACACGAAGATAATGTAAACACAAAAGAAGACAAAGTAGACTGTCAAAAGTTGGTTTCAAACATGATAAATCACCCATGATGTCATAATAAAATCAAGATCGTAGTGGTTATGGGCATATAAAAAGTCAAAGAACAAGAAATACATAGGGAGAATCCCACAATCAATGATAATCAATGAAAAACAAGAGAAAAAAAATAGTAATAGACAACCATGGAAGGAAGTAGACCTGTAAGACATATATTGTATGTGAGGCCCCGGTTATCATATTAGGAAGATAAAATGTATGTGAAAATGTGTATAATCCGATATAGTTATGTGTTATAAAAAAAATGAAACAATAGTACCTATAGTGTATGAAAGTGGATGCCCCCACGAGTTGTTGTGGCACTGGTATGAGGTACTGCTCCAAACATCCATGTTGGGCATATGGATCTATAAAATATGTGATCATAACTATAAATCAAGTGAACACACATGTGGACATGGAAAAGATAATGACATACATAATATTTGTCTAGCATGTGTAAAAAGTGAACATGTAAGCATAAGAAAGAAAGAGTAAATGCGACCAAGATATGTAATATGTTGTGGATGAGTGTGACATGGAATGGAATACACATTGAATGACAGGATCCGTGTGCCCCATGAGTGATTTTCTATGAGTATGCATGTGATGAGGCTCATTTATACATGCCCCCCTCAACAGTCAAGAATGAACCGTAGAATAAGAGTACATCATCATAAAATAGTTTGATAGTGCGCTAGAAATATGTGATCGATAAAGTGTAGAGCATAAAGAGTGGGTAAGTGAGTGAGTGTGCGAGTATGGTGAGGTCCATTTGAGATGTATACCCTCAATAATTAATTATGGACTATGGAACTAGAGTGCGTCATAGGGTAATGAGTGCAACACATAAAAGTATAAGAAAACAAATGTGTAACATAAATGCGTAAAGTGTGCATTTTTTATGATGCACGCTATATGTGGTGTAGAAATATATGTCATGAATGTGTGATGTGTGAATTATGTCATGTTTGAGGTTCATGTGTATAGGATTCCTTCAATAGTCAAGTGTGAACCAAAGTAGGAGAGTACATCATCGGGGAATTACGATAGAGATGTATGATGTATGTGATAGACTAGATGTGAAATGAGTATAAATGAAAGAAAAATAATAGTGCTAGCAGGGGAAGAATAAGTATGATGGCCCCCAAAGTTTGTAATGGTGATAGTGATTAATTGACATCATCTATGAGGTTTTCATTTTCATGGTCAAAACCGAATAGTGAAGTATCTGAGACTTGGTAAGTAATCGTATAAGGTTGATCAAGAGAAGATCCATTGAGGTATAAATTATACATTCCTATTGTGTATTCTTCATCAGTTAAAGGTGGTAATGGACATCTATGTGCATACCAAGGAGTGAAGTTTTTTTAATAATCGAGAAATGAGTCGTTAAAATTAAAATTTGGCCCAAGGGCATAGGGAATGAAATGTCGATGTAATCTGGATCTAATGTATTACTAATATAATTAATCCAAGACTTTCCAAGTGTAAGTGGAGAAGTGCAAGAAGTGTGTGTAATACATTCTATGAGATAGAAGACGTGAAGATGGTAAGTAATGGTAATGTGGATGACTTCATGGTAGAGATGAGGATCATGAGGCAGAGGGAAAATGTTGTGTACTGTAAACCCGAACCAAGTCAATCCTTCATGTTTACATATAGTATCGGAGCAAGTATGATGGAATGGGATATTTCACAAATTGTAGTCATTTATGAAAAGTGTATATGTGAAAGGAGGTAGCGTATTTGTAGAGTGCATGAGAATATGTTGAAGGTGGTAAGATGTCCGATGTATGGAAACTCCACCAACAAGGTACTATATCATTAGTAGAAGCATGGGGTTGTTCTGGAGTGGATGAAACAACATATACTATAATAATAATTCCCTCAAGTGGATGCAAGTTGTTTGGATAATGCTCAGGTCGTGGATTAGCATCAGGATGCACAATATCAGCAATAGGAATATGTAATGCAGTATTACAATCTATGTTGCAATATAGGAATGGTTTACTATTAGTAGGAATCTCATATTCAAATCCCTCATAGAATAATCTGAAACATCGGTGGACTGTAAAAGACATTGATTTCATTTGATGAAGCCATGGTCTATCTAGTAAGAAATTGTATGAAAGTGGGAGATAAAAGAAAATGGAACTGGAATAGTCTTTGACCCAACTGTGAGCGGAAATGTGACAGTTCCTAAGAATGGACACCTAATAGAATCATATGTTAGGACAGAGAAAGATGTTGGGTTAATATTAGCTACCGAATGTCCTATGGTCTGAATGAATGATAGAGGCCAATGATCAAGCTCAGATCCAGTGTCTACTAAAATGTTCTTGACATATTATTTGTTGATACAAAATTGTATATAAAGAGGAGGATCATTATCATAAACGACAATATTTTCAGCTATAGCTGATAGAAAAGTAATCTATTATGAAAATTCATTGAAAAATGTTTGATAGAAAACATCTGGATGAGTGGTGGCAGGAATATGAGTAGTATCCAAAATAATAATGATTTTATCATGGAACTCAGGATGGGATATTAAGAAATTATGAATAGAGATAGCCATGATAAGATGATCCTAAGAAAAATTAGGAGAATACAACTGTGAGGATCCTAAGAATGTTCAAAATGAGTCGGTTTCACCAAAATGATTAAGAAAAATGTTTATTTATGAAGAAAATATTGCCTAATCTAAGTATGTAATATATTTGATAAATATGTATGTAATATGAATAATTTTGGCCCAAAATAAATAAATTAAGATATAAAAATGTACATGCAAAGAGGAGATAGAAATACTTAGTTGAATAAAATTTAATCTTGGGTTGTGCCGAAGTTTCAAACTAAGAAATATGAACTACATATTGTCCCAACAAAACCCAGAAAAATGTAGAGATGGAGGAAGACGCTTGAGTGGGTCTCTTAGAATGGGTAAGGGGCACCTGAGAGCCCTATAGAGAAGTACTAGGCGGTTTTGACAGTAAAAAAGATTAGAAAACCATCTTTGAATGGTCACAAGGTGTTTGTTGTCTTTCACTTCTTGTCTCTAGTATGTCGCACCAAGTTCACCAATGTCATTGATAACCTGTAATAAATATTTCAACTGTGAAACCCTAAAAATCACATCAAACTCTAAAATAAAAAATAATACAAATGAGGTGTCAGAATGTCCTTAGATGTCAAAAAAGTGATATTACGACTGAGCCTTGCAATACACTTCAGAACCAATGTAGTTTTGTGTGTGTGTGTGTGTGTCGAAATCGTTCCATAGGTTGCTATTGTGTGTGTCACACTTAATAGCAAGAAATAACTAGATGAAGAAGATGCAAGTAGATGTGTGCATGGAATAGAATGAACTTCCCCTCCTAGAAAGTATATGCAAAATAATGCAGTCCCTTTCCCTTGAATGGATACCAGGATGGATGCTTGGTTGCTCTAGAATAGCCTTTAGATGCAACCTTAGGCGGTGATAGCTAATTCTTAATGCTTGGTCCTTTATTATGGTCACATAACTTAATATTTATATGATTCCCTTTCTTGAATTTCAAAATTAACCCCGAAAATTCTGACTACCAAAAGGATAAGATGCCTAAACGGCTAGCAAGGACCCAGAAGATGTGAGAAAGGTATACATAGGTAGGTGGAACCCAGAGGGGATGGGGTGACGCTGGTGTCCAAGATGGAAAATGTCAGAGTGTAAAAAGTCAAAAAATGCAAGTAAGAATGTAATACAAAAAGTGGTAACCGAAAGCAAGAAACGATGGCCAAAGACATGGGTTAATTAGTACTTTTCTTACTTAGGAATCATATGAATAGTATGACGTGATCAGGACTAGATAGATACCGAAAGTGCATGATTTTATGTGTACAACTTCCAACCTACACCAAAATTAGAGAATTAGGTTTTTGTTTTAGGCATCCACCTATACATTTTGGTAATGGAGTCTTTCTGGTTGGTTCCCCTCCCTCACCTATGTGCCTTCCTGAAGAACTCTGAATGATTATCAAAAATGTTTTTTTAAGCATCTATTAAGGCTTTGAAATAGGTTTGCATCAATCAACGCATGAAGGAAAGAAAGAAAATTGATATTGGGCCCATTTTAGCATGAAGTTTGATTGTTTATGAGTGCTTGTGGCCTTCGTATCTTTCCCCAAATGGCAGCTTCATCTAAATTGTGTTGGTTTGTTTTTGTAATTATATGCTTATTGGAATTTAGTGACAAGGCTATTAAGTTGTCCAAGTTTTTCATTAGAACATGTAAGTAATTATTAACCTTGCGTATGCTTTCCTTACTTTGGTGTCTCTTAGGAGTCTAGAGTGGTCGATCCTTGACCTATGGTTGTTGGTGAGTTATTTTTCCTGGATATGTAGTAGTTGATGTGGTAAGATCACCCATGAATAATGTGACTCGTTGGTAGCGAATAGCTTGACCAACTTCATTTCAAATCATTTCATATAATATCAAATTCTATTTGTAACTACCTGATCATCTCATCTTCGAGTTCGGTAGTGATATTGTGGTGTAATTCCAACTCCTCCCATATCACTCACCAGTTATACATGCATAGTGTTTTTACTTATTCCTAACATGCTTTCACATTTATATGTTTTCCCTTCTTGTGGTTTTTACTAGTTTAAAATAATAAAAAGTATTACTTCTATTAGAATATTGAATATTGGAAGTGCGAAATATACTTAAAATAATCTTTTACTACCTAAATGAAAAGACTATTGTGGGTCTTCATAGTTCTCCAGATCGTGCCCCACAAAAAATTGAATACATAGTTGATAAACAAAGATAATGAAAACCTCTAATATGACCAGTTATAACTTGAGATTAGTCGTTATTTTTCATTTATACTTTTAGAAAAAAAATAATAAAACATATTTTTCAATATCTCGCAAAATACCTTTCTGAATCCCACGACGGGAAATATATTTCCTTAAATATGTTAATTGATGATTTTGGATGCCACATCAACCCACTAGAATGATTACTAACAAAATTTTCATCACTAGTTTAGGACCTCGTTGGTCTATATTGCAGCATTGGACAACTATTGTGAGTTAATAATTCCATTTGGTTTTGGCTCTCGATTTTTACACTGTGTCGAGAAATATAGTTTCATCACCTCATACCTCTAATATTTCAGGAGGAAAATAATATTCAAAATTTATTTTTGTTATAATCAACTTGGAAGTGCACGTTGTAAGGAGGTTTTGTAGGCCTTTGGTCATTTTTCAACAAGTTGAATTGATGCAATCACAACATGTAGCTACAGACAAGTGTTCATCGTTTCAACGCTATTCATCACATACAAGTCTGTCAACTTCTTGTGCATGCCTGTAGATAGGAGATACATAAATTTTACTCTTGGTGAGTTTGGATTTACAAAAATAGTTCTTTGAATCCATTTTCTAGGCCATTTGGGCTAAATTGGATGTTCCTCTAAACTTGCAGTTATATTATAAAACTATCACTTAACCTTCTCCTAGCTGAATAACTATTGGAAATTATACTAACAATATGACACGAGTCTATAGATCCCCTTGCTGAAACATATTTGTATTTCATAACTTACGGGAAATTTCGTGTGCTTTTTTATTTCTCTCTCTTCTCTCTATCTCGCTCTAGCTTGAAAGTGAAATGAAACTACACTTATGTTTTCACCTCTTTTGTATCGTAAAAATGTTTGAATTTATCATAAGTGGAAAATTATATATGTGTTAAAATTTAGTCATAGCAAGAAATCCATGCTAACATTTTTTTTTGTTGGCCATGTTTACACTAACATGACAGGTTACATGTAGCATGTCAAGTTTTGAAATAATTATGGAAACCAAAGTTTAAAGTTGTTTTCATAAAGCGTAATTTTAATTGAGTTATAAATGTACGCTTCTTTGATAACTACACTTTTACTATAGCAAGAAGTTAAGACTTTATCTATTTGTATTGTGTATGATATTTATGGGATGTTGAATTTACCATATTAAATTTTGACTTAAATTTCATTGGAAGTTGTGATTATGGTAATTAAGGTAAAATATCAAAATTTGTGTGATTTTTTCATAGAGAAATTAAAATTGGTCCGGTAATGCCCTGCCACGGGACATGGCAAACCACACCAAATAGTAGTTAAAAAATTCGGGTTTTTTTTTTAAAGTATAAACAATTACTAAACTTACCCAATTCCCATTATTAATTATTTTATACTAATTTAATTTACCCAAATAAATTAACTACTTATCTAAACCCAACTAGATTATTTAATTCTTATCATGGTTACCCTACTAAGTATTTGCTACAATCACATTATAAAGTTTACACCCCCTTTTAGTTTTATTAAACCCTTTTTAGTTAATCAACCCGCACATACCCTTATTTTATTTTATTTCCCATTCCTATCAAATTCCCATGACTTAAAAGTTGTGTAGGGTTTAATGTGGAACCTAGGATGAATATAATCTTGGGCCTAGATTTAAAACTTTCTCTAAACATTTCCTAACTCAACTATATGTTTTATTTTCCTTTCTTTTCCTCTTCTCATTTTTTCATCTTATTCATTCTTTGTGCAGGTTGATGAGGAGCTATGGAAGATATGGATTCATGGAGTTTTTTTTATGAATAATATCATTATTATTATTATTATTTTTTATGCTTCCGTAATGGAGATCTTCTCTTGTTGGGTATGTCTTTTATACCTTTTTTTATATGGAGGAAAATCTGCATGTGTGTGTGTGTGTGTGTGTGTGTGTGTGTGTGTGTGTGTGTGTGTGTGTGTGTGTGTGTGTGTGTGTGTGTGTGTGTGTGTGTGTGTGTGTGTGTGTGTGTGTGTGTGTGTGTGTGTGTGTATTATTAAATAGTGAAAAACTAAATTTTATTGAGAACCCAAAATGTGAAAACTGTAGGTTTTATATTGAGGAAGGGGCGATGGTGTATGGGGAGGGTTTCGGTTGAAGGGAGGGAGGTGGACTGCGTTGAGGTGGAGTTGGGGTTGGGGAGTGATTGGAGTGGAGGAAGGTGTGTGGGAAGAAGGAGAATGGGGAGTGGGCGGTGTTGTGGAGGATGGTGGGTGCGCAGGTTTGGGGAGGGATTCAAACCCCTCCCAATCCACTTTTTTTTTAATTTACCAACAAAACACATGCAAAGAGAAACCTTATTTTTTGTTTAGTTTATATTCATTAATATATTATATATATAACAGCCTATTAATTCATATTTATTAATATATACTATACTACACAATATAATATATTTTAGAATATTACATTCAAATATATAACTATAATAATATATTAAAGTTATATAATATAATATACATATATTAAACAAATTTTAATATATTTATTTCACATACTTTGTTAAAAACAATTATTACAAGTTTTAAGATGATAGTGTAGTTCCCACTCCTCTTCGACACTAATTATATTTTGATTTTGGTTACTGTTGACTATAGACATGGATATTATTGTATCATTTTGGTTAGGCATGATGTTAGATGATAGAGATATTCTGACTATTGATGTATTTTTATTCATAGTATGATTTGTGTGTATTCTTAGAGGTATAGAGAGACATTTTTATATTGATGATGATGGTGTGTTGTTGGCATATATATTATTGTCATTCAGAATTCTTGTGGTGTTGAGTAGGATCAAACATTTGAACTAATTTTGTAGTATTGTTGATATTGATAAAAATATAGAATTGAGATGTTATTGGAATTTTAGACAAATGATAACATTGTTTAGTTGAGATGATTATTTAGCTATATGAGGATGATTATTGATTTGTGTGCGTATATTTTTATCTTTGTTGTTTTTGATGCGACCACAAGGCTGAAGGAGGTATTGTGTTATTTTACAGGCAATTATATCACAAAAAACAAAAGGGGGATTGGAGACCAACCATAGTGAGATACTTGATGGATACAAGGAAGGTGACCATGAAAAATTGTATAATGTTGTTGTTTTGTTTGTTTTAATTTGTTAGAGGGTCCCTGTTATCCAAAATTTACCCCTCGAGGTAAATTTGATAACATGCATCAAGTTCTTCAGTCCTGCGCAAGTCATGTGACATCTTTCTGGAATGATCAAGACATCCTTTGCATCACAAAAAATGGATTTATTAATTTGGATGAGGGTAGATATATTAAATAAAAGAAACATATTCAGCTCCAGTCAATTAATGCTCATTCCCGTCAAATGATAGAAGATTCCTAGCAGACCCAAAATAGCTGCTCGCACTCAGAAGACCATAACTTTTGCATTTCTCAACAAAATTGCACAAAATTGGTACCATTGGAATCGTGGCTCCGAGCCAATGACACAGAAGAAATCAAGAAACTCCAAATTTGATGAAGGATAGATAGAGATTTTGTAGAAAAATTTGGCCGGGTTTAGAACAGTGTTTTATTTGGTGGTTGGGAGTGCAATTAAGAGGCATGGTTATCATTATTTCACTGCTGCAAGTCATGGGACAGTATGTGGAGCCTTTTTCAAGAAACAAAACATCATTTCACTCCATTTAATACCTCTTACTAGTGGTTGAAGGATAGATTTCGGGATTTCCATTTTCCCTCTCTCTCTCTCTTCTTATTTTTCTATAAATTGGAGTGTTGGGCTCATTGTAAAGGGAGGTAGTTTTGTTGTAGCAAAGCTCTGTCAAAATTGCTTTGTGAAGCCAATGTGCTGCACGCCCTTGTAGTGGACTCCTTGCATGGTGATCCAGGCCCTTATCTTGTAATAGATTGAACTGTGCATATCATGAAGCAATAAAATACAAGTTTGTGGATGCATCTTCCCACTGCTGTGTTTGTTTGCACTCTTCTTTGCCCTTTCAACCTTCATTACAAGAATATTGTGTCTATTTTTATGCTCTTGCAAGGACTCATTATTATTGTGCATGTATGAAATATTGTTGTGAATGCATTTTCCAGATTGTGGAGAACTGTTATCACCCCTTCTAGTATGCATTTTACTTCTATTTTTCACACGTTGGAAGACTACTCTCACACCCCTCCTTTTCTGGTGTATCACCGTTGTAGTGTAGGCTTTCATTTTTTATGCATTCTCTCTCCTTGGTCCCTTGGAAAGTTAGATTAGGACAGTTAGTTTTACCTGCATTAGAGTAGATTGTGGCAGGTAGTTTAGGAGCAAGAACCAGCTTTCTCTGGAGGTCTATCTCAAGTAGCAAGTCCCACAACTTGGAGATAGTACCCATGTTATCCAATCACACCGTGAGCTCAAGTATATGCACTTGTGTAAACATAAGGGTGTTGTGATTTGGTGATAACATTTTTGGCATGCCCGGTGGGACCAAGAAGTCTCCATCTTATTATAGTAGGAATTGATGTACACTTGTTGTGATTCTGGATTTTAAGAAGCCTTAAAATTGTACATCTGGCAACTCCAAAAGAAACAAATCTACTGGTTTCAGTAGCCCAAGCTTGGAAGATTCATGAGAAAAACCCCGGTCTAGAGCAAGGAAAGAAGGTATATTTGAATACTTGCAGTCTATCCCCAGGATAGAGAAAGGAGAGGAAGAAGAAGGTCAGAGGTCTCCATCTCCACCAAGAAGAACCTTGTCAACACCTCCACCTGCAAGGCCTTTCTTTCAGTCTGCAAGGATTCTTAGGCCAATCAGAATGGCACAACCAAATCCATATGTCAACTTCACCGGAAGTAGTCCACTCACCTTGATTGCACAAAACCCAGTTCCGATTACAACATTAAAGAGCATCCCATATTTCACTGGGGAAAATCAAACTTCTCCTGGTGACCATGTCCAAGATATTACAAATGTTTGTACAATCCATGAGATCCATGAGATGGACATTGCAGTCAAGCTACTCACCTCTTCATTCAAAGGGAAAGCTTCCCAATGGTTCAGGAGTCTTACAACAGGCTCTATCCAGAACTGGAACCAGCTGTGCATGGCTCTTCATGATCAGTTTGGGGAAAAAGGTGATAACTTGTCTTTGTTGGAGCAATTAACAACAATCAAGAGAGCCCCAAACAAGTAACTGACAGACTTCAACCTCAGATTCCAGTGGACCTGGGATAGAATTCCAACAGCAGTAAAGCCCACTAATGAAGGTGCCTTCTTATACTTTCTTAGGGCTTTAAATTATGATATTTCTCTGATGATTCAGTCAATGGGGGGCACTACATTACCTGTAGCCTATAACCTCTCCATAGGGGCTGAGAACCATTTGATTCAAGCTGGAAAAATCACTCCTAGGCCATCCATGCCTCTGTACCCTAAGTTAGGAAGCCCAGATACTAGCCAAGTGCCTACATTAGCTCCTATACCCACCCCTAGGAGTCAAAGCTCAGCTGAAGCTTCCACTTCATCATCTAACCACCTCTAAAGAGTTTCAAGGAAGTGGTGATGAAGCAACTTCAAAACTTTGGGAATGAGCTAGTTACCATCAAAAGACAACAAGCTCAAAGTTCTAGGCCATACTCAGCCCCAGGCTCAATATCAAGCTAGACCCCAGTATCAACAGAATAGGCCACCACCTCAGACTATAAATCAGAGCCAGAACCAAGGAACCCCAAGTTGTTAGACCTTTCAAGCCATTATGATCCTAACACAGCTTCAACATCAAGAGCATTGGTCCCAACACAGAATAACATGGCACAAGAATATGATTGGTGTTTTCCATGTGATCAGCCACATAACCAATCAATGTGCTTTAATGGTGCTCTAAATTAGGCTCTTGATGGTGCAAACCAGTATGATGCCACAATAACCTGGCCAAGAGGAAGATCAACAACAAGGTGGCCCCCCAAATGAGACTATACTTGTCAACTGGCAGGCTGAAGACTTCTGTGGGATGAATCAATTCCCTTCTCAAAGTGTAGCTGCCAATACACGGTCCAAAAAGAGAAGTATTGGAGAGGGCCAGTCCACTGAATTTAGGTGACCCTCAATCTTCCATCACTCCACAAGGTCTTGGTGTTCCAAGTACAACTCCAAACATACAAACCAATCCAAGCCACCTCCCAAACCCAGTCAAGCACTAGTTGTAACAACCCATGTGTAAGAAAGAAATGTGTCTGGGAAGGGGAAGAAAAAAGATGGCTCATTCAATATTATTGAGCAGATGAAAAGGAAAAGTGTGAACATTTCACTATGGGAGTCACTGGCCATTCCAGGGTAGAGGGATCTGTTGCAGACTTGCCATGTAGAATTGGTCAAGTTCAAATCACCCCCCTAACCAGCAAGAAAGAGTGCTTGCCAATGCAGTTCAGCCTGGGAGGAACCATGGAGAACAACAAGGTAAAAACATGAGACCTCCTCCCTTCTATGTCTCATTGATTATTGGAGACAAATTAGTACACAATTGTATGATTGATTCTGGGGCTAGTAGTTCTGTGATGCCCAAGCAAATAGCTGATCAACTGGGTCTCCAATATGAAGTCATCTCTAGAGGGGTAGTGCAATTAGATGGGACAACAGTGACAACTGTTGGAATCATCAAGGATCTGAGCCTCACTCTGCATGCCTGCCCCAATGTGACTATTTTGCAAAACGTGTCCATCATAGATTTGCCACCACATTTTGCTTTGTGTCTGTCTAGGGACTTCACTGCCAAAATTGGAGGCTACCTATCTACTGATTGGTCACATATGCTCTTTAGGACAAGGTATGGGGCAAAGGCCACAATCAGATATGAACCCATTGCAGACTACCACATTGAATCTTATGTTCCAAGCCCAATCAATGCAAATTGCTCAGCTTTTGATCAAGAAGACCTCCTAAGCACTCCCGAAGCAAATACCAAGGTGGGGTGTATCCCAGACTTGACTCTCAATGAGTGGGCCAACAAAAGACATGCATTTGATCCATACAAAGAGATGGAGGAATCTGAGCTAGAAGTTTACTGCCTATATGAAGAAAATCATCCTCTTCCTGACCTAATTAAGCCAGAATACAAGGATGACAATGAGGTATGACAATTGTTCTTTGATGGCTCAAGGAGTAGACAAGGAGCTAGAGGAGGAGCTATGATTGTGTCCCCCAAAGGTATGAAATATTATTCCACCTTCAGATTCTAGTTTGCTTGCTCAAATAACACTGCTGAATATGAGGCTTTGGTCCAAGGTCTTCATTGGGAAAGGAAGCTAGGGATCAAGAACTTGCAAGTGTTTGGTGACAGTGAACTGGTTGCCAATCAAGTCAGAGGACTTAATACTGTCAAAAATGACCTGCTCAAGAACTACAAGAGTAGGGTATGGAACCTCATGGAGGATTTTGAGGCCTTCAGTATTGTGTCCATACCCAGGAAGGAGAATGAAGCTGCTGATAGACTTGCAGCAGTTGGAGCAATGTTTGATGTGGTTGACAACATCAAGAGGGACAGAGAACAACCACATATCCATGTGTTTGTGAGGCCAGCAGTGCCAGATAATAATACATGCTGGCAGGTGTTTGAGAATGATCAACAAATCATTAAATTTTTGCAAGAAGAAGCTAAATTCTCAGCTAGAAACTAGAGCAGACTAGAGCAGTAATATGGGAATCAGGTAGTACAACTGCATACAAACAAACTTCCCAAAGGCTTAGTGACCTTGGAATCTATTTTCAATCCTAATGATCAGTTTAGAAAGGAGAAGGCTAACATACAGATCAAAGGAGAAGATTCAGAGTCAATCCCAGTTGGAGAAGACAAAACACTTCAAATTGGCAAAGTGGCCATCGGGCAAGAAAGGTATGAATTCATACAACTTTTCCAAGAATTTCCAGATGTGTTTTCTTGGAGTTATGAGGACCTAAGAGGGTTCAATCCAAAACTAGCACAACACACAATCAAACTAGATCCAGCTGCTCAGCCCATCAGGCAGAAGCAAGAGACCAGTCAACCCACATATTGAGCCTCTGATGAAGAAAGAGTTGAACAAGTTGATAGAGGTGAGTATCATATTTCCAATCAAACACTCAAGTTGGGTTGTAAACCTAGTCCCAGTCAGAAAGAAAAATGGAGAAATCAGGTTGTGTGTTGACTTCAGAGATTTGAACAGAGCCTCCCTCAAAGATCACTACCCACTCCCTTCAATGGAGCAGATCTTGCAAGTAGTGTCTAGGTCAGAAAGATTCTCTCTCCTAGATGGTTATTCAGGATACAATCAGATCATGGTGAAGGAAGATGATCGATTCAAAACAGCCTTCACCACCAAATGGGGCACCTATGCCTACAGAAAAATGCCATTTGGATTGTCAAATGCCAGAGCAACATTTCAGCGAGCTATGGATATGGTGTTCAAAGGCTTAATCAACAAGATAGTGTTGGTATACCTAGATGATATCACTGTCTTCTCAAAGAATGCAGCAGACCATCTCTTTCACCTCAGGCAAGTGTTTCAAAGGTGTAGAAGGTTTGGAGTGTCGTTGAATCTGAAGAAGTGTGTATTCTTGGCACATGAGGGAAAATTGTTGGGCCACATTGTCTCAAGGGAAGGGTTGACAATTGATCCTGAAAGGGTTGAAGCCATCTGAACACTTCCATTGCCACACCACAAGAAATCCCTCCAAAGCTTCTTGGGAAGGATAAAATTTGTCCGCATATTTGTGCCTAATTTTGCCACTCTTGTGAAGCCTTTAACAATGATGTTGAAGAAGAGTCTTGCATTCAAGTGGACAGCAGAGGGCAAAGAGAGTTTTGAGAACATCAAGCATGCAATATCACGAGCTCCAACTCTTATCAACCCAAAATTTTCAAAGGACTTCATGTTGTATGCTTTTGGAGGATCAGATACAATCTCAGCTATCTTGACACAACTAAATAGAGAAGGTTCAGAACAACCCATAGCATTCTTTAGTCAAATCCTGGAAGATTACGAAGTAAAGTATTCTTTCATTGAAAAGCATGTCCTTGCTGTCATCAGGAGTTTGAAGAAGTTCAGACACTTGGTCTCGAACAATAAGATTCAACTACTGGTGTCTCATGCTGGTGTTAAGGACTTTCTCTTGAACAAGGATTTGAACGAGAAGAGAGTAGGTTGGATCACTCAAGTAATGGAATACGACATTGAAATCAAAGTGACCAAACTAGTTCGTGGCAAGGGTTTGTGTGAGCAACTTGCTTCCAAACAACCTGACAGGTCAAAAGGCGAAGAAGATGTTGTCCTGTTACTACAGAATGATCAAGAACAACTAACTGATGATGCACCCATTCCATGTTGGACTCAAGACTTGGTGCATTATCTCCAAACAGGTTTGTGCCCTCCAGAATGGAACAAAGCTAAGAGGAGATACTTTAGATTACAAGCCATCTCGTATGTACTCATTAATGGCATCTTGTTCAAGAAGGATATCAATGGTGTTCTATTGAGATGCATTGGAACAGGTCAAGTTGAGAAGATATTACATGAGTTCCATGACGGGGAAGCGGGAGGCCACTTTGCTCCATGAGTAACAGCTCTCAAAATCATGAAGGCTGGTTACTATTGGCCTACGGTGTTCAATGATTGCTACTCATGGGTCAAGAAATGCAAGAGATGTGCATTCTTCATAGGGAAAGAAAGGTTAGCAGTGTTGCCCCTTCATCTGATTTCAGTAAATCAACCATTCATGCAATGGGGATTGGACTTCATTGGGGTTATCAATCCAAATTCAAGTCAAGGCCACAAGTGGATACTTACGGCAACAGACTATTTCACCAAGTGGACTGAAGCAGTGGCACTCAAGGAGGCAAATGAATCCAACATCTTGGATTTCTATGAAGGGATAGTCATGAGGTTTGGTGTCCCTGCCACTATCATATCAGACAATGCATTGGCATTCCTTGGCACAAATATCACTAAATGGGCTGTCAAGAATTGTGTGTATCTCAGCACTTCATCGAATTATTACCCTCAGGGTAATGGTCAAGCAGAGTCTACAAACAAGAACCTACTAAGAATCATAAGGAGAACTCTTGATGAGAATCAGAGAACTTGGCACACAAAGCTCAAATCAGCTCTATGGGCTGATAGGATCACACCCAAGAGGTCTACAGGAAGCTCTCCATACAAGCTTGTATACGGGAAAGAAGCAGTTCTACCTATATCACTCGAGTTGCCAACATTAGAACTCATGAAACAGTTGGAACTAGCTGAGTTTGAGCCTATGGAAATCAGGTTTGCAGAGCTGATGGAATTAGAAGAAACAAGAGAACATGTAATGCAGACCATGGAGAAAGATCAAGCATTGGTCAAAAAGAGTTTTGACAAGAAAGCTAAGGCCAGGGTATTGCAAGCTGGAGATTTGGTACTGAAGTGGGATGTTGATCGTGCAAAGCCAGGAAAACATTCCAAGTTTGATGCCATATGGAGTGGTCCATATATGATCATTGAATACAAAGGTAGCAATGCCTTCCAGCTAGCTAAGTTGAATGGTGAAGAGTTGCAGATTCTGGTCAATGGAATCTATCTCAAACGTTGCTACTAGAAGGATAATTTCTCACCCTTGTAAATATTAATTTAGAATTTCCATCCCTCCAAGTGCTTATGCACATTGTACTGTTGTTAGAATAGTTTTCATTTCCCTAAGTGCTGCACACATGTCCTATTGCTTCTAGTGTGTGCATGTTTACAGTTCATCAAGCTCCCAGAAAAGAATTTACAGCCACAGGAGAATCAAATCAACAAATGTTTCAATGGCTCAAGGATGCAAGTTTTCAAACTTCAGATCAAATGAGAGATTATCAGATAGACTCCATGCCCAATGGATTGCTATAGGAAGTTGGCCATACTTCATCTGGTAGGCAGATAACCCCACTGAGTTGCCAAAATTGTTATCCAAAATTCACCCCTCGAGGTAAATTTGATAACATGCATCAAGTTCTTCAGTCCCGCAGAAAGTCATGTGACATCTTTTTAGAATGAGCATGAAATCCTCTGCATCACAAAAATTAGATTTCTTAATTTTGATCTAGTAGTTATATTAAAATAAAATAAACATATTCAGCTCCAGTCAATTAATGCTCATTCCCGTCAAATGACAAAAGATGCCTGACAGACCCAAAATAGTTGCTCGCACTCAGAAGGCCATAACTTTTGCATTTCTCAGTGAAATCACACAAAATTGGTACCATTGGAATCATGGCTCTGAGCCTGATGCACAAAAATCAAGAAAACTATAGATTTGATGAAGGATAGATAGATATTTTGTAGAAAAATGTGGCCGGGTTCAAAAAGTGTTTTATTTGGTGGTTGGGAGTGCAATCAAGAGGCATGGTTATCATTCTTTCACTACTGCAAGTCATGGGACAGTATGGGGAGCCTTTTGCAAGAAACAGAACATCATTTCACTCCATTTAATACCTCTTGTTAGTGGTTGAAGGACATATTTTGGGATTTCCATTTTCCCTCTCTCTCTCTCTTCTTATTTTTCTATAAATTGGAGTGTTGGGCTCATTGTAAAGGGAGGTAGTTTTGTTAGTAGCAGAGCTCTGTCAAAATTTCTTTGTGAAGCCAAGGCCCTTATATTGTGCTGCAGGCCCTTGTAGTGGACTCCTTGCATGGTGATCCAGGCCCTTATCTTGTAATAGATTGAACTGTGCATATCATGAAGCAATAAAATACAAGTTTGTGGATGCATCTTCCCCTGCTGTGTTTGTTTGCACTCTTCTTGCCCTTTCAACCTTCATTACAAGAATATTGTGTCTATTTTTATGCTCTTGCAAGGACTCATTATTATTGTGCATGTATGAAATATTGTTGTGAATGCATTTTCCAGATTGTGGAGAACTGTTATCACCCCTTCTAGTATGCATTTTACTTCTATTTTTCACACGTTGGAAGACTACTCTCACACCCCTCCTTTTCTGGTGTATCACCGTTGTAGTGTAGGCTTTCATTTTTTATGCATTCTCTCTCCTTGGTCCCTTGGAAAGTTAGATTAGGGAAGTTAGTTTTTCCTGCATTAGAGTAGATTGTGGCAGGTAGTTTAGGAGCAAGAACCAACTTTCTTTGGAGGTCTATCTCAAGTAGCAAGTCCCACAACTTGGAGATAGTACCCATGTTATCCAATCACACCGTGAGCTCAAGTATATGCACTTGTGTAAACATAAGGGTGTTGTGATTCGATGATAACGGTTTTGGCACACCTGGTGGGACCATGAAGTCTCCATTGGACTCTTAGAGGCATTGATGGTGACCCTTGGCACCTTGAGGCTCTTCCTCATGCTTAGAAGCAAGCATGACTGGTTGTGGCTCCTCCCTTGGTTCTAATGAAGCCAAGCATCTCATTGGGCATGGTCTGATCCTTTGAATTTTCCCACTAATATGATATTTAACTCCAAGAATGGAGTCTTCTTATATATTTTCCTGGGTGGGTGATGTGAGAGGGATAATAGCCTCATACTCTTTCCTTTTCCTCTGCATTAGGTGTGACCCTCAGAAGATCAAAATCTTCCAACTTTGATTCAGGAGGCATGTTGCAAACTTTAGGTTATTCTTACACGTTCTCTTCCATGCAATTTCAACTGGCCCCTTTATATCAAGACATTCTTTTGATTATGATAGGAAATCAAACTCTTTACTTTCCTGTTGTAACAAGGTCTCTCCTTCTTGCATGGTGATCTCAAAATCTCTGTTATTTTCACCATATGAAGCTTCATCTTCAAACATGAAGCTAGTGAATTTAGGTTCCTCTAAAAAATCACACTTTTGGAGAGGTTGAATGGGAGAGGGGTTTGTATCTCCTTATGTAACTGGCTCATGATTGAGTGCCTTTGAATCTGTCTCGGTCACATCCATATGCTCCTCTTTAACTAGACTTGGAGCTGGTTGTTCTTCTTCCTTCTTGACTAATTGTGCAGCTTGGATTAGATCAGCATCCTCCTCAGACAAAGTGCCATCATGGACACTGCATTCAGAGTAGATAGATTGTTGATCTTCTCCTTCTAGTTCCTATTCTTGTTCTGTTGCAAAATCAGCCTCAGTCACCACTGGATCTTCAACCTTGACCTCCTATGTTGGCTTAACCATCAAGGGGATCCTTGTAAACCCAAATATTACAATCCAACTCTTCGGATCTTCTATTATTTCTCCTCTATTGGGTTCCTCTTCTTGTTGTTCTCCTTGATTGGATTATTGAGTCTCTTCCCAACATGGACTTGGGAAAGCAGGAGGAGTGGTGGATGGGGTTTCAACTAGCTTTGCAGTTGTTTGTGGTGGTGAGGGAAGTAAAACTTCTTGTTTATTTCATTGGAATGACTTCTTGGAAAGAAAAAGGGCAGAGGAATTTAGATGAGGTGGAAGATCAGGAGATGGAGAAGGGAAACCAAAACTTGGGGAAACAACTGAGGGGATTGACTCTTGATCATGCTAAAATGATAAAGTTTGAGAAAGAGAAAATGAAGGACAGGGAGCTGGTGAGTGACTTATCCATTGACAAGGGTGTCTTGCACTTTTCTCATATACCTCAATATCCTCAATCCACAGTGTACGTTGAGGAAGCACTTCAACCATGAATTCAAGCTTCTCTTGAGGGTTGTAATGTCTTGAAAAAGGGCCTTCCCATAGACAAGGTGCTTTGCAACCAATCTTGAATGTCTTCATTTGTGCTATGGCCCTTGACTGAACCATGCCAGTCTCCATTTTTTGGATCTTCTCCAACAGATTAACTTCTTCGATTTGAATTTTGTCATTACATGCATACCCTTGTTCTTGATAAGCTCCATAGCCAAACTAGTTTTGGAAATGCTCATATAGGTCGGCATGATTATTTTGGATCTAATTATAATACTGATCTAGAGGAGTTGAGAAGTGCATTGGAGGAAGATTGTATTGATGCTACAAGTGTGAGTTCCATGAAGGAAATGAAGTCAAGATTTCACAACTTCATGAAATGGGAGAAAATGAAAGAGATTGAAGAAGAAAATGGATGAAAATGAGTGGAAATGGATGGAAAAGGTCTGTAACTCAGAGGATGGGTTATTGACTAGATGGAGTTTCCAGATGTGCTTTGAATGTGCCTCTAAAGGCTAAATCTCACCAAGAAAACACCAACTTGGTGAAATGAAGTGGTAAGGTGCTTCAAACCTATCCCACCGGGTGTGCCAAAATTGTTAGTGCAGAATCACAATACCCCCCAATGGACTTGTGTGTGAGTGGGGCATTCAGATTGATTGCACAATATGGTACCATCTCTTCAGTTGTGGGACTTGCAAACCTAAGATGGCCCTTTGGAGAAAGCCGGTTATTGCTTCCTAATCTATTGGCCATGAGTTACTCCAATACAGGCATAACCTATTCTATCCTAATCTAACCATTACAAGGGTATAGAGAGAAAGAAAGAGGGTGAAAGATCCTACTCTAATAAGTGATACACCAAAAAAGGAAGTGCGAGATACTATGTTAAGGGAGAATGAAATAGGGAAAAGAGGACTGAGGGAGGTCAGACAGAAGTGACACAGACCCAAATCTATATCCTCCATAGAAAATCAATGAAACATGACATCCTTCACCTACAAATGTGAAATACATGCACAGAAAACATATTTAAAAGGGAAAGGCATAGGGAGACAACATAACAATGCAAAGGGTTGAGGAAACACCATAAAAACATGTTTTATTGCTCTATATGGGTGCACAGACCATTACATTCCTGCTTAGAGGCAAAAATACGATTAGCAGAGATAGGAGAAGGTTTTCAACTCACAATGGAGTCGGGAAAAAAATTTAACAGAGTTTTCCTACGCCCAGAAAAATTTTCCCCTTCTCAAATGAGAAGTGTTACAATTTATAGAAAGAATAAGAGAGAGAAGAGGGAAAATTTGAATCCTACTTCAACCACCATGGGATGTGCATTGAATCCTACCTTGAAGGCTCAACTATCATCAATGATTTACCCTTTCAAATCCATCCCAAATCTATCGATTTTGGTTCCCTATGTCTGTTCGGCATGTTGAAGAAGGAAGAACAACGGATCGAATCAAATCAGATCTGGTAGTTGAAGAAATTAGATTCTATATTAATTTCCTGGAAGATGATTTCCCATTTTTACTCACCAAAACCTGCAAAAAATGGTATTTTGTGTTTTCACATCGTAGAGGGCAGCGAGACATTTCCAAAAAGTCTTCTCCCGCCCAAATCTAAGTTCTCAGTCAAACAATATGGCCATTTAAATTTTTGGGTCGCAGGTACGCAATATTTAAATCAGTCAGTCTGTACCGGGCCATGTGGCATCCCTGCACTCATTTGAGTCTTTCCCCCTATCCTCACTCTTGAAATTGCACCTATGAGACACATGGCACCATCCACAGGTTTCCTTATTTCCTTTGTATTCTTCCTGAGTCTTTTCCGCGGGCGGAGGCACTGTGTCTGACCCAAGACACGTGGATGCTTTGTGCATGTTTAGAAAATACCCCCATACCTTACCTTTGGAGTAGCATGGATACGAAACATGGAGACCTCCGCAAGCGTTGGGAATTTTCAACGTCCACCCTCACCTTTTCGGGCTTTGGGACAAGTGGCGAGCTAGTGCTTGTTTGAGATTTTCTTTTGGGATGTGCCTTTGAAATGGCGTCGTGTTAACACTTGGCTTCCCCCACTAGCCTACCTCTTCTTTTAATATTCAACCCGCCACTCTATCCCTATTTGTTTTTAAATCTTGGGACATGCGGTGAGCCTGCACTTGTTTTATTCTCTGCCCAGGGTCTCATTTTTGAATGTGTGTTGTTTGGACACTTGGCACCTTCTGTCGAGTCAATAAATTTTCAACGACCGGTGCTACTTTTGGAGATTTGGATGCGTGGAAACCTAGCGCTTGTTTGGGTCTTCTCTTTGATTTTAATATTTGGAGGTGCACCGTTCAAACACGTGGAGGCTTTCGTTGGATCTCTATACTTATCCAATTTGGAGCTCGTTCTAAATCATTTCAGGGCTCGATGCCCTTGAACCTTCATTGTTTCTTCTCCTCTGGAACTCCGGTTCTTTGATAGTGCTCAACCTCTTTCCCCAACCCTGATACTCCATTTTAGAGCCTGTATGTAGCCTTGTTTGTCATTCTAGAATGTGAGCTCACGGGTCTGATTCGTTTCCTTCTTAATTTCCTTATGTGCGATACTTGTCTTGACCAAATTTTTCGGGGGTGAATTTGGGATAAAAACAACTTAAGTGGTGTGCGTGATGAGGTTGTCAGTTGTATGTTATCACAATTAGCTGAAATATCCAGAGGACTAGTCCTAGTGGTCCATGTCACTTGACGATCTTCATATGTTGAGAGAGTTTTCATGTGATCTTTCCAGGAGAGCTGTACCGAGGTTACCTCCCCCATGTGAGATGGATTTTCACATTGATTTTGTTCCAAGAGTGGAGCCGATCTCATGAGCACCTAATAGGATGACTACCCTTAAGCTCTGTGAGCTCAAGATTTTCAATGACTAGAGATCCTTATAGAAGAAGGGTCTAATCCTTCCTAGTTTATCCCCTTGGGGTAGCACCAGTGATTTTTGTAAAGAAAAAGGGCATGGATCAATATGATTGTGTATTGATTATTGTCATCCTAAACAAAGTAAGGATCAAGAATTGTTGCCCCCTTTCCACATATGTGATGATTTGATTTCATAAAATTAAAGAGGGACATAATATTTTCTAAGATAGATCTTAGGTCTGGATACCAACGGTTAAGAATTATGGAGGTAGATATTCACAAGACAGTCCTTCCATATGAGATATGGCCACTACAAGTTCCGTAGTAGTGCCTTTTGGTTTGATGAATGCCCCTTGCCGTATTCATGATTTTGATGAATTTTATATTTTGGAAATTATTAGATCATTTCATGATCATATTTATTGAGGAAATTTTTACTTACATACGCACACATGAGGAGCATGATAAACTACTTTGCAAGGTTCTTCAGTGTCTTCGTGAGCAAGTAGCTTTACGAGGAACCTGGAGAAGTGTGCATTCTTTCCGTTCAGAGGTGAAGTACATGGGTCATATCATTTCTGGGGAAGGTATCGACCATCGATCCTTTCAAGATTAGAGATATTATGGATTGTCCCACACCAACAGAGTGTAACTGAGGTGAGCAGTATTCATGGTGATTGGAAGGTTACTATAGGATATTTGTTCAAGAGTTCTCTTAGATTTACGCACCCCATAACTTCCCTTCAGCTTAAAGGGAAGAAGTTTGTTTGTTCTGATGTATGTGAGCAAGCCTTCAGTACAGTGAAGGGATGCCTTACATTCAACACCGATTATTGTAGTGCAAGACCCACATGAGAGACATTCTTTGTGTGTATGAGATGCTTCTTTGGTAGGATTCAGTGAGGTGTATTGATGGATTTGGGTCTATCTGGTTGCCTTTGGGTCTCGTAAAATTAAAGATCATGAGCTCAATTATCTAACTCATGACCTATGGAGCTTGCAACAGGAGTTTTGTATGATTTGGTTTGATGGAGACATTTCGTTCTTGGGTAGGAGATTTATTCTCACAATAGACCATTTGAGATTACATCACCTCTTAACATAACCTAATCTCAACACTCGTCAGTGGCAGTTGAATGGAAGTACATTGAGAGTTACGACATGAAGATAGAGCACATAAAATGGAAAGAGAATGTTGTTACCGACGCTCTAAGTAGACTGAAGAAATTTTGCTATTTTTCTACCTTCAGTGGTTACAGATTTGTGGAGTAGGATTTTTTAGTAGCTTCCTCATGACAGTTTCCACCTTGTATCTAGATCAGAGATTGATTCTCAGAGACCCCTTGAGGGGAATTTTGATGGTTTTTACATTGGAGAAAGATGGAATTCTCAGGACATAGAGGCCAGATATATATACCTAGGGATGGAGGTTTGATACAGGATATCTTGACAGAGGCTCATCCTTCACCTTATTTAGCCCATCCATGGGTGAAGAAGATGCACACCAGCTTGAGACAACTTTACCATTGGAGGGGTCTTCGAAGAGATATAGCTCAATTCATGTATGATGTTGTCTAGAGTGTCAGAGGGTGAAGGTTGAATCATCAACATCTAGCTGGCCTTCCTTGTACCCACATACTATCCCAGAAGTGGAAATGGGACACCATTTCCATGAATTTCATAGTAGGGGATACCAATGTCGAGATACCACCATGATGCCATAATGGTCACGGTGGATAGATTAGACAAAATTGGACTCCTTTTTCTCTAGTGAAGACCACCTATACAGTTAGTGTAGTAGTGAGATTGTACTTGGATGAGATTGTTAAACTACACTGGGATTCCATAGAATATCATCTATGCAACCGTGATCCCTTATACACATAATACTTGTGGAATACCATGTAATAAAACCTTGGGATGAGTATCAATTTCAATACAACCTATCACCCAGAGACAGATGGTTGGATGGTGCAGGATGAATATAGATTTTAGATGACATGCTTCAGATTTATGTCATGGATCATCACTCGAAGGTGGGATGATTTTTTGTATCTTAGTTGAGTTTTTCTTACAATAAAAATCTTCTATAGTTCTGATTAGGATGACAAAATTTTCAAGCACTTTATGGCAGAGAATGTTAGGACACCTTTGATTTGGGATAGACTTGGAGGATAGAGTATCTATTGGACCTAGCATTTGTTATAAGAAACAGAGCAATAGGTTATTTTGATCCAATAGAGGTTGTAGGAGGTTTAGGATAGGAATAAGAAGTATGAAGATCAAAGGAGAGTTTGATCATAGTTACGATATGGGAAAAAAGGTTTTCTCTTCGTGTTAGACCTCATAAGAGTCCTATCCGTTACAGTAAAAGGGTCTAATTTTTATCCTAGATTCATGGGTTCATTCAAGATCCTAGAGCAGACTGGTCCCTTATCTTATCATCTAGCCTTGTCATCTAGTTTTTCTCATGTGCATGATGTGTTGACATGTATATGTTCTTAGGAAATATATCCCAAATTCATCTCATGTATTGGATTGGACCGCATTACATGTGCGTAGCAGCAGGGGTAGATGATAGTGGAGCACATGTGTATTTTAGAGTGTAGGACCTTGGGCGTTTGAGGCTGAGAGATTTATTAAGTGTGACTCCAATGATGATAGTTATGATGATACTGCTACTACATGCGGATCGATGCTACATTGCTACAAGTCTAGTTTCCACACCTATTTCAGTGACTTCCAAGAGGAAGTCGAGTCTAAGGGGGAGGGGGATGTATTGCCTACTCCTCTTTGACACTTATTATATTTTGATTTTGAATATTGTTGACTATAGACATGTATATTATTGTATCATTTTGGTTTAGCATGATGTTAAATGATAGAGATATTTTGAGTGTTGATGGATTTTTATTCATAGTATGATTTGTGTGGATTCTTAGAGGCATAGAGGGACTATTTTTATATTGATGACGATGATGTGTTGTTCGAATATATATTACTGACATTCAGAATTATCGTTATTGTGATGACTAGGATTTAACTGTTTGAACTAATCTCATGTAATCTTGTTGATATTGATTAAAAGATAGAATTGAGTTGTTGTTTAAATTGTAGACAAATGACAACATTTTTTAGTATGATAAGATTATTTAGATCTATGTGAGGATGGTTGTTGATTTATGTGTGCATCTATTTTATCTTTGATGTTTTCTGATGTGGCCATCAGCCCAAAGGAGGTATTGTTTTATTTTGCAGGTGATTATATCACATACAATCAAAATGGGGATTGGATACCAACCACAGTGGAATACTAGATGGATACAACGAATGCCACCATGGAAACTTGTGTAATGCTGTTGTTTTGGTTGTTTTAATTTGGTAAGGGGGTCCTAAAGGGGGGGATGATCTCTAATTATGACCATGGGCTATGTGCGCATAGTCTTTCCCTTTTTATTTTATTTATTATACAGTATGTGATTTATTTTGTAATGTAATTTATTTAAGCATTGTTGACTAGTGTGCCTTAATTAAGTAACTTAATCATGTTATTAAGTTATATGCAGATGTGACAAAAAAGGGTTCATTTATTCGATTTGTTGGTCTCTTTGGAGTTTGTGATTTTGAGTTCAGTATAAGTGACGTTGAGTGTTGTACACTCTACCTTACCTTGGGAAAATCGGATTTTGGGATTAAGGACCATTTTTGGAGGCTTGTGGGACAAGGTTAAGCTTGAACACACACCTATTACTTTCTTATACACAACTCATACCTATTGATTAGGGTAGTCAAAAATAGACCCCAATATGTGTTTTGTAAGACAAAAAGTGATATTTATTACACTTTTTCTTACATAGGTTTTAAATTATGTCCTTAGGGGGTGTGGGTTTGGATTGATGTGTGTAAGAGGATTTTCATTCCTCTTAGCCACCAATTTATTGTGTATTGGGGTTAAGGTTTGACTTTTTATGTGGATTTTATGATAAGTGATGTGGCATCCTACATGGAGCCACCTCACCCTCATCTCTCCCTTTTTCTATTATATGCAATTTTATTTGTTTGTTTGGAGGTTACTTCATTTCATTTGTGCTCTTGTATTTTGGGAGTTGGAGATTTTTTGGAGTGCTTGTTGAAAGTTCGGAGCTTGTTTGAGTTGGATTGATCTTGAAGGATCTTTGAGTGTGAGTCTTTGATCAAGTTATACCATGGAAAGGTAGGAACTACACCCTTGTTTTAGTTTTTTTCTTTTATATGTGTATATTTGTATGCAAGTGAATGGTTTGTATGCTTGTTGGGATATTGGGTAGAATGCCTAAGTATGGTGTAGGAGAAGGATATAGGGATCTTATATGTAGGGAGGCATAAGATTTTATTTCATGTTTGGGAGGGATTTTGGGTTGGGTGCCCCACCTTTGATAAGAATATGCTCACATTTTTTACTTGGTTCTTTAAGGGACACATAAGAGATTATAGGGAGGCATAAGATAATGTGAGAGGTATGAGAGGATATTGAGGGAGGAATAATAGCTGTGTAGGGGTTTTGTGATTTATATTTTAGGGTTTTAAGGTGGGAACCTAATCCCATTGGAAGGAAAAAGTGATATCCCCATACATCCTTGCTCCATTTGCTTTGTATTGTCAAGCCTTGTGTAATTTATTAGTTTCATTATTGTGATTGTATCTTGTGTTGAATGTGTTTTGAAATGGTTTTGAAATTTTTTATTGTGATGTTGAAGCTTTGTGATAGTTGTCATGAGTTGGATCCATCCTTTATTGCATTTTGGTTGAGGCTCACGGGCTAATGAGGAGGATAACTTCTTCTCCTCATTGGATTATTGGTTGGGTGGAGAGTGTTAGCTCTCCCCCATTTTTTTTTGTTTTTATTAAAGTGAAGAAATAGTGAATATCTTCTTGGAGATTTGGATTTTGGAGATTTTTTTGAAGTAAAAAATAAACCCTTTATTGTAAAAAAATTTCTTTTGATTCTCACTTAAGATGGAAGACTTGTAGCATTGTATTTGAAAGAAAAAATTTATTGTATATTTTGTTATTAAGTTGTAATGTATTTTGGAAAAGAAGGCTCCTTGCATTGAAAGAAATGAGCTATGCTCAAAGAAAAAAAGAATTTCATTATTAATTGTTGAAGTTGCATTATTGTAAGAAGGAAGGAGGAACATAGAATTTGTAAATAATTAACAATGTATTCATAACAAATCTAAATGTGAAATAGAGTTGTTTTGTAGTTTAGAAAATGGTTGTATGAGTAATGGAAAGATGCAATAAATTATAATGAGTTATTTTGTTGAAAAATTGCATTAGGTTGTGGAAAGGAAAATAATGGTACTAGAAATAGATTAAGGTTCATTAATACTTTTAAACTTGCAAAAAAAAATTGGAAGAAAATAAAAATGATCTTGTAGTTGTGTGTCTTGTTACTATTGAAATAAAAAATATTTAAATTTATTAATTTAAGCATGGAATGAATAAATGGTGTAAACTTTAGACTAGAGACTTTAAGCATCTTAATTAAAGCTAAGGATAACCTATAAAGCACCCTTGTAAAATTTGTTTTTGAAACAATTACAGGAAATGGTGGTTCTATTTTCGAAGAACATGACTGCCGCTCTGTGCAGAACGAGGATATCTGAACCGCCACCCAGGAAAGGTGGCGATTTGGGAATCATCACCTAGGTAGGGCGGTGGTTCTATGACCGTCAACTTGATTTGGGCAGTGGTTTCATCACCGAGGGTGGAAAAATACAAATCCGCAACTGTGAAAATTTAAACTTCGTTTAATTAAAAAAATGATCCTACAAATATGAAGAGGAAATCACCAACAAGCCATAAGGGCATAAATTCATTGTTCTAAAGTTGTGAATCTTGAAATGTGTATTTAAATGTATGGAATCTCTTAGATTAAATGGAAAAAAGGGATTTTACCCGAGTAGAATACAAAAACAAAAGAAATATCCAAGGAAACATTCCAAATTTAGGGAATAATCCCTACAATCCACTAATAAAAAATGATGCAATAATAAATCCATAATATAATCTAAACTAAGCTTTATTTTTTTGAATTCCTTCATGGTTCCTTCCCTCCTAGCTTCCATGGCTTTCACTCCTCCAACCTGAAAATTAAAAATAAGAAAAGAGACCAATGAGGAGGCTAGGGAAAAGAAAAAGGTTTAATAAGATTTCATATGGATGGTTAGGGTTAGGTTGGAATTCTTGATCTAGTGGCCCTAATGGATTTTATCTAAGGGTCAAGGATCAACCCTACAATTGGTACATGGGAATATTCATATTAGGTTTATAACTTTTTTATTAAATCAAATGTATGTGTAAATGGATGAATGGGGTCACTTACGGCTCTAGTGCATTAAGTTAAAAATGTAACTCTCCTAGTATGTTTTAGTAATTATTTAAATGGACATTGAAGCTAGTAAGATAACGGAACTAAAGTAACTAAGGTTAAGGGTTTAATTCATGTGGTTTTGAATATTACTTTGAGAAGGGAAAACTATTTAATAAAGTAAAATAATTTATGGCACATTCCTAGCAGATTGTAATTTAAAATTGACCTTGGAAATGGATTAAGAGTAGTTGATCATTAATCTAGACCTGATATACCCTTTGTAATGTAGTAATTTCCAGTGGCAATTAATTAAACATTTTATTGGGTTTGACACCTCACAACCTGTTTAAAACCAAAAAAAATTCCTCAACTTTCCATATATTTGTTTAAGGATTAATGTTGTTTTAGAACGTCAAAATTGTGGGCGTTACACTTGGAATCAGAGCCATGGGTTCAACGCTTGGACCCCCAGGCACACTTGGAAATATAAAACATAAGAAAAAACTTAGCATAACTCTAAACCTTGATCCCACAAACTTTTCCTGATTGTTTTAAAACATAGAAAACCTAGAAAAAGGAAATAAAACTTAGAATGTTAAACTAACTCTTGCCTTGGTCTATGCAGGAGGCACATAAAAGAAGAGGGGTTCTTACATGTGGACCTACAAACTTGTCACCCCTAGATTAGGAAGTAGCAACCATATTGCCTCATATACTTCAGACCTTACAAGATGTTAATTTCATTATACATGGATGGTCTTTAGGTGGGAGATATAATAGATAGGAAAGAGAGCCATCAATAGAGGTTTGTGCAACTTCCCGAAATAGTGATGAGCATAGGGCATAGAACACCCATGTTGAGTTAGTCAGATGAGATTCACTACTGAGAGGTCATGGTGATAGGGCTACATGACATAGAGACAGATTTAGGAGCCATAGGCAGCGTGATGATTGTGTCGAGAGACCGAGAGGTAGACAATATACAACGGTAGATCACATTAGAGAGATATTGAAACTCCATCCATCTCATTTCCCAGCGGACACTAGAGGATTCCAGTAAGAGGCATGGTTAGTTAGCTTAAGCAGATGCTTCAAGCTATGTCCTTACACTAACAACACAAAGGATTGTGTTTCCATCCACCTTCTAGGATACAAAGCCATAGTTTGGTGGAGGACCGAGGAGAAGAAGCTCCATGTGGATTCCAAGACAGTCACTTAGGATCTCTTCAAGGAGTATTTCTGAAGAAGATATTTATCTAGGAGTTTCATTCAACATAGGATAGATGAGTTCCATGACCTATGTAAGGCATCCATGATGGTGGAAGAGTATGCGAGTCACTTCCTGGACCTACTTCAGTATATATACTACATATAGAATGAGCAGGTGAGGATCCATAGGTTCATCAAGGGTCTCAACCTGGACATTGGAGGGGTAGTACACATTCATTATTCTCAAACTCTAGCTGAGTTCGATGAAAAGTACTACATAATGGAGGAGACCAGGGGGAGATGCCGTAGGCCAGAGATAGAGTACAGAGGTGTATCCAGCTGATACGTGATAGTAGATCAAGGTTGTCAACTCCTCCTCCTCATGGAAGACATGGTTCTATAAAGTCTTCATTGAGACCACCATAATAGCCACCTCAACCTCAATAGAAGGAGACTCACCCTCCATTTAGGCATTGACAGAGATTTGATGCTCAGAGGGGATGTAGTATGGGTTCTCCTCCTAACGGACTAGTCAGGAATTAGGTACCACCTAGAACTCAGTCAATAGGAGCTCGTCAGTAGTAACCACAAAAGTCCATAATACGATAATCAAGATCCATGACAAAGACCACTAGAGTACCTACCGGAGTTGCTTCTCATTCGAGGGGACTTGGTAGTTGTTATGGGTGTGGAGTACTTGGGCATCATCGGAGAGAGTTCCCTTAGAACCCTAATAAAAATGGTAAAGCATTAGTTTCAGTGCCTATATTAGGTGATATGTCTAGGAGCCATATGATTTATGTAGTGGTCGAGAACCACTAGGAAGAGCACCAGAGCATAGTGATTAAGATGATAGGTAGTATTGATGGCATTTCTATTCCTATTTTATTTGATTCAGGCTCCTCAGATTCTTTTATTTCTTAATTTATATGCGAGTGGTAGTTACGCAGAGCCATAGTTGAGATGTTGAGATGGCTTATCAGAGCCTAGCTCATAGTGGAATCCTTAGTCAAAGAGTGCATATTTTACCTAGGACCGTTTTCAACGACCTTGGATCTGTGTATCCTTCCTTTGGGTTCCTATGGAATCGTTTTGAGCATAGATTGGTTATCTACACATAGGGCTAGGGTTGATTGTTATAGTAAGGTAATATCATGTTCAGATTTTTTGGGAGTGGAGTCGGTGATAGTGGGAGTCAGGAGACCCACCTCTATTCGATCCATATCCACAATTCAGCTTAAGCGATGTGTGTGATGAGGTTTCCACTTGTATACTGTTATGGTTAGTGACAAGTATGAGGATGATTCTTGTGTGCTGTCACTTGATGATCATCATATATTGAGGGAGTTTTTAGATTTTTTTCAAGGGGAGCTTCCAAGGTTACCTTCCCCACATGAGATAGATTTTCACATTGATTTGGTTCCAGGAGCAGATCCTATCTCACGAGTGCCTTATAGGATGACTACCCCTAAGCTCTATGAGATCAAGTTATAACTAGAGGTCCTACTGGAGAAATTCCTTATCTATCCTAGTGTATCACCTTGGGGTGTACCATTGATTTTTGTAAAGAAGAAGGATGGATCTCTACGATTGTGTATCGATTATCATCAACTGAACAAAGTAATGATCAAGAATCATTACCCCCTTCCACATATTGATGATTTGTTTGATCAGATGAAGGGGGCCAAACTATTTTCAAAGATAGATCTTAATTATGGATACCATCAGCTGAGGATCACAGAGGCATATATTCATAAGACAATGTTCCATAGGAAATATGTCCACTACGAGTTCACAGTAGTGCCTTTTGGTCTAACGAATGCCCCCACAGTATTCATGAGTTAAATTAAATGAATGGGGTATTCTAGACATTTTTTGATCACTTTTGCTCATATTTATTGATGAAATTTTTATTTACTCACACATGCATGAGGATCATGAGGAGCACCTTTGATAGGTTCTACAGTTCCTTCGTGAGCATCAACTTTACAGGAACTTGCAGAAGTGTGCATTATTTCAATTAGAGGTGTAGTACTTGGGTCACATTATTTCTGAAGAAGGTATAACCATTGATCCTTCCAAGATTCAAGCTATTATGCATTGGCCCATGCCAACTAGTGTGACCAAAGTGTGTAGTTTCATGGGGTTGACAGGTTACTACAAGATATTTTTTCAAGAGTTTTCTTGGATTGCACACCTCATCACTTCCCTTTAGTGGAAAGGGAAGAGGTTTGTTTTGTCCGACGGGTGGGGGCAGGCCTTCAATAAGCTAAAGGTATGCCTTACGTTAGCACTGATTCTGGTTTTTCCAGACCCTTAAAGGGATTTCTTTGTTTGTACAGATGATTCCTTGGAAAGACTAGGAGGTTTTTTGATGCAGGAGGGCCATGTGGTTTCCTTCGAGTCTCGTAAAATCAAATATCATGAGCTCAATTGTCCAACTCATGACCTTGAGTTTACAATAGTTTTATATGCTTTGGTTTGATGGAGACATTTCCTTTTGGACAGTCAATTTATTCTCAGGAGAGACAATTTGAGCTTACGTCACCTCTTCATGCAACCTAATATCAATGCTTGTCAGCGACGTTGGATGGAGTTACTATGTGAGTATGACATGGAGATAGAGCATGTAAATGGGAAAGATAATTTTTTTGCCGACACTCTGAGTAGAAAAGGACATTTGGCTATGACTAGTTTAGTGAGTACATATTTGTGGGGAAGGATTTTGCGATAGCTTCCTCATGATAGATTCTACCTTGCAGCTAGATCAGAGATTGAGTCTCAGACCCCTTAAGGGGAAGTTTGATGGTTTTGCATTGGAGGGAGATGGACTTCTTAGGAACAGAGGATGAAACTATGTACTTAGGCATGGAGGTTTAAGACAAGATATCTATTAATGCCTAATCACAACACCCCTGATTGTCTATAACTCGATGGGTTGAGATCGTCAGTGTGATTGCATAATATGGAGCTTCTCTCAAAGTGTGGGACTTTGAAATCCAAATATCTCTTTGGATGAAGGTTGGTTCCTATTCCTCTGTTCAGGTGCACTCATACAATTCGCAGAGGATCTACTCTAAAATTTACTCTAACTTGCCAAGGAGACAAGGTTAGGAAGATATAAGAAAATAAACCTAAACTAACAGGAGGTGATGCACCAAAGGAATGTTGAACACATGCTTTGACATTAAACACAAACCATAGAAATGTAATACAATCACCATGCACAGTTAATAAAAACTGAAATGAGAAATCAGGAGGATTCCATGAACATAAGAGAGGGTTGAAATCATCCACAGAATTATCTTATTACTCCAAAAATTCATACAGTGCATTACAATAGCCAAGAGGTTGAAAATTGTATTACAAATTGAATGGGAGGTTTGAAACTCCATAAATTCACTTGTAGATAAAGGAAGAAGGAAGGGTGTAACAAAAAAATTTCAAACCTTTTGAAAAATGCCCCTCCTAACAATATATAGGAAGAATTAGAGAAGGAGATAGAAGAAATCCAAATTTTTGTTCAACCACCCCAAAAGAGCAATGAATTCACCTGCAACAATGATGGGTTTTACTGCAAAACCCATGCCTCCATGCACTATTCCTTGCTGGGAAAGAAAGGAAGCCCATACCTCATAATTTTGGTAGGTGAGAATCCTGACACCCTAAAAAATGGTAAACTGTATTTCTTCATTTTCGGATTCTGAAAAGCATACAACCTCTGAAATCCCAAAATTCAGACTTTTAGAGATTTTGGTTTCAGAAGTCGAGCTATTGTTCACCGCTGAAAATGGCCTAAGACTTCTGAAACTCCAAAACCTGAAAGTCTTAAAGTCTTAAATTTCATAATTTCATAATTTCAAACATTGAGTCTTGCTTTTTATGTTTTGGGGTTTGAGAGTTCCGAAATCCCGAAACCTAAAATCCTGAAATCCCGAAACCTGAAATCTTGAAATCCCAAAACCTGAAATCTTGAAATCCCAAAACCTGAAATCCCAAAATCCTGAAACCCAAAATCCCGAATCCCAAAATCCTAAAATCTCGAAACCCAAAATCCCAAAATCCTAAAATCCTGAAAATTATTTTTTTTGAAAAACTAAAAATACCCTTTTGAATATTAGCCCCCTATCTATCAACTGGTGAAATTTGGACTTGTTTTGAGCAAGTTAAGCTCCTGAAAATTCATTTTCAAGTTTAGCCTGAGAGGTGAAGAGTCCAAAATCTGAGAACTTACAATTTCATTTGCCCAACTCCAAAATGCAATCCTCCATGACTGAAACAACCCTGTCGGCTCCTCTTCCTGCAAGGTCATGTTTGTCTATTTTTCTTGAGAGGAAAAATTGGATAACAAATTGGTGACTCCTGGGATCACCTACCTGCTAGGTGAAAGATCAGTTTCCTTGAAGTATCTATTGGGCACAAATTCGTGAATGATAGCATGATACTGATCTTTTACTTGAAACTTCTCCCTGACTACTTTCACTTGCTTATCCTAAACCTGTTCTGCTACTTGCACTCTCAATTTTCATAACAAAATCTTGAAGATGAGATTTTTAAGAGTAGATCATTTCCTTGACCTGGAGTTTTCACCTGTTCCTAAAATGGATTGTTACAACATTCACTTGGAGGCACACTGAATTACATAAGGATACAACCTTAGAGCAACAAGACCTGTGTCAAAGCACTTAGGGAAATTAAAACCTACACTACAATAAGATAATGTGCACACACACTTATAGGAATTAAAATCCTAAGCTAATATTTACAAGGGTGAAACCTTTTTCCTTTCAGTAACAATGTTTAAGATAGATTCCGTTAACCAAAATTGGAAGCCCCTCTCCCTCCAAGGTAGACAATTGGAAGGCATTGCTACTTTTACATCCTGTGACCATATAGGGGCCACTCCAAATGGCATAAAACTTGGAATGTCTATTAGGTTTTTCCCAATCTACATCCCATTTTAGAACTAATTCCCCTTCCTGAAAGGTTCTTTCTCTTGCTTTCTTATCAAACCATATTTTTACTAAGTCTTGATCTTTCTATATCATTTGAAATGCTCTGATTTCTTCCAATTCCATCAACTCTACATACCTAGCCTCCATTGGATCAAACTCATACAACTCCAGTTGTTTCATGAGCTCCAGTGCAAGCAACTCTAATGATATAGGTAGGACTGCCTCTTTCCCATAAAGTAACTTATAAAGGGAATTACTTGTTGACCTCTTTGGTGTGATCTTGTCAGCCCACAAGGCTGATTTGAGCTTAGTATTCCATGTCCTTTTGTTTTCATCTAGATTCCTTCTTATGATTCTTAGTAAATTCTTATTTGTGGACTCTGCCTGCCCATTACCCTGTGGGTAATAATTTGAAGAGGTGCTCAAGTAGATTCCATTTTTAATATCCCATTCTTTGATCTTGGAACCTAGGAACACCAATGCATTGTCTGATATAATAGTGGATGGTACTCCTAACCTAGTCACTATCCCTTCATAGAAGTCTAGTATGCTAGACTCGTTTTCTTCCTTGAGTGCTACTGCCTCGATCCACTTGGTGAAATAGTCTGTTGCTATGAGTATCCACTTGTGACCTTGGCTTGAATTTGGATTGACGACTCCAATGAATTCTAATCCCCATTACATGAATGGTTAGTCAACCAAATTTGGGTGCAATGGAAGTGTTGCTAACCTTTCTTTTCCTATGAAGAACACACATTTTTTGCACCCTTTTATCCATGTATAGTAGTCACTGAACACTGTGGGCCAATAGTAACCTTCCTTAATTATCTTGATAGCTGTCACCCATGGAGAAAAATGACCTCTGAATTCTCTATTGTGAAACCCATGTAGTAATATCTCAATTTGGTTTGTTCCAATACACCTCAATAAAATGCCATTGATATCCCTTTTCAACAAAACACCATCAGCAAACGCATATGGGATGGCTTGTAATCGGAAGTATCTTCTCTTTAGTTTGCTCATTTCTAGATGTCATAGTCCTGTTTGTAGGAAGTTTATCATATTTTGAGTCCAATAAGGGACGGTCACATTATCATTTGCTTGTTCTTGACCATCTTGTTGTACCAAAAACAACTCCATTTTCATTACTTGCATCAACTTGTTGACTCGAGGATAACTGTTCACATAATCCCTTTCCACGGACCAGCTTAGTGACCTTAATTTCAATGTCATATTCCATGATAGAAGTGATCCATCCTGCACATTTCTCATTCAGATCCTTGTTCAAAAGGTAGTCCTTGACTCCCGCATGAGAGACCAATAATTGGATCATGTTGTTTGAGACTAGATGTTTGAACTTCTTCAAACTCCTGATTACTGCAAGAACATGTTTTTCGATGAAAGAGTACCTAGTTTCATATTCATCCAAACCATGAATGAAGAAGGAAACTAGTTTTTCAGAGCCCTCTTTGTTTTGTTGCACTAGGATTGCAGAAACTGTGTCACCACCACCAAAGGCATAGAGCATGAAGTAATTCAATAAGTCTGGATTGACAAGAGTTGTAGCTTGAGATATAGCCTCTTTTATTGCTTCAAAACTCATGTTTTTTCCTTCAGTTTTCCACCTGAATGCCATGCTCTTCTTCAACATCAACGTTATTGGCTTCACAAGAGTGGAAAAATTTGGCAAAAACTTGCGAACAAAATTGATCCTTCTTAGAAAGTTCTAAAGAGCCTTCTTATGACTTGGTAAGGGAAATGCTTGAATTGCTTAGACTCTTTCTGAGTCAATCATCAATCCTTCCCTTGACACAATATGGCCTAGGAGCTTACCTTCATGAGCCAGGAATATACATTTTTTTGGATTCAATGATACCTCAAATCTCCTACATCTTTGAAATACTTGTCTCAGATGAAAGAGGTGATCTTCTGCATTTTTGGAGAACATAAGGATATCGTTAAGATATATCAGTACTATCTTATTGATCAACCCCTTGAATTCCATGTCCATTTCCCTTTGGAAAGTTTCTTCGGCATTAGATAATCCAAATGGTATCTTCCTGTAGGCATAGGTTCCCCACTTAGTAGTGAAAGTCGTTTTGAACTGATCGTCTTCTTTCACCATTATCTAATTATACCCTAAGTAGCCATCTAGGAGAGAGAATCTTTCTAATCTGGCTACTACTTGGAATGTTTTCTCCATTGAAGGAAGTGGGTATTGATCTTTGAGAGATGCCCTATTTAAATCTAGGAAGTCCACGCATAACCTGATTTCTTCGTTCTTCTTTCTGACCGGGACCAAGTTGGCAACCCAGCTCGAGTTCTTGATTAGAAATATAATGCTTGCATCTATTAGCTTGTTTAGCTCTTTATTCATTAGAGGCTCAATGTGAGGGTTGACCGGTATTTGTTTTATCCTGATGGGCTTAGCATTTGGGTCAAGTTATATTGTATGTTATACCAACTTCAGATTGAATTCTTGCAGGTCCTCAAAAATCCAAATGAAGATGTCTTGAAACTCTTGGAAAAGTTGTGTGAAAGCATATCTCTCTTACTCAATGGCCACCTTTCTAATTTGGAGTGTGTTTCCCTCCGTGACTGAGATTGGCTCTGAACCTTCTCCCTTGACCTATATGTTAGCCTTCTCTTTGTAAAACTAGTCATTAAGATTGAAGATAAACTCCAATGTTACAAAACCTTTGGGAAGCTTGTTGGTCTGCAACTACACTACTTGATCCCCGTACTACTGCTCTAACATGTCTTGATTCCTAGCTGAGAATTTAGACTCTTCTTGCAAGAAATTAACAATTTGTTGATCATTCTCAAACACCTCCCAACTTGTGTTATTATCTGGAACTGCTGGCCTTATAATCACATGAATATGTGGTTTGTGTTTTTTCTCTCTTGATGTTATCCACCACATCAAAAGTTTCTCCAACTGCTGCAAGCCTATATGTAGCTTCATTCTTCTTCCTGGGTATGGGCACAATGTTGAAAGCTTCAAAATCCTCAATTAGGTCTTATACCCTATTTTTGTAGCTCTTGAGTAAGTCATTCTTTGTAGCATGTTGTCCTCTAACTTGATTGATGATTAGCTCGCTATCACCAAATACTTACAAATTCTTTATGCCTCTTTTCCTGGCCCAATGAAGTCCATGAATCAAAGCCTCATATTTAGTTGTGTTGTTTGAACATGCAAACAGAAATATGAAAGCTGAATAATACTTAATGTTATGTGGTGAAACCAACATTGCACCTCCTCTAGCACCTTGTTTTCTTCTTGAACCATTGAAAAATAGTTTCCATACTTCATAGTCATCCTTAATTTCTGGCTTGGTGATATTAGGAATGGGTGAATTTTCTTCGTGTACACAATATACACCCAATTTAGATTCTTCCATTTCCTTGTATGGATAAAACACATGCCTTTTGTTTTCCCATTCATCCAAAGTTAAATTTGGAATACCCTTGACCTTAGTACCTGTTTCTAGATCATTTGAACATTCTTCTATGATCAAAGGTTGAGCAATTTGCATTGATTAGGCTTAGCACATGGGGCTCAATGTGAAAATTTGCAATTGGATCTAGATTTGATGGTTTCTTAGCTCCCATATCTTGTTCTAAAAAGCATGTGTGACCAATCTACAGATAGATATCCACCAATTTTGGTAATGAAGTCTCTTGATAGGCATAGTGCAAAGAGTGGTGAAAGGTTGATTACAGACACATCCTGCAAGACTGTGACATTAGGAAAAGCATGTAGTGTAAGACTTAGGCCTTTGATGATCCCAACCATTCCTACTGTTGTTCCATACAGTTGCACTACTCCTCTCAGCACTAGCTCATACTTTATACCCAATTGATCTGTTATTTTCTTCGGCATCACTGAGCTACTTTCCCCAGAATCGATCATACAGTAATGTATCAAGTGGTTCCCAACAATCAATGACACATAGAATGGTGGGGGATTTAAAAAAAATTCTTGGTTGACTCCCACCCTATTGCAATGCATTGGTGAGAAATTTCTCATGTGCTTAGGTTGATCCATTCAAGGTAGACCAATTGGCCATTGCAGCTTGCAACAAATCTCGTTGTCCTAGGATTTCCAGTGACTCCCACATGGAAATGTTCACATGTGTTTTTCTTCATCTGATCAATGATGTTGAAAGGGGATGAATTATCCTTTTGTTGTCCCTTTACTTGGCACAACATTTTATGGAGCTTGAATAGGGACATGTGCTGCTGCAATGGGTGCCTTAGGCTGATTTTGCACATTCGGTGCTGCATTTGGTCTACTAACTCCTTGTTGTGTGGGAGTGGGCTGAGAAACAATTAGATTAGATGGTTTTACCTCTTCTTTGACCGTGTGTTATCAGGTACACTCTGGAAAGGAGGTTGATTAACTCCACAAAAGTTTTCTATGTGCCAATTGACCAACGTGGTTTTTATTGGAGGTGCCTCTTGTTATGTTTCTTGCTGCTGATTTCCCTCATGACTTGGTTCTTAGGATACACCAATGGTCTGTACCATCAAGGCCTAGTTTAGAGCACTATTGAAACATGTTGATTGATTGTGAGGTAGATTACAAGGGTAACACCATTCATACTCATGTTCCATGTTGTTTTGTGTTGGAATCAAGGCTCTCGATGTTGAAGCTGCATTTGGATCATATGGCCAGAATTTCCTAGTAGCTTGAAATTGTCCCTAGTTCTAGTTTTGATTTCCATCCTGATTTGGTGATCTATTTTGCTAGTATGGGGGTCTAGCTTGATACTTCGTTTGAGGATAATATGGTCTAGAACTCTGAGCTTTTTGTCTCTTGATAGTCACTAGCTCATTCCCTATGTTCTGTAGTTGTTTCATGACCTCTTGTGACTCTTTTGAAGTGTTTGAAGAAGTAGAAGCCTCAATATCTCATTGATTCCTAGGAGGTGGAATGGGATTCAACTCTGGTGTTTGACTAGTTGTAGAATCTCCCATGTCTAGATAGAGAGGAATTGGTGGCCTCGGTGCTAGCTTACTAGCTTGAATCAAACAGTTTTTAGCTCTAATAGTAATATTATAGGCTACGGGTAAGGTTATACCTCCCATGGATTGTATCATCATTGCAATATCTGAATTTATAGCCTTCAAGAAGTAGAGGAATCCACCTTTAGTTTTTGGTCTCACAGTAAGCAGAATTCTATCCCATGTCCTCTGGAACCTGAAGTTGAAATCGGTCAACTATTCATTAGGAGCCCTCTTGATTGTTGTCAATTGTTCCAATAAAGACATATTATCTCCCTTTTCCCCAAATTGATTATGGAGGGATGTGCACAAATGGTCCCAATTCTGGATAGACCCTGTTGTTAGGATTCTAAACCATTGCAAAGCTTTACCCTTAAAAGATGAAGATAATAACTTGACCGCAATATCCATTTCATTCATTTCGTGAATTACACAGACATTTGCAATGTCCTGGATGTGGTCAATCAGAGTTTTCTGGTTCTCTCCAGTGAAATATGGAATGTTCTTCAATGTTGTAATTGGAACTTGATTTTGAGCATTTAGGGAAAGTGCACTACTTCCTGTAAATTTGACATACGGATTGGGTTGTGCCATCCTGATTGGTTGGAGAACTCTCATTGATTGGAGAAAAGGTCTATTAGGTGGAGGTGTAGACAAGGTCTTGTTAGGTGGAGATGGTGATATTTGCAGTCTTCTTCCTCTCCTTCCTCTTCCTGGTGACAATTACAAGTAGACAAATACTCCCTCTTCTCGAGTATCATACCTAGTTCAAATTCTTCTCATGTACTTGGGAAACTTGTGCTACTACACCGCTGAATTCTATCCTTTCGGAGTCACCAGATGTGTTGGGGAAATAAGCCTCTGAAGGCTGGATTTTGCCAAGGTATACACTAAACATGAAAAAATTGAAATTAAAACCTTGAATAACCTATGTATTTAAGATTCTGGAGGTTGAAATTTGATTTGGAATGACAGTCCCGAAAACCTAAAAATGCAAGACTTCCAAATGTTTGAAAACCCGAAACCTGATATCCCGAAATTTGGAGAAATTTGAAATTTTGAAATCCCAAAACCCAAATTTCTAAGAACCTGAAACCCAAAATCCTGAAATCTAGAGAAATCAAAAATTCTGAAATCCTGAAACCCGAAGTTCCGAAACCTGAAACCTGAAATCCTGAAACCTAAAATTCAAAAAAATATGAAATTTTGGAAATCAAAATTTCAAAAAACTAAAAATACCCTTTTGAATATTAGCCCCTGATCTATGAACTAGTGAAATTTTGACTTGTTTTAAACAAGTTAAGCCCCTAAAAATTGATTTTGGAGTTTAGCCTAAGAGGTGAAAAGTCCATAATTGGAGAACTTGTAATTTCTAAGTTTGAATTTCTTGAAAATTCCTTCAAATCTTGTAGAATGACCTCTTGGTCCCACCCAGCATGCCAAAACTATTAATGCTTAATCACAACACCCCTGAATGCCTGCAAATTGATGGGTTGATATCGTCAGTGTGATTGCATATCATGGAGCTTCTCTCAAAGTGTGGGACTTTGAAATTGAGAGAGCTCTCCGAATGAAGGCTAGTTACTATTCCTATGTTTAGGTGCACACATACAATTTTCAGAGGATATACTCTAAACTCTACTCTAACTTGCCAAGGAGACAGGGTTAGGAAGATACAAGAAAATAAACATAAACTAACAAAGGTGATGCACTAAAGGAATGTTGAACACCTGCTTTGACATTAAACACAAACCATGGAAATGTAATACAATCACCATGCACAGTTAACCAAAACTGCAATGAGATATTAGGAGGATGCAATGAACACAAGAGAGGGTTGAAATCATCCACAGACTTATCTTATTACTCAAAAAATGATACAGTGCATTACAATAGCCAAGAGGCATAAAATTACATTACAACTTGAATGGGAGGTTTGAAACTCTACAAATTAACTTGCAGACAAGGGAATAAGGAAGGGTGCAAAGAAAATTTCCAACCTTTTGAAAAATTCCCCACCTTACAATATACAAGAAGAATTAGAGAAGGAGATAGAATAAATCTGAATTTTTGTTCAACCACCCCAAAAGAGCAATGAATTTTCCTGCAACAATGATGGGTTCTACTGCAAAACCCATGCCTCCATGCATTATTCCTTGTTGGGAAAGAAAGGAAGCCCATACCTCATAATTTTGGTACGTGAGAAGCCTAACACCCTAAAAAATGGTGGATTGTATTTCTTCATTTTTGGATTCCGAAAAGCATGCAACCTCCGAAATCCTGAAATTTGGACTTTTCAAAATTTTGGTTTCAGAAGTCGAGCTACTATTCACCACTCAAAATAGCCTGAGAGTTTCGAAAGTTTAAAACCTGAAAGTCCAAAAGTCTAAAATTTGGAACTTTCAAACATTGATTCTTGCTTTTTATTTTTTGGGTCTTGAGAGTTCCGAAATCCCGAAACTTGAAATCCCAAAACCCAATATCCCAAAATCCTGAAACCCAAAATCCTGAAATCCTAAAATCCTAAAATCCCAAAACCTGAAATCTTGAAATCCCAAAATCCCAAAACCCAAAATCCCAAAATCCCAAAATCCCAAATCCTGAAATCTTGAAACCCGAAATCTTGAAATCCTGAAACTCGAAATCTCGAAATCCCGAAAGCTAAAATCCCAAAACCCAAAATCCCAAAATCTTGAAATCCCAAAAATCAAAATTTTGAAAAACTAAAAATACTCTTTTAAAGATTAGCCCCTAATCTATCAACTGGTGAAATTTAGACTTGTTTTGAGCAAGTTAAGCCCCTGAAAATCAATTTCGGAGTTTAGCCTGAGAGGTGAAAAGTCTAAAATTTGAGAACTTTCAATTTCATTTGCCTAACTCCAAAATGTAATCCTCCATGACTAAAACAACCCTGTCGACTCCTCATCATGCAAGGTCATGTTTTTCTATTTTACTTGAGAGGCAAAATTGGATAACAATATCTTGGCAAAAGCTCATCGTGTACCTTATTCAGCCCATCCAGGGGTGAAGAAGATACATGCCACCTTGAGACAACTTTACCATTGGAGAGGTCTTTAGAGATATGTAGCTCAGTTTTTGTCGAGTTATTTAGAGTTTCAGAGGGTGAAGGCCGAGCATCAGAATCCAGATGGTGTTCTTTACCCACATGTTATTTTGGAGTGGAAATAGGACACCATTTCCGTGTATTTCATAGTAGGGATACCAACATCGAGATACCACCACAATTCCATCTTGGTCATAGTGGATAGATTGATGAAAGTGGCATACTTTTCTCTGGTGGAGACCACTTATATAGCTATTGCAGTAGCGAGAGTGTACCTAGATGATATTATTAGAATACACGAGATTCCACAAAAAATTATCTATGACCGCGATCCCTTGTACACATCACACTTCTAGACTACCATGCAGAAGCCCCTTGGGACAAGTATCAACTTCATCTCAGCCTTTCATCTAGAAAAATATGGATATACAAAGTAGGTCAATTAGATTTTATAGTACATGCTTTTGATGTACGTCATGGATCATCAGTCGAGGTGGGAGGAGTACTTGTATTTGGTGGAGTTTTCCTACAACACCAGTTTTCAGAGTTTGATTGGCATGACACCTTTTCATGCACTTTATGGTAGAGAATGTAGGACACTATTGAGTTGGGAAAGATTGGAGGATAGTATCTCTTAGACCGGCTTTGTTACATGACATGGAGCAGTAGGTTGTTTTGGTCTAACAGAGGTTGCAAGAGGCACATGATGGGAAAAATAAGTATGCAGATCAAAGGAGATTTAACTGTAGTTATGAGGTGGGTGCGAAGGTGTTTCTTCATGTCAAAACTCATAAGAGTCTTATTCATTATGGAAAAGACTCTAAGTTGTCTCCTAGATTTTTGGGTACATTCGAAATCCTAGAGCGGATCGGTCCCTTAGCTTATCATCTATCCTTACCACCCATCTTGTCTCACGTGCATGATGTGTTTCACGTATCTATTCTTAGTAGATATATCCCAGATCCATCTCATGTATTAGATTGGACTGCATTGCAGGTGTAGGAGCAGGGGAAGATGATGGTGGATCCCGTGTGTATTTTAGAGTGTACGACATTGGGCCTTCGAGGCTAAGATATGTATTAGGTGTGAGTCTAGTCAGACAAGTATGATGAGACTATTGCTACATGGGAGGATGCTACATATCTAAGAGTCTAGTTTCCACACCTATTTCAGTGACTTCCAAGAGGAATTCTAGTCTAAGGGGAGGGGGATGTAGTGCCCACTCCTCTGTGAAACTTATCATATTTTGATTTTGGTTACTGTTGACTATATACATGGATATTATTGTATCATTTGAGTTGGACATGATGTTAGATGATAGATATATTCTGATTATTGATGGATTGTGATTCATAGTATGATTTGTGTGGATTCTTAGAGGCATAGAGATACATTTTTATATTGATGATGATGATGTGTTTTTATCATATATATTACTGACATTTGGAATTCTCGTCATTTTGAGTAGGGTTTATCATTCGAACTAATCTTGTAATCTTGTTGATATTGATAAAAATATATAATTGATATGTTGTTGCAATTTTAGACAAATGATAGCATTGTTTAGTTGAGATGGTGATTTAGCTATATGAGGATGATTATTGATTTTTGTGCATCTATTTTATCTTTGATGTTTTTGATGTGGCCACAAGGCCGAAGGAGGTATTGTGTGATTTTGCAGGTAATTATATCACAACAATCAAAAGGGGGATTGGAGATCTACCACAGTGGGATACTTGATGGAGAAAACTAGGTTCACCATGAAAACTTGTGTAATTTTTTTATTTTGTTTTTTTTTTTAATTTGTTAGGGGGTCCCCATGGGGGGATGACCTCCAATTATGAGCATGGGATTGTGTGCAATTCTTTCCTTTTTTTATTTATTTATTGTAGAGTATGTGATTTATTTTGTGATGTAATTTATTTAATCATTGTTGATTAATGTGCCTTTATTAAGTAATTTAATCATGTTATTAAGTTATTTGGGGATGTGATAGAAAGGGGTCATTTATTAGAGTAGTTGATCCTTTGGATTTTGTGATTTAAGTTGAGTGTATGTGACTTTGACTGTTGTACACTCTACCTTACCTTGGAATTTCGGATTTGGTCTTAAGGACCAGTTTTGGAGGCTCATGGGACAAGGTAAGCTTGTCCCACACTTATTAATTTTTTATACCAACCTTACCTATGGATTGGGGGGTCAAAAATAGAACCCATTATGTGTTTTGTAAGACAAAAAGTTACATTTATTGAACTTTTCTTACATGGGTTTTAAATTACGTCCTTAGGGGGTGTGGGCTTCGATTGTGTGTGTAAGAGGCTTGTCATTTCTCTCAACCACCAATTTATTATGCATTGGGGTTGACGTTTGAATTTTGATTTGGAGTTTATGATAAGTGATGTTACATCCTACATGGAGCCACCTCACCCTCCTCTTCCCTTTTTCTATTTATGCAAGTTTATTTGTTTGTTTGGGGGTTACTTCATTTCATTTGTGTTCTTGTATTTTTGGAGTTGGAGAGTTTTGGAGAGATTGTTGAAAGTTTTGAGCTTGTTGGATTTGGATTAAGCTTAAAGGAGCTTGGAGTGTGAGTTTTTGATCAAATTATAGCATGGAAAGGTAGGAACTACACCCTGGTTTTAATTGTTTTCATTTATATGTGTATATTTGTATGCAAGTGAATGGTTTGTATGATTTTTGGGATCTTGGGTAGAATGCCTAAGTATGGTGTAGGAGAAGGCTATGGGGCTCTTATATGTATGGATGCATAAGAGTTTATTTCATGTTTAGGAGGGATTTTGGGTTGGGTGCCCCACCTTTGATAAGAATATGCTTTCATTTTTTACTTGGTTCTTTGAGGGAGTCATAAGAGATTGTAGGGAGGCATAAGAGAATATGGGAGGTATAAGAGGATCTTGAGGGAGGCATAAGAGTAGTGTAGGGGTTTTGTGATGTATATTGGAGGGTTTTAAGGAGGGAACATAATCCCATTGGGAGGCATAAGTGATCTCCCCATAGATCCTTGCTCCATTGACTTTGTATTTTCAAGCCTTGTTTAATTTATTAGTTTCATTCTTGTGATTGTATCTTGTGTTGAATGTGTATTGAAATGTTTGTGTAATTTTTTTATTGTGATGTGGAATCTTTGTGATAGTTTCCATGAGTTGGATTCATCCTTTATTTCATTTTGGTTTGGACTCAGGGGCCAATGAGGAGGATAACATCTTCTCCTCATTAGATTATTGGTTGGGTGGAGAGTGTTGTCTCTCCCCCATTTTTGTTGTTGTGATTAAAGTGAAGAAATTGTGGAGCTCTTGTTGGAGATTTGGAATTTGGAGCATTTGTTGAAGTAAAAAAGAAACGCTTCATTTTAGAAACATTTCTTATGATTCCCAGTTAAGATGGAAGACTAGTAACATTGTATTTGAAATAAATTTTTTATTGTATATTTTGTTAGTAAATTGTAATGCATTGTGGAAAATAAGGCTCCTTGCATTGAAATAAATGAGCTATGTTCAAAGAAAAAAATAGGTTCATTATTAATTGTTGAAGTTGCATTATTGTAAGAATGAAGGAGGAACATAGAAATTGTAAATCATTTACAATGTATTCTTGATAAATCTGAATGTGAAATATAGTTGTTTGTAGTTGAGAAAATGGTTGTAGTAGTAATGGAAAGATGAAATAAATTATAATGAGTTATTTTGTTGAAAATTTGCATTGGGTTGTGGAAAGGAAAACAATGGTACTAGAAATAGATTAAGCTTCATTCCTACTTTTAAAATTGAAAGAAATTTTGTTGGAAGAAAATAAAAATGATTTTGTAGTTGTGTTTCTTATTACTATTGAAATACAAAATCTTTAAATTTAGTAATTTAAGAATGGAATGAATAAATGGTGTAAAATTTCAACTCGAGACTTTAGGCATCTAAATTCAAGCTAAGGATAACCTGTAAAGCACCCTTCTAAATTTTTTTTTTGAAAAATTACAGAAATGATGGTTCTATTTTCGAAGAACAAGATTGCCGCACTGTGGAGAGAGGTGGTCTCTGAACTACCTCCCCAGAAAGGTAGCGGTTTTCCAATCGTCACCCAAGTAGGGTCCAGTCCCAAGACCATTGACCTACTACTTTGGGAAGCAGTTTCATCACTGATGGAAAAAAATACAAATCCACAACTTTGCAAATTTAAACTTGGATTAATTAAAAATCTGAGCCTACAAAGATGAAGAGGAAATCACCAGCAAGCCATAAGGGCATAAATTCATAGTTCAAAACTTGTTAATCTTGAAATGGGCATTTAAATGTATGAAATCTATTGGATTAAAAGGATTTATCCAAGTAGAATACAAAAGCAAAAGAAATAACTAAGTAAACATTCCAGATTTAGGGAAGAATACCTATAATCCACTAATATAAAACAATGCAATAATAAATCCATAATCTAATCTAAACTAAGCTTTATTTTTTTGAATTCCTTCATGGTTCCTTCCCTCCTAGCTTCCATGGCTTCCACTCCTCCAACCTGAAAATTAAACAAAATAAAAGAGACCAAATGAGGAGGCTAGGGTAAAGAAAAAGGTTTAATAAAATTTCATAAGGATGGTTAGGGTTAGGTTGGAATTCTTGATCTAGTGGCCCTAATGGATTTGATCTAAGGGTCAAGGATCAACCCTATAATTATTAGGTGGGAATATTCATATTAGGTTTGTAATTTTTTTATTAAATCAAATGTATGTGTAAATGGGTGAATGGGGTTACATAGGGCTCTAGTGTATTAAGTTAAAAATGTAACTCTCCTAGTATATTTTAATAATTATTTAAATGAACATTTAAGCTAGTAATATAACAAAACTAGGTTAAGGGTTTAATTAATATGGGTTTGAAGATTAATTTGAGAATGGGAAACTATTCAATCAAGTAAAATAATTTATGGCACATTCCTAGTAGATTGCAATTTAAAATTGACCTTGGAAACGTATTAAGAATAATTGAACATTAATCTAGACCTGCTCTTACCTTTGTAATGTATTAATTGCTTGTGAGAATTAATTAAATGTTTTATTGGTTTTGACACCTTACATCCTATTTAAAACAAAAAAAATCAGTAACTTTCTGGATAATTGTTTAAGGATTAATGTGGTTTTAAACCGTCGAACTTGTGGGCATAGCAAATAGATTGTTTTTTTTGTTATCCTTGAGATGATAGGTATTATTAGAGCCAAACATAGAAATAATATAATTACTTCTCTATATTCATTCCAGAATTACAAAGGCTATTATATATCCATACAATAGAAAAACCGACTTCCTATAAAATAGGAAACTACAACACACCTGAATATATATTGTTATATATTTGCTATAACAATATATATAAAAGTAACTAACCATACAATTATTTACCACAATGTAAATACTAATTTCTAACATCCCCCCCCCTTATTGTTTACATGGTAGAAAAACATCCACACGCTCCTCTGCAGTATGCTCACCCCTGTGGCATGTCCAACTCTGTAACTCATGACCTTGATCCAAAAGAAAGGCTCTCTCCTTCCATGGTTTTAAACAGGTTTACCACAAACCTTGATGTGACAGGAACCTCATCAACTTTCGACCTCAGGTGGTTTTCTGGATCCTCCCACAAACCCTTTCAAGATCCATGAACTGACTTACTTTGGTGCTACTATCCGCCACTATGCTTATACAACTGGGAATAATGTAAGAAACACAACTTGCATATTACAAAACCACACAATAAAAGATATACTGAAAAATATTTCACATTACTTCCTATAAGAATCATAATGTTCTTAATCGTAGTCTCTGTCATTGATCGCTGCCACTCGATCTCGAACAACATAGAAAATTGCCACTGCCACTGGAAGCTTTCCTTGACTAAGTCATTTCGGGTGCAGATTGAGAATGGAACATTGGTATGTATTCTCCCCCACAATGTGAAATTCCAAATAAGAAATCAGAAAGCGAAAAATTTATTGTGTTATATCATACTAACTGGATATTTTTGTCTTTATCTTGCTGCACATGGTCACCATTACAGGTGAACATATTCACCAGCCGACCATCTTCCAACAAAGTATGGCAGTAAGAGGATCTCTACAATCAGAGGATCTCTGTAGTTTTTTTCTCTCATATACAATTATTTTCCAGTATTAACAATAAAGCACACCACTCAAAGCAACAATAACACTGCAAAATGAAGCACACTAATAAAATGGAAACCACACTGAAAATCATATACTCACACCATACATATGCCACCACAGCTTCTACGCGGCCCCATCATTGGTGACTGACGAGAGGTTGTTGTTCGACCTCCTTCCTCTGTTGCCTCCTTCCTCCATCGAGATGCTACTTAGTTAGTGGATTTGTTAATGAAGCTCATTTTACAATTTTGATTCAAATGACAAGACGTCGGTTTCTACCGATATTGCGCCTTTTTACAAAAAATTAAAATTTTAATATAGCTAAAAGCTATTGATTAAAATTTTGACATATACTAATTTAAAATAACAAAAAAAAACTCAAATTTCAAATAGAATCTCACACACTCATATATGACTTTTGACTAACACAACTCAATGCTAAGGACAGGACAATAATAAATCTTTATCCAATTTTAGTGACACTCAGTGAAATAAACCATTACCTTAGAAAGTAATATTTGATTACTTTCTAGACACAAATAATAACTATGGACCCAATCTATGATATATCGCTCATGCACATGATCTTCACATCACTGTAATTATTGTGTACATAGATCTATGAATAGAATCAAGTGACTGATACAAATAGAAATGCATGAGTCTTTTCACTATCTCACTTATGCGGCCTTTTCTGTTTGAAGACTCGAAGCTATGGGACTGAGGACGGTTTCAAAGAAGACACGTGGAGAAAGATATATGGGTTTCAATGCCAATATTTTCACGCGACTAAGGTGAAAAAGAGTTTTATATTTACAGCAAATAACACTGGACTGATACAATCATCAGCAATAACAAATCGCATTTAAGAATCTCATCAAACTATAGAAGATAGGAAAAATTGCATGGATGTAGGAGAATGAGCTATTGAAAATTGGTGAATCTGTGATCATACCCTGATTTGTTGAATCCCATGCCTAATAGCTTATATGCTAGGAAAGAAATATGAGAAGATTTTAAAGGTGATCTAGTGTAGACTATTGTCACAGGCAATGCACGGGCTGAGTAGAGTAGAAAGAGCTTGCTAGGATCTTGTTGGAGAGTTTGGGCCGAGCTACAAACACAATGTCTCCTGCAAAGAACGCAGCACACAAGACTATAGAAAATAATGGTGATGGAGATATGCACACAGACATAAGTTGTAAAAATTCACTATTCTATAATGTATATAAGGAATACATAGAAAACAAATTCCTCATGACTCTCATTGGAATGCCCCTGATCTAATACACATATTCAAATGTTAATGCTCTAGTGTCTGGTCTACAACTCCTCAAACTCCTTTACTCTCTACATATAAAAATCCTCATAGGAACCTCTCATCCTGCTCTGATACCAATGATAGGTATTATTAGAGCAAAACACAGAAATAATATAATTACTTCTCTATATTCATCCCTGAATTACAAAGGCTATTATATAGCCATACAATAGAAAAATTGACTTCTTATAAAATAGGAAACTACAACACACCCGAATATATATATTGTTATATATTTGTTGTAACAATATATATAAAACTAACTAACCATACAATTATTTACCACAATGTAAATACTAATTCCTAACATGAGAAGCATGAAACTTAATGATTTTCACTGTATCTACATTAAAATGATTTATTAATTTATGTGATAAAAAACAGTGTAGCAAAATAGTTTAAATAGAAGAGAGGCTTGGAATATGTTTAAAAATTAGCAAAGAAGAATACATATTCAAATTTGATTTCCTAATAAGATCAAATTATTAAGTTTCACATGGAAAGGAAACAAAACTAATTTCATTCCATTCAAAATTAAACCTCAAGAACTATGTTATGACTATATTTCTTTTCCAATGCTCTAGCAAAATAAATATTTTAGATTTCTAACAAGAAGGAGATCCCACTAAAAACTATCACATTTTCTCCTTAATCAATTACAATGCTAGCAAGAAATATAAGAGTAGCATTACTTTTTTTTGAAAACTTCCTATAGCGATCAATTCATTTGTTTTGAAAGGAAGGTTTCAACCACAAAAATAATATATTTGACAAGGAAGGACTCTTAAAAAAATAATTGCATTACTTTCCAACTTATAAGGTTTTGACATCTTTCTTCATGCAAGAATGGTTTACACTACAATGAAGATTAATCTCTCCAAAACAACATGAATTCAAAATACTTAAGATACATAAGGAATTAACATTAAAATACTTCTATCCAAGATTGAAGGAAGGTTACACATTCAAATGTGACAATAGTTTACAAGCAATCCCAAATCACAAAATGGAAAATTTACAAGACAAATAAACCTCTCACATATCCATATTCACATGATTACAATAAGTAAGAATTTCTAAACAACTGTATAACAACAAGATGTCAAGATATCAAGGAAACTGCAACCATCTTCCAAACTTGAGCTCTAACTTTTTGTTTTTCACCAAAGAATCCAACACATAGAGAAATATTTGTTTTTCCACCCAACCTATAGGAATCATTACATGTCTTTCCAAAGGTTGGAAGGCATTCTAGCATCCCACAAGCCCATGGGAGAGAGATCTAGCTTCCATAAATGTGCACAAGATTTGGGAGAAATTTCACACAAGCATATCACATACAAGACTAACTCAAACACTAAAGAAACACAACATAAACCAAGAAAAAGAAAAGAGGATAAAACCATTTTCATTCTCAACCAATGGGGAAGAGTAGATGAGACATCCAAAGTTCTAAAGAGTGTGGTCCAACCATAGGATGCACACTTACAATAATATTCACAGAACCTCCTTATCCCTCTAAGACAAAAATCCCTCCTTATTTCTCCACCCATTCACCTAAAAAAATCATTGGGAGAATTTTCAAACCCATTGGGTTTCCTCTTCAAGGATGGGGAAGGGGGTTCAAATCATATGAACCACCTTCCCCACCTTAAACCATATGAGGGGAATAAAATAACCAACATGACTTGCCCATCAACCCATGAGGTTTAATATGGAAAATCCATCCCTCTTCCCCATCAAAACTCCAAAATCCATCAAGTCATATGATGGATGGAAAAAAAAATACATAACATACCCAAGGAATATACGACACAAACAACAAAACAACAATCTCAACCATAATAAAAACTAATTTCTAACATGCAAAAATAAGATAGAGTGATATCAAAGATCCTACCTCCACAAGCTCTCCAAATATACAAGCTTTTCCCAATTTCTTGTACAAGAAAACTCTCACTTCCAAAGCCTCTAAGCACCAAGCAAAAACAAAAAAATCCCTCTTTCTCCCCCATGAGGGAATATTTGAAGAAAAATAAAATAAATTATCTCAAAAGTGAGAGGGTGAGATGTGTCACCCCTCTCTTCCCTCCAAGTCAAATATTTGCACAATAAAATGGAGAAAAGATAAAATCACTTTTAAAACCCTCTCTCCCAAATTGCCCAGAAATAATATAAGACAAGCTTGTGTAACTTTTTACAACACATACATTCCAATCTATATTACAAGGATTTTGACAAAAGAGAGGGTAAATGGGAGGGAAACTCCCTCCATGCCTTGAAATTAATCCCCCCTACCTAATAGGTTAGGTCCAAGGGTTTATTTTCATGTTAAGTGAACTCCCAAAATTAAAAGGAGTCACTTAAAATGCAACAAATAGACCAATTTCTGGTTTGGCGCATTTGATCACAAGTGTAGAGGATGTGGGGCCCACTCAAGGGTGATCATGTGACCCAAATCCTCCTTAATTAACACACACTTACAAAAATACAAACTTAATGCAAGTGGGGACCATTAAGTCCCCCAACCTAGTTTACTTAGAAAAATTTAACAACCTAAAGATAATTAATTTTACATGAAATACAACATTACAAATGAGTTTCACTCATGGTGCCCTAGTAATACAAGTAAACAATAAGGCCTCATATAGCTAACATGATTAGGACTTAGCCTCGTGGGTCTCTTGTGCACAATTTTCTTAGCCACCCTGAAACCCACGTTATCCTGTGCCCTGTAACCTACACACATTAAATGCATCTGCCCAATACAATTGTAAATCAACTACTAATTAAAATATCAAGTATGAACATGAAATCTATGATATCACAACATCAACATGGAGTCGTAATTGAGAAAATATGCACAATTTCACACCAATTCACCATGTGTTAGCCATCACATTTCATATAAATGACATATATCCATGCTATCATGTGTTCTCATCAATAATAAAATAAACTATATCATCAAGGGGTGAAACTAAACTAAGTATCCATCATATATCAATTAGGCCCAAATAGCATAGCAATATGTTAGTATCCATAACATATATTAAAATGTGCCAATATCCTAATCAAAGCTAAATTTGCACTATTCACCCAAATCACCATACATGTCCATGAAGATAAAATAAAATAACATAATGTCCAAAATATGTAAAAATATCTGTCAAATCATAACTATGGGTTAAGAAGCTAGCAGATAACTAAGGCTAGAATATATGGGCACTGCATCCCCCTCTCATAAAATTAGACTTCCTCCTAGAAGTCAATAGGTGAGATAGGGATATGACCTCACGAGGTATCGTGTCATATCATGCGGTTGTTAGTCACAACAAACGTGTCCCACTAATTCAAACTTATTCAAGTACTAAGTGTTTCTCTTACTTAGATTAATTTAATTTAAGGAAGTTATATCTTCCAAGGAAACCGTTATCAACATCCTTGTCTAAAACCTCTAAATGGTCACACGTAGTGTATGTTCAATGTCAGGGGAACTTTAAGGGAACTAAATTATTATGGTTTTTATTTTTTACCTAATATTACTTATCAAATAAAATATGGTTCAAGGTCAATTTGAAATTTTCCTATTAGAAGAATATTAATCTAGGAAAATTGTCACTTCCAAACCGAATTTATTTTCTTCAACATCTAACCTTCCTATAAGGGTCCAACTAAGAGGATGTAAAACATAAGGTCTAAATTAAAAGTAAAATAATGATGCGTGGTATAAGGGAACGTAAATGTTGTTATAAAAGGGGTATCAAGGTTTTCATACTAGTTGCGTATGAGCCCACTGAAGGAAACTATCCAAGATGCTACAAATGCCACACAAGAAGAGAGTGAAAGTTTCCAAGTTTGCATGTGTTTTCACCTCCTAGCTCCTCATTACTCTCAAATATTGGGTAGATGGTTCAGGATCCTATATTTGCATTATTCACTAGGGTCAAGGATGAATATTCACCTAATATTAAGCATAATTAAAGGTGTTGATTTAATTTGAACATTATGTTTATGTTCACATAATGATAGTACCAATACATTGTGGTTGAAATATATATCAGTCACTGAGTTAGGGTTTGTTGTCTAGTTAGGTCACAAGGTTCCATAACATGTACTCTTTTCTATAACATCTCATTTTTTGGAAAAAAAAATTGTTTAGACAACTCATAAGAGATAGTTTAATGGATTATTGTTTAAACGTTTTGAAAATGTTTTCACCATGATAAAGAAACTTTGCAACTTTCTACACCCTAACTAAGCCGTACCTCCTTAATGAAACAACAAACAACAGATTTTTAATTCAATAAGATATATGAAAAGCTTTAATTAAATTTTATCATTTCTTAAATACTATAATCAAGAGAAAACATGAATGCGTTAGACAAAAAAAAATCCATTTAAAGTGAATGTTTCCCAAACCTATCAAAATATTAGGTAATTATAATTTGGACGGAATACAACTTGTTTGTTCATACCTTCCTCAAGAGTATAATAGATCAACACACATTTTCCTTTAAGGAAAGTTATAGTCTAATGCTTCTCAAGATATGGAACTTACATTAACTTTTACTTAACAATTATCTAGTCAAAATTGGCCCATTGGGTTTTTTAGAGATAGATATATATACACTCATTAAGTAGAGGGTGAATCCATTTTACAAAAATAAATTAAAATTTCACCACCCTATTGAGTGGTAACAGTAAATGGGGCCATGTTTTAAAGAGTACCCCAAGACAATTCCAAATTTACATTTTTTAACTAGTGTTTATACAGATTACAAAGGATGCCTCCACCCAAGGTGGGTGGAAATATTAGTTAATCATTATGCTTACTCCTTACAATCAAGGTTTATATCCTTTATCTTATAATAAGTTACCAAGAGTTTTCTAATGTTAAATAAATCTTATGAAAGAGTCTCCTAAGAGTCAAATAGCCAAAGGCGTATCTAATTTGTGAGACCGTCGCAATCATTCAATTATTCGTATTGATTTCTCACCTAGAACTTAGGAAAGACAACACAATGTCTAAGTTACTTACATAAGACCAGACATTTAGTGTGTAATCCATATTAGATGAATATCACATAACTGAGATTAATAAACATTACTTATTCCATTTGAAGAATAGTTTATGATCACCTCAATTTTAGATTTTTAAGGGGTAACAATGAGACCATTATTGTCCAACATTTGTTGTTCAATTACATATTCAACGAGTTTTCCCAATTACATGTGATTACATGTTTCTATTGTTGTTTATAAGGTATATGTACACAATTTTGCTTATAGATTTATATATTGTGGATTACGAAACATTGCATTCACCACTATTAGACCATATTACTTGTAATTTCATGGTCAACAGTAACATTTGTAAACCATAATTCCCAACCAAGGGAGAAATTGACACTAATTTATTTTACTTTATTTTTTGCAGAGAGAGAGAGAGAGAGAGAGAAAACAAAAGATCATTGTTATTATTATTACATATATGTATGTGTGTGTGTGTGTGTGTATTTGCATAATCATTGTTCTTCTAAGTTCATGAGTTAAGGTTAGAAAGATGGTGATTCCATGATTTCTACATGTAAATATTAGTGTTATAAACATGATTAATTTGGAACATTTTAATCAATTTGAGGAGGTTTATAATCACATGTGTACTTACTAAGGAAAAATGTTTTAACCAAATTACATTGCAACAAAACTTAGTAAGTGGTTATAGTATGAAAATAGGTTTATCGAGCCCAAGAAGGATCAAAATAACTAGATCATTACCGAAGTTAAATATAAATGTTATATCGAGATAATTAATGAGAATTTGAAGTTTTGAAAACTAGATTCGTTTTATATTAGCACAATGTACTCTTATGTTACGTGAAGAGGATAAACTAGATATGAAATATCACTTCAAGCAACACCATTGTATAATAAGAGACACTAACTTTCCTTTCCCCTTATCATTTATTATTTAGAGACAAGTTATAGGGGTTTATTTTAGAAAACATTTTCATCCAATTATACTTAATTTCAAATTACAATTTTCAAAAGGAAACAACGAGATCATAAGGTCATTTGGTAAATTTCGTTATGAAAAGAGTTATAAAATTAAGTTTAGTAACATAAACAAGAGGAGTAGAAATTATTCCAATTTCATAATAATGAAATTTCAAGACATGGAAGACTATTTTATCATATTGGGTGGTTCTATACAAGACACAGTTATTTATTTTACACCCATACCAAAAGGGTTTTAGTAGGTTTAAAATTGGTGACCCTAAAATTTTGGTTAAGATTCCAAAGAAAAAAAGGATCACTAGAAGAGGAATCCAACTAATTAAACACCTTAAACCTATTCCTTGGACCAAGGTAACAATTCTGCATTCTTATATTGACCTACTACTTCTACTACTTATTTCCAAAACTAACAACTAGACCTCTTTGATGTCCAAATTGACCAACCTAAACCAAGGTCGTTAGCACTAAAAAAAGGTCTTGTAGCACAAAATTTGACAAGGTTGTAATATTCAACCATGTAAGACAATAAGATAATCATATTATAAAATCTTACACCCTCCAAAGGTTCCCTAAGAAGTCTAACAGTTTATTAAGACCTGGTTCTCTTCTTGTACGATCTAGTGAAAATGGCTATCAAAAGAGGCCTAACAAACAAGTGCCCAATCCACGAATCATAAAACAAATGATTCTAGTCAATTTTTTATTATATAGAGAGTTAACCAAGACATACAATTCTTGAAACTAATGAATATATTTCTAATTGGAAGTACCTTCTCGGAGCCAACTAATAAAGTTTACGCTATTGCATTTTAGCATATTTTTAGTGAAATTGGCTACAAAATGGGTCTTGAAATCAAGCAATCCCTATTCAAAAATGAGTTTTATAAACTCACTTCTATTCTCATATATATAGAGAATCCAACACAACTTACAAAATGAAAAACTAATAACCAAAACTCTAGTTATGACCTAATGTCTGGAACTAATTAATGTTATTGTCAAGTTTGTGTTTTGTGTCAAAATGACTAGAGACCTCCTAAACATGTTTTGAAAACAAAATCCCCATTCCTTCTTCTCAAATATAATTGCTGCAACCAATGGAAATGTAGGAATACTAAATGTTAGAGGTCGTAGATTTTAATTTCCTACTAAATCTCCCTAAATTATAGGCCAAAAATGAAACAAATTTTATTAAATTTAAGTTGTCCCTAAAACCAATGTGACCAACTTCGCTCAAAATTATTTTAACTTCATGATCAAACAATCTTATAATTTAGGTTTTAATTTTGTCTTGAATTCCCATGATACTAGATAACATGATCATCTAAATCGATCACCACTATGGGAGCCAAGGAGCCATTTTGCATGCTATTTTGAATGAATTTTTCTTAAATTTTGCCAATTGTTTTAAATAATTTAAGTGATAAAAAATTTGTGTACCAATAACCACCTGTAGTTATATTGTCACAAATTTACTCATCTAAGTTGGTAGTCATTCACCACCGATTGTGTTAGTAGACATATTGTTCCCACGCGGTTAATCGAGAGATGCTTTGACTGATGGCACATTTTAGTGGAAACATTTTAATTCTTTTTCGTTTAAGGTTGATGAAGCATTAATAGCTAATTAAACCTCTTACCTAGAGTGTTCACGTGTGGGAACCATCACTCTGATACCAAATGTAATTCCCCACCTTGGAACATGGTAAACCACACCAAATAGGAGTTAAAAAAATTTGGGTAAATTTTTTTTTAAGGTATAAACAATTGCTAAACTTCCCTGATTCCCATTATTAATTATTGTATACTAATTTAATTTACCCAAATAAATCTATTTATCTAAACCCAACTAGATTATTTAATTCTTATCACGGTTACCCTACTAAGAAATTGCTAGCATCAAATTATAAAGTTTACACCCCCTTTTAGTTTTCTTAACCCCTTTTTAGTTAATCAACCCCCGCACACCCTTCTTTTATTTTATTTCCCATTCCCATCAAATTCCCATGACTTAAATTTGTACAGGGTTTAATGTGGACCCTAGGATCAATCAAGTCTTGGCCCTAGATTTAAAACTTGACCTAAAGTTTCCCTAACTCAACTTTATGTTTTCTTTTCCTCTTCTCATTTGTTTCATCTTGTTCCTTCTTTGTGTAGGTTAAAGAGGAGCTATGGAATATATGGATTCATGGAGTTTTTTCGATGAATATTATTATTATTATTATTATTATTATTTGTATGCTTCCCTACTAGATAACTTCTTGTAACGCCCATCAAAACGACGTTCTAGGAACTCTCTACAACCTAACACTTACCTGAAAATTGTGACTAATTTTTTTTTTAAGTTATAAGAAGGTTACCAGGGTGTTTAACCCTTAGGGTTCGTTAAATTAACTTACATCACTAAACTCAACTTTAAGATTGATAGGCCATGTCTAGTTAAAAGATTACATATTAAAATTACTTTACCTCTAAGGGTCGATTAATTAAAAGTCAACTAGGGAGATGCCTTAGATTAATTTACTTGGTTAATTGTGTTTCTCTTCTTAGTTACTATTCCATTGTAATATGGTTAACCTCATGCTTAATTACTCTAGTTTCATTATCCTAATAGTTTAAAGTCCTTTTATTAAATTCCTAGAACATACTAAGGATTAAAAAGACTTTACACCCAAAGGCAATTAAATGGCCCCATTCACCCATCTACACATACCCTTAAGGATATACTTTAAACATTTAAAATAAATTTCTACCAAACAAAAGTAGGGTTAATCCTCCACCCTTAGATCAAAAAAATCTTAGCCACTAGATCCTAGGGTTCCAAACTAGCCCTAAAAATCCTTATGAATTTTTAATAAGCCTTTCCTTTATTCTATCCTCCTCATTTGGTCTATTGTTTTGTTAAAATTGCAGGTTGGAGAGAAGGAAGCCATGGGAGCAAGAGAGGAAGAACTATGGAGGATTATACAAGGATATCTAGTTTAGATTAGTTTAGAATAAAGTTTTATTGTTGTTATTACTTCCATTCAAGGATTGGGAGGTTTTTCCTTTACCAATTTGGTTTTGTTTCAACACTAAGTGTATTTGGGGTTTTCTATTTGGGGCAAACCCAATCCCATAATATAAATGAGAAGGAATGTTTTAATATGCTATTTGAATATTTTTCCAGTGTTTTATTACTGGTAGTTTATTAGATAAATTTCCAACTTAAAATTTAGTATAAACCAGTTAAAAAAATTTCACATGCGCAGATCCGAGTTGTTCTGTCGTAAGTGACAGAACCACCACCTAGAGTAGGCTGGTGGTCCTGGGACTGCCACCCTACCTAGGTGAAAAATTGTGAATCTCTCCCCTACAGAGTGGCAGTTCTGAGACCACCGCCTTGCCTGAGCGGCGGTTATGTGACCGCCACTCTGCATAGGGCGGCGGTCCCGTTTCTTAGAAACAGAACCTAAAATACGAGATTTTTACCAAAAAAAAAATTTGGTAAAGAATCCCAAGATGCATTCTGAGTTTGATTTTATACACCTAAGGTCCCCAGTTTTGAGGTTTCATTCCATTTGTTCATTTCTTAGTTAAAATTACTCATTTAAAGCATTTGAAATATAATAGTAACAATAATTACTACTAGATCTATTCCATTTTGTTCAACTAAATTTCTTTCTATTTCAAAAGTAAAATAACATATTTATATCTACTTCTACATTGTTATTTTCTCAATACAAAATGCAGCAATTCCCTATCTCAAATTTTTTATCTCTTTCATCTTCACTACAACTTCATATATCAAAAATGACTATAATTATTTTACATTCAATTTTACTATGCACACATTTTAACATATTACAACTTCTATATTTCTACTTTCTCTTTTACCATAATGCAAACTTCATAATGTAGTAAACTTTCTTTTTCCATTACTCATTTCTTTTAAAAATAAAGAACTTCTATTCTCACAACAAGCTAACACTTCAAATAAATACAATAGTTTTCTTTTCTATTTCACAAAACTAACTTACAACACATATCTTTCTTATTTTTTTTCTTTCAACATACAATGCAACTTTAATAAAAATATTTGAATGCAACTTTCCTTCACAAGAAATTATTACAAACTCATCTTCTTGAAGTGGGAAATCATACAAGAATTTGAGCTACAAATGGAATATAATATTATAAGATCCTCCACTCTAAGTGGGAATGACACAAAGGAAGTTTTATTACAATAAGGATTTTCTTAGGGACTCCATCAAAAGCTCCAAGCTTCACAACACCAAAAAGATATCTCCTTCATGATATGCTTGATCCAGAACAAAATGGGGGGAGAGGAAACACTCTCCACCCAACCAAAATATCCAATGAGGAGGAGAAGCCATCCTCCTCATTGGCCCCCGAGCCCTAACCACATTACAATGAAAGGTGGATCCAACCATGAAAACAAACAAGATTCAACAACACATATAAATATTTCACAACCATTTCAACCACATTCAAATCAACTATAACACAAGAAAGAAGAACAACAAAACAACCAAAAACAATGCTTAAAATGAAACCCACAAGAGCAAGACCTATGGGGAGGCCATGTATGCCTCCCAATGGGAATGGGTTCCCACCTTAAATCCTCCAATACATATCTCAAATCCCCTAAATACTCTTATGCCTCCCTCAAGTACCCCTTTTACCTCCCACATACTCTTATGCCTCCATCAATCTCTTATGCCTCCCTCATAAAAGAACAAGTAAGAAATGCAAGCATTCCTTATCTAAGGTGGGGCACCCAACCCAAACTCCCTTCAAACAAGAAATTAAATTCTTATACCTCCCTACATGAAATATCCCCATAGTCTCCTCCTACTCCAAACTTGGGCAATCTACCCACACCCAACAAGCATTCCAAAGAAAAAAATACTCAACACAAGCACATAAACAAAAAATAAAGCATAACATAAGCAAGGTAAAGCTCCTACCTTTCCATAGTAGAGCTTGTTCCAAGATTAAATCTCCAAGCTCCTAAAAACTAAGAAATCATCCACAAGCACTCCCAAAAATCCTCTAACTCTCTAAAAATGAAAGAGAAAAAAATAATGAAGTAACCCCTAAACAAACAAAATAACTTCAATAAATAGAAAAGGGAGAGAGGAGGATGAGGTGGCTCCATGTAGGATGCCACATCACTCATCCTCAACTCCACCTAAGAATTCAAACCTCAACCCTAATGCACCATAAATTGGTGGGTGAGAGAAATGAAAAGTTACTTACACACACAATCTAAGCCCACACCCCCTAAGGACAAAATTAATTACTTGAAAGAAAGTGCAATAAACATTTCACCTTTTTATCTTCCCAAAGTACCTAATGGAGTCTAATTTTTACCCCCTAACCCATAGGTAAGGTTTACATAGAAATTTAAGACGTGTGGGACCAGTTTTACTTGTCCCACAAGCTTCCAAAATTGGCCTCTAAGGCCAAATTCGAATTTCCATGAAGGACTAGAGTGTAAAACACTAAAGATGTAACATTCCCATTTTAAGATACTAGAACAAGGGAATTTTTTTTTATAAAACATTCTCTGTTATGAATTATATAATTCAAACACACGTTCAAGTTTTAATAATTGTTCTCTGCCCAAACAATGCAGCTTGGAACACACAATTTCCTTTTAAAACTAATGTTCCCTGTTCACATATTTGCAATATGGAACACACATTCAGTGCCATTCAATCTTATAACAGATTCTATATGCTACTGTAAATGACTCGAAGAACTACCGATCTCCCATTTTCATGGCTCGGAGTTTCAACGATCTCTCATTTCATGACTCAGAAACTACCGATCCTTCATGTTCATTCATGCATAGTATAATATATATACAAGGTTATCTTTACCGTTTCCAGTTATCGAAGTGATCCATTTAAGAAGCCTATCTGAATATCTGTTACTGATATTCATCTGACATCCTGCATCTTAAATTAGGTGATTATGACAACGCAACCAGCACTTACGATACTTTGGCCAAAGATTTTCACATTCTTTGCATGATCATATTCCTGGATGTGATACACACCAATGGAATACGTCCTTCACCTCACTTCACCTGTTATCTAGAATGGTCTTTCCTGGTTCCTACCAGTCCTTCCAATTTAAGTTCAAATTCTAACTTCCAATTTCCAACAAGCAATGTGAACGAATATATAGGAAGGAACTCATGGTAACTAAAGATACGCAGACATACGGTGTCATTCCCAATGACTCCGTGTGTCTAGTTATCTTTAGTCCTCCAGAGTCACTTCGTATACGTGATCATACTCCTATCCCCAGCCAAGAACTTAATATTTAGCTTATGTAATCTTGATTTTTTAATTCAAAAGGATATTGTAATATGTCAGATATAACATTGTGTCGTCATGAAGACCCCGCCTTCATGAAGAAACCATGTTGTAGCTAGCATATGTCAATGTCCTACGGAACCCTCCCATCGAGAGTACACATCCAGCTCAAGTGATTTGGATATGATCTTAATATTTAAGATCAACTTTCAGCAACCATGTTGATCCTTTATCCTCGTTCCTGTTACAGTTGTACGGAGCTAAGAGAGACTAAATCCGTCTTCTAGCTTGCTATGCATCTTCTCCTTCGTACCAAAGGGTTGCATTTTCTCTACTTGGTTCTTTTCTTAATCATTGGATTAAGCAGCCCATTACCGACAGACGTAATAAGTTTAACCTATTAAACTTAACCAAGTTTTCCACAACTGTAACCAAATTCAGAATTCCAGCTTATTAGACGTCATTAAAACGAGGTTAAGGTCTATTTATTTTCAATAAATATATTCATTTATTTTCCTTAACCTTACATATTTAAGGTCTATTAGCCCTGGATATTTTTCCCATATCCTTACTTTCTGAATTTAACATACGAGGCTATTAACGGAGTCTGAATGCGAAGTTTGGTTGCTCCTAAGTTATTTGATATTCCTTAGCTTCCAAGCTAATCCTGAATACCTATCAGTTATGAGATCATGTTCTTCCTAATCCTTTTTAATGTCAATTAAAAATTCATCTTAACCCAAGTATGAACTAATTGCACATTTCAACTTAAAAGTTGCATTTAGGTAAGAATAGATATCAGTTCCTTTTAAATCCCTCCAAGGAAAATTGAATAATTCCAAATCAAGAAATAACATTATATTGCCAATTTAATCAACAATATCAAACTGATATAGTCATTAAAATATCACACTTGTATTTGTATTCATCAATCCATTTCATAATCCATACACTTGCCAGTCCAAATGACTGGACTTTGTTTATATTAAACAACGTTACAACTCATAGATAGAAGAATGTACTTTCTTCTTTTCACAATTCCTTGTAGAGGAATAATAACTAACAAATACAATCCATCTTCAGACAATCAAAAGAAGTATCAGAAAACAGCCATGTCTTCGTTTTACTCAAATTCCATCTGTAAAATTACTTGCACGGGTCAGTTCATTGAACTGAGCATATTAAGCACTTGTCATTAAAATGAGGTGCTTCAAATTAACTGTCTCAATAAAAGAAGCCTACTTTTATGAAACGTTAATAAGAACATCAATCAAGAATTAATCATCAAAAAGAATGAACAGCATAACAACTGAACCATCTAAATACCATCCCAATCAGTCAAAGGATTTATGTCCTATTTCCCACATAACCATTACAAGATGCAATTTCCTTCAACAGTTCTAGATTACAACATTTGTAAGAACTAAGAATACAAGTAAAAGCATACTATTGTTATAACATAATTGCTATCCCTTCCCTTTCCTTACATTAGTAATAAATGCAAAGGATAAAATCTAACTGAAATGTAAACCAATTACTTTCCTTTCAGTTCATGCATCTCCTTTGATTTCAAGAAATCAAGTATAGATGAGAAGAGCAAACAACAATAAATATAGATGCTTAAACCCAAGCAATACAAAATTCATTCCTAAATGATTACAGATTTCCAACTGTATGAGAGAAGAAATGATCATTTTTCCAATTTATCCATTCACATTCCTATTCCTTTCCTCAAGACTGTACTGAAAATTGAATCCAAACGAGACACAAATCAAGATAACAGTTCAGAGTGAAACTTACAAAATCCATTCAGAATTCACTTTCCAGCAGCAAAGAATAATTCCATTCATATTCAGCTTTAAATAAAGACAAGGAAGAATTTATTATCCATATCAATACTCCCCTTAAAGCAGGCACATACGAATACCAAAAACAAGTTGGTAAAACATCGTATCCATTATAGAACAAGCATTATAAAGAATGCATACTATGTACCTACTGTACTAAAAGAATTCATACTTCTTTCACTGTATTCTAACCGAACAAATAGTTATACAGTCACTTAATCAATTATCCACATGACTTTCTATATCCATGAACGCATACATTTCATAATTAACAATTTGCACATTGTTGTTACCTACAGCAAGCCAAATCTGGATGTACAGTGAAGCTCTAGTGCTATTTCCAGAATTCAAACAGCAAGAAGAGAAAAATTCATCTCTGTAATTATTTACATAAGAAAACATCCATCTTCTTCCAACACAACAAAAATCACTCAAGTCGAGTTCATCTTTTTTGTATGACAGTGCAAAATCAGAGATCCCACGAAACATTTCAACCTTCCATTTGTACAAAAAGAAAACAACACTCAGAAAAATATCTAAATACCGTTGTCACTTCTATCAAGCTGAACCTATAATGCTCAATAAACCCAATTACCATTTCCTTCCAAAATCTAAAACAACAGAAAAAGAAAGAACTCTTTTCCATCTATTTTCAGTAAAGAAATGATGCCAAAACCAACTCGCACAGCATGCACAAATTTTATTCAATATACCATATGAAAAGAATGCCCAGTTCGAGTTTCTTCTCGGTCAACATTTAAATCCAAAACAACATTCTCCTATTTCACAATGATGTACACAACTCAAAATACAATAATCATATATCAATACCTCTATCAAGGAAAACCCGCATAGGGTATTAAATATGCAAGGATGGTGCAGACGAAACAGTCTTCCAACAGCAAGACAGTTCCTATACATTTCTCCATTTATTTGCACAAAAATACAAAACCAAGTTCTTGTTCACAACTACAGTCTGAACTGGAAGATCGAACCGTATCAACAAAACACAACAAAATCATCTTCCCAATCACAACAAGGAGAAAATATAATCATTCATAAGTTTAGAAGAAAAATAGTTACTTTCCCCAACTTTCACGAATACCCAAGTCACATTCATCCATTTCTTTTACAAAAGAAAAGCACAGCATGCAGAATATGACTATCACTTCCATCAACCGAGCTCATAATGCTCAATAAAACCCATTTATCATTTCCTTCAGAATCTAAAACAGCAGAAGGAAGAGGAACTTATTTCCTCAAAATTTCAGTATAGAAACAACGTCAAACAACTCGCACAGCAGACACAATAACATAGTATAAAGAATGAATTTCCCAATACTGTCAAGCAAACCAACACAACATGGCAGTATTTCCAACTCAAATATATATACAAAGACAGTTCAAATCACAACAGCAAGAAAACGATTCTACCCAATCATTTCCAACATGGCAGCAAAATCGACAAAACCCAAATCATCTCAGTCATGACAGAAATCAAATAAACCCAAAACCTCCTTCATCAAAAGAGCAGGGTTGTTTTAATGAGATGTTTAAGCAAAGCAAGAGTTTTAAAGAGAAGGGCTTAACATGCCTGCAATTTTTCCTCGAAGCTCGAAGAAAACCATGTCTACAGGTGGTATTTCCTTCCACGGCGACAACAACAAGCTTCCCAACAACCACCTTCTGCTATAGGCTCAAAAATAGCCTTCAATTTCCAAAGAAACAGAGATAGCAACCAATCACAACTGGTTCGACTGAACCAAGAAAAACCAAATGCAGAGCAACTTTCCAAAAATTTGAACAAACACAAATGACCAACAAATATTCCTCCATACTCTTTCCAAGGCGGACTGGTCGCGAAGACCAAGAAATTAAATTCATTAAAGGCTCTGCCTTTTTCCTATTTCCTCACACCACCACCGACTTGGGTTGGCGAACCACCAAATTCAAATTTTACATGCAAACCAAGTTTAGTCCCATAACTAACTAGATACCTCCACCTTTTTCCTGTTCCCGCCAAACTGGCGCTGTCCACGTAAGGACCTTCATTCAATGCCATTAAATTTCCTTCCATCCTTATCCTTTCCCATGGGTCTGTGCGTCCCCTTCCTTAGGTTAGGATTAGTTTAGGATTAACAATAGTGTTCAAACCTAGGTCATCGCCTAGTTCTGAGGTTAATAGAACTTAGGTCTATTTTCACCATTTAGAATTTAAAAATCCACTTAGGATAGTAGTTTAGGATGTAAGGTAGAACTTAGGAGTAGATTAGGATCTAATTCCCCCTAACACCTAATTAATCAACTTCCAAACAAGTCCTTCCAACTGTCATCAAAATTCAGTGTTGTGGAGGACGTTTCGTCCCACGTTATACATGCCTGAGCCACCCGCATCCAGGCATTTATCACCTTACGAGGTCTCATGTTTCAACAGTGCATGGTTCGGGAATCAAACCTTTTCTGTTGGCATCTACGTGCCATCTATTCATACCTGAAATCAGGTGCTGCACATTTATATCAACCTTCAGTCCGGTTTAAGAGTAAATCGACAAAGCGATTACAAGAAGGCCACAACATACCTTAGATCAATGGAATTGATTCAAGGTGTGCTGTCAATCAGCAAATAGAGTTCAGCAAGCATACGACAAATTTTTCGTCACATCAGCAAACATACAAGCAATAATAACTGTTGTCCCATGTAAACAAATTACAGTATGCAAGAATCCAGATTAGCAACACATTCCCTTAAGATCAAAATATATCTTAACATGTTTGCCTTCATTCTAGCAGTTACAACATTATGAAAAATAATCACCAAGATAACTTACATAAATCAGGGCGTTACATTCCTCCCTCCTTAAAGAATCATCGTCCCGATGATCAAATTAACCAAATCAAGGAGTTCCTAGGACAAAGTTCAGTTATTGTCCTTCAATTCATAAGTTCATACCAAAAACAGATTCACTCTTAAAAACAGTGTTTTAAGACAACTGTACAATAGACTAATAATTGTCTAAGTTTGGTAGAATTATCAGTTTTTCGAATTTCAAATTCGATCAAACAAATGTGGAAAAGCAGATCTCATTTCTTCAACATTTTCCCAAGTTGCACTTTCTTCGCTGAACTGGTCCCACTGGACCTTACATTGATTCACTTCATGATTTCTTAAGTACAACTGGCGAGTTCCCAACACTCGAATGGGCTCAACCATGATTATTCCTCGGTCTTGGACCTGCAAGGAATTCCAATTCAGCACATGTGATAAATCTGTCACGTATTTCTTAAGCAAAGAAATATGAAAAACATCATGCATTTGAGACAAAGTAGGAGGTAATGCTAGACAATAAGCTATAGGGTTGATTATTTCAACAATTTCAAAAGGTCCCACGTATCATGGTGACAACTTGGCATCCTTGCCAAAAGTTATTGAGCTCTTTTTCGGCTTCATCCGAAGAAAGACCTTCTCTCCCAGTTTATAATTCCTATCAACCCGCTTTAAGTCTGCATAACTCTTTTGCCTATTGGCAGCCTCCTTTAGATGTTCCTGAATCATTTTGATTTGTTGTTCCATTTCCGTAAGGATTTCTGGCCCAATTACCTCTCTATCCTCAACGTTGTCCCAGCTGACAGGGGTTCTGCATTTTCTTCCATACAATGCTTCAAAGGGTGCCATTTTTAAAGAGGCATGGTATGTATTATTGTAGGCAAATTCAACCAGCGGAAGGTATTCCTCCCATTTATACTGCTGGTCCATGCAATACATCCTTAACATGTCCTCTAAAACTTGATTGACTCTCTCAGTCTGTCCATCCGTCTCTGGATGATATGTAGAACTGAAGTTTAATTTAGTTCCCAAGGCCGCATTAAGCATTTGCCAAAACCTTGATGTCATCCTCGGATCTCTGTCTGATATGATTAATTCCGGTATTCCATGCAATCTGAAGATTTCATGTACAAATCTTCTTGCTAACACTGGTGCATCATCCTTCAAATTACCAGCAATGAAGTGTGCCACTTTGGTCAATTTTTCGACTACAACCAGGATAATATCATGCTTATTTCTTGACATAGGCAATCCTTGAATGAAATCCATCGTTATCACTTGCCATTTATACTGTGGAATGCTGTGAGGATACAATAATCCTGTGGGATGCATATGTTCCGCCTTAACACACTGACATTCTAAGCAGTGTGTTACAAATTCCACCACATCCTTTTTCATTCCCTTCCAGAAGTATTGTTGCTTAAGATCAGCAAGCATTTTCGTAATGCCAGGGTGTCCAGAAAAAGGTGAATTATGAAATTCAGTTAACAATTTCCCTCTTAAGTCATTTGCCAAAGGTATATATACCCTATTTTCGAATCTCAGAATTCCTTCATTGTCAAAATGGAATCCTTTATACCTAACATCCTTTGGATCTGTAGCAAGTGCTGTTTTGACTTGCTGGAAATAAGGATCTTATTCCAAGGCATCTTTCACCTCATCCTTAAACTGCGTTCTTAACGTTATAAGAGCAGAGATATGCTTCCTTCGACTCATAGCATCTGCCACTCTATTTTCCTTGCCTTTGATGTAGCTTATATCAAAATCATACTGAGACAGAAATTCTAACCATCTCCGCTGCCTTGCATTCAGATTTGGCTGAGTAAAAATATACTTTAGCCCCAAATGGTCTGTTTTTAATTCAAAAGGCTTGCCTAAAAGGTAATGCCTCCACATTTGAAGTGCATGAACAATGGCAGTGAGTTCTAGGTCGTGTGGAGCATAATTTTGTTCATGTAACTTAAGCTTTCTGCTTTCATAAGCTATAACATGGTTATTCTGTAACAGAATACCTCCAAGGCCTTCTCTTGAGGCATCCGTTACAACCATAAAATTTCCATTTTGCTCAGGTACAGTCAAAATAGGTGCTGTAGTTAATTGTTCCTTTAAATTTTTAAAGGCAGATTCACATTTTTTCGTCCAGACAAATTTCTTATCCTTCCTTTGCAGTGAAGTGATTGGGGCAGCAATTTTTGAAAAGTCCTTAACGAAATTTCGATAATATCCAGCCAATCCCATGAAGCTCCTCACTTCATGCACGTTCTTAGGCGCAGGCCACTCAGTTATAGCTGTAATCTTTGAAGGGTCAACAACTATTCCATTCTTGCTTATAACGTGTCCCAAATAATGCATCTCTACATCATAAAAGGAACATTTAGACAGTTTACCATATAACTTCCTCTTTCTTAAAATTTCCAGCACTATCCTTAGATGTTCTTGGTGCTCTTCGACGTTTTTAGAGTATATAAGAATGTCGTCTAAGAATACAAGCACAAACTTGTCTAAGTATTCTTGAAAAATATAGTTCATCAGATTCATGAAGGCGGTAGGTGCATTGGTCAACCCAAAAGGTAACACAGTGAACTCATAATGCCCGTACCTTGTTCTAAAAGCTATTTTATGAATATCTTCTTCCTTTATTCTCAGCTGATGATACCCAAATTGAAGATCTATTTTTGAATAGACTGATGCTCCTCGCATCTGATCAAACAGATCATCAATCCTAGGAAGTGGGTATCGATTTTTAATAGTTGCCTTGTTCAACATTCTGTAATCAATGCACAGCCTCAATGTGCCATCCTTTTTCTTTACAAAAATTACCAGCGCTCCCCAAGGTGAGACGCTCGGTCTTATCAGCCCCTTAGTCAAAAGTTCTTGTAACTGAGCCTTTAGCTCTACCAACTCGATGGTGGTCATTCTATAAGGTGCCTTAGATATGGGTTCAGTTCCCGGTTTTATTTCTATTGCAAAGTCAAACTCTTGTTTGGGTGGAAGACCTGGCAATTCCTCCGGAAACACATCACTGAATCCCCTTAATAATGGATATCTTTCCATGAAATCGTTATCTTCCTCAGAATTTTTTGTCATTTTTACTACATACAAGGTGCAGCCTCTGTTTTTAGCCCTTTTTAGTTACATAGCTGTCAGTTTCCTAACTGCAACTTCACGTTTTACACCTTGAATGACTGCTGCTTTCTGCAGGTCATCAAAACAACAAATTTGTTTTTCATAACAGTCGACCTTTTCCTTATGTTCAGCCAACCAGTTAACTCCAATAATAATATCATATGATCCTAAAGGAGTGACATACATGTCAACTTCAGTGGAGAAACTAGGCAAGTCAAGAATTGCCCCAAAAAGGCACATTTCGACTGTATGGACAACATTATTCCCATAATGCACTGTCCATGTTTTATCCATTCGTTCTGCCTTTCTTTTTAATTGCAATGCAAGTTTAGCATAAATAAAGCATTCAGTAGCTCCAGTATCAAAAAGTATGACTACAGGTGTACCGAATAACTTACCCGGAACTTCTATAGGCGTAACTTGCTTTTCAGCTTGTCTGTTATGCAGCGTGTATCCTATGCTGCTGACCGCGATCATCCTTCTTCAGAGGACAGTGATTCGGATAGTGGTCCTTTCCATAGTTGAAGCATCCTCCAACTGGCCCTTTTCTAGGCTCAAATTTGTTACCAGCTTTGAAGTTATCATTTTGGCTCCCATAGGACTTCTGTCCATTGCCACTAACTTTTGTGAAGCTGTTCCACACGCTATTTATAGGTCTGTTCATCACAAATTTCTTGTTGTTATCCACAACAATTTTTTTTTTCACACCAAACCTTTTCCAAGGTCCCCTTTTAGGTGCAAGAGATGAAGAAGAAATGGGAATCTTCTTCCTTATCTCTTCCCTGTGAGCAGAAATTGCTCTCAATTTCTGTTCCTGTCGAATTGCCTTTTCGACAACTCCTTCCATGGTGGTTGGGCTGTGGACATCCACTTCACCACCAATGATGGGATTCAGTCCCATTATGAATTTCCGTATTCTGAACTTCTCGTCAGCTTGGTACTGCGGCACATACTTAAGGAGTTTAGTAAACCCTTCCTAGTATTCTGTCACCGACAGCCTTCCTTGCGACCAGTTCTGAAATTCAGTCATTTTCCTATCAAAATAGAGTTGAGGCAGCCATCATTTCCTAAAATAACCCTTAAATTGATCCCAAGTTATGTCTGATTCGACAATATTCAACTCAACCTTACGGTTGTCCCACCATGATGATGCTTCATGAGAAATCTGATATGCTCCCCATATCGCTTTGGTCTCTTCGGAGAAGTTTCTTATTCCAAAGTATTTCTCCATTTCACTGAGCCAGTTCTCAGCTCCGTCCCCAAGGGTTGTTCCATCAAACTTTGGAGGACTTATTCTCTTTATATCATTTGTAAGTTCAGCTGCTAATCTTGCCATTTTATTTTTAGGATGATTAGGAGCAATTACATTATTATTATCAACACCCGGATTCCCTTCGTTGATGTTGTCCATAGGAGGTGGCTGATCATTTATATCAGCTTCATCTTCCTCCCCTTCATTGCCCATTGACTGTTGTTCCAGAACAGTCAAACGATCTCTCGTATCTAGTAGGGCAGCAAGGATTTCATCCAGCTTTTGAGCAATAGCTGCTTCTCCACTCTGTAACGGGTTATTCGCACCATTCCCTCTTGTTCTGACCATTTTCTGTTCAATAAGAAAATGTAAACCTTATTAATATCGTGGACTCATTAGGTCCAAGAGCTGCAACCTTCAGCTCTGATACCAAGATGTAACATCCCCATTTTAAGATACTAGAACAAGGGAATTTTTTTATTTTTTTTTATAAAACGTTCTCTGTTATGAATTATATAATTCAAACACATGTTCAAGTTTTAATAATTGTTCTCTGCCTAAACAATGCAGTTTGGAACACACAATTTCCTTTTAAATCTAATGTTCCCTGTTAACATATTTGCAATATGGAACACACATTTAGTGCCATTCAATCTTATAACAGATTCTATATGCTGCTGTAAATGACTCGAAGAACTACCGATCTCTCATTTCATGACTCGGCAACTACCGATCCTTCATGTTCATTCATGCATAGTATAATATATATACAAGGTTCTCTTTACCGTTTCCAGTTATCGAAGTGATCCATTTAAGAAGCCTATCTGAATATCTGTTACTGATATTCATCTAACATCCTGCATCTTAAATTAGGTGATTAGGACAACGCAACCAGCACTTGCGATACTTTGGCCAAAGATTTTCACATGCTTTGCATGATCATATTCCTGGATGTGATACACACCAATGGAATACGTCCTTCACCTCACTTCACCTGTTATCTAGAATGGTCTTTCCTGGTTCCTACCAGTCCTTCCAATTTAAGGTCAAATTCTAACTTCCAATTTCCAACTAGCAATGTGAACAAATATAGGAAGGCACTCATGGTAACTAAAGATACGCAGACATACGGTGTCATTTCCAACGACTCCGTGTGTCTAGTTATCTTTAGTCCTCTAGAGTCACTTCATATATGTGATCATACTCCTATCCCCAGCCAAGAACTTAATATTCAACTTATGTAATCTTGATTTTTTAATTCAGAAGGACATTGTAATATGTCAGATATAACATTGTGTCGTCATGAAGACCCCGCCTTCATGAAGACACCATGCTATAGCTGGCGTATGTCAATGTCCTACGGAACCCTCCCATCGAGAGTACACATCCAGCTCAAGTGATTTGGATATGATCTTAATATTTAAGATCAACTTTCAGTAACCATGTTGATCCTTTATCCTCGTTCCTGTTACAGTTGTACGGAGCTAAGAGAGACTAAATCTGTCTACTAGCTTGCTATGCATCTTCTCCTTCGTACCGAAGGGTTGCATTTTCTCTACTTGGTTCTTTTCTTAATCATTGGATTAAGCAGCCCATTACCGACAGACGTAATAAGTTTAACCTATTAAACTTAACCAAGTTTTCCACAACTGTAACCAAATTCAGAATTCCAGCTTATTAGACGTCATTAAAACGAGGTTAAGGTCTATTTATTTTCAATAAATATATTCATTTATTTTCCTTAACCTTACATATTTAAGGTCTATTAGCCTTGGATATTTTTCCCATATCCTTACTTTCTGAATTTAACATACGAGGCTATTAACGGAGTCCGAATGCGAATTTCGGTTGCTCCTAAGTTATTTGATATTCCTTAGCTTCCAAGCTAATCCTAAATACCTATCAGTTATGAGATCATGTTCTTCCTAATCCTTTTTAATGTCAATTAAAAATTCATCTTAACCCAAGTATGAACTAATTGCACATTTCAACTTAAAAGTTGCATTTAGGTAAGAATAGATATCAGTTCCTTTTAAATCCCTCCAAGGAAAATTGAATAATTCCAAATCAAGAAATAACATTATATTTCCAATTTAATCAACAATATCAAACTGATATAGTCATTAAAATATCACACTTGTATTTGTATTCATCAATCCATTTCATAATCCACACACTTGCCAGTCCAAATGACTGGACTTTGTTTATATTAAACAACGTTATAACTCATAGATAGAAGAATGTACTTTCTTCTTTTCACAATTCCTTGTAGAGTAATAATAACTAACAAATACAATTCATCTTCAGACAATCAAAATAAGTATCAGAAAACAGCCATGTCTTCATTTTACTCAAATTCCATCTGCAAAATTACTTACACGGGTCAGTTCATTGAACTAAGCATATTAAGCACTTGTCATTAAAATGAGGTGCTTCAAATTAACTGTCTCAATAAAAGAACCCTGCTTTTATGAAACGTTAATAAGAACATCAATCAAGAATTAATCATCAAAAAGAATGAACAGCATAACAACTGAACCATCTAAATACCATCCCAATCAGTCAAAGGATTTATGTCCTATTTCCCACATAACCATTACAAGATGCAATTTCCTTCAACAGTTCTAGATTACAACATTTGTAAGAACTAGGAATACAAGTAAAAGCATACTGTTGTTATAACATAACTGCTATCCCTTCCTTTTCCTTACATTAGTAATAAATGCAAAGGATAAAATCTAACTGAAATGTAAACCAATTACTTTCCTTTCAGTTCATGTATCTCCTTTGATTTCAAGCAATCAAGTATAGATGAGAAGAGAAAACAACAATAAATATAGATGCTTAAACCCAAGCAATACAAAATTCATTCCTAAACGATTACAGATTTCCAACTGTATGAGAGAAGAAATGATCATTTTTCCAATTTATCCATTCACATTCCTATTCCTTTCCTCAAGACTGTACTGAAAATTGAATCCAAACGAGACACAAATCAAGATAACAGTTCAGAGTGAAACTTACAAAATCCATTCAGAATTCACTTTCCAACAGCAAAGAATAATTCCATTCATATTCAGCTTTAAATAAAGACAAGGAATAATTTATTATCCATATCAATACTCCCCTTCAAGCAGGCACATACGAATAACAAAAACAAGTTGGTAAAACATCATATCCATCATAGAACAAGCATTATAAAGAATGCATACTATGTACCTACTGTACTAAAAGAATTTATACTTCTTTCACTGTATTCTAACTGAACAAATAGTTATACAGTCACTTAATCAATTATCCACATGAATTTCTATATCCACGAACTCATACAGTTCATAATTAACAATTTGGACATTGTTGTTACCTATAGCAAGCCCAATCCGGATGTACAGTGAAGCTCTAGTGCTATTTCCAGAATTCAAATAGCAAGAAGAGAAAAATGCATCTCTGTAATTATTTACATAAGAAAACATCCATCTTCGTCCAACACAACAAAAATCACTCAAGTCGAGTTCATCTTTTTTGTATGACAGTGCAAAATCAGAGATCCCACGAAACATTTCAACCTTACATTTGTACATAAAGAAAACATCACTCAGAAAAATATCTAAATACCGCTGTCACTTCTATCAAGCTGAACCTATAATGCTCAATATACCCAATTACCGTTTCCTTCCAAAATCTAAAACAACAGAAAAAGAAAGAACTCTTTTCCATCTATTTTCAGTAAAGAAACGATGCCAAAACCAACTCGCACAGCATGCACAAATTTTATTCAATATACCATATGAAAAGAATGCCCAGTTCGAGTTTCTTCTCGATCAACATTTAAATCCAAAACACCATTCTCCTATTTCACAATGATGTACACAACTCAAAATACAATAATCATATATCAATACCTCTATCAAGGCAAACCCGCATAGGGTATTAAATACGCAAGCATGGTGCATATGAAACAGTCTCTAACAGCAAGACAGTTCCTATACATTTCTCCATTTATTTGCACAAAAATACAAAACCAAGTTCTTGTTCACAACTACAGTCCGAACTGGAAGATCGACCCATATCAACAAAACACAACAAAATCATCTTCCCAATCATAGCAAGGAGAAAATATAATCATTCATAAGTTCAGAAGAAAAACAGTTACTTTCCCCAACTTTCACGAATACCCAAGTCGCATTCATCCATTTCTTTTACAAAAGAAAAGCACAGCATGCAGAATATGACTATCACTTCCATCAACCGAGCTCATAATGCTCAATAAAACCCATTTATCATTTCCTTCAGAATCTAAAACAGCAGAAGGAAGAGGAACTTATTTCCTCAAAATTTCAGTATAGAAACAACGTCAAACAACTCGCACAGCAGGCACAATAACATAGTATAAAGAATGAATTTCCCAATACTGTCAAGCAAACCAACACAGCATGGCAGTATTTCCAACTCAAATATATATACAAAGACAGTTCAAATCACAACAGCAAGAAAACGATTCTACCCAATCATTTCCAACATGACAGCAAAATCGACAAAACCCAAATCATCTCAGTCATGACAGAAATCAAATAAACCCAAAACCTCCTTCATCAGAAGAGCAGGGTTGTTTTAATGAGATGTTTAAGCAAAGCAAGAGTTTTAAAGAGAAGGGCTTAACATGCCTGCAATTTTTCCTCGAAGCTCGAAGAAAACCATGTCTACAGGTGGTATTTCCTTCCACGGCGACAACAACAAGCTTCCCAACAACCACCTTCTGCTATAGGCTCAAAAATAGCCTTCAATTTCCAAAGAAACAGAGATAGCAACCAATCACAACTGGTTCGACTGAACCAAGAAAAACCAAATGCAGAGCAACTTTCTAAAAATCCGAACAAACACAAATGACCAACAAAAATTCCTCCATACTCTTTCCAAGGTGGGCTGGTCGCGAAGACCAAGAAATTAAATGCATTAAAGGCTCTGCCTTTTTCCTATTTCCTCACGCCACCGCCGACTTGGGTTTGCGAACCACCAAATTCAAATTTTGCATGCAAACCAAGTTTAGTCCCATAACTAACTAGATACCTCCACCTTTTTCCTGTTCCCGCCAAACTGGCGCTGTCCACGTAAGGACCTTCATTCAATGCCATTAAATTTCCTTCCATCCTTATCCTTTCCCATGGGTCTGTGCGTCCCCTTCCTTAGGTTAGGATTAGTTTAGGATTAACAATAGTGTTCAAACCTAGGTCATCACCTAGTTCTTAGGTTAATAGAACTTAGGTCTATTTTCACCATTTAAAATTTAAAAATCCACTTAGGATAGTAGTTTAGGATGTAAGGTATAACTTAGGAGTAGATTAGGATCTAACTCCCCCTAACACCTAATTAATCAACTTCCAAACAAGTCCTTCCGACTGTCATCAAAATTCAGTGTTGTGCAGGACGTTTCGTCCCACGTTATACATGCCTGAGCCACCCGCATCCAGGCATTTATCACCTTACGAGGTCTCATGTTTCAACGGTGCATGGTTTGGGAATCGAATCTTTTCCGTTGGCATCTATGTGCCAGCTATTCATACCGGAAATCAGGTGTTGCACATTTATATCAACCTTCAGTCCGGTTTAAGAGTAAATCGACAAAGCGATTACAAGAAGGCCACAACATACCTTGGATCAATGGAATTGATTCAAGGTGTGCTATCAATCAGAAAATAGATTTCAGCAAGCATACGACAAATTTTTCGTCACATCAACAAACATACAAGCAATAATAACTGTTGTCCCATGTAAAAAAATTACAGTATGCAGGAATCCATATTAGCAACACATTCCCTTAAGATCAAAATATATCTTAACATGTTTGCCTTCATTCCAGCAGTTACAACATTATGAACAATAATCACCAAGATAACTTACAAAAATCAGGGCGTTACATAAGATCCCCAAGCACTAAACTTACAACACAAAATCTAAGAGAAATCTACTCTAAAAAAATTAATTCCTTTGGTAACTTGTTTAATTAGTTTAGGAAAAGGTTAAACTAGCTCTAATTAAGACACTACAATCCATTAATAATAAAGGGGAAAAAAATACACTAAATTCCAAATAAATAATATAATGAATTACATCACTAAAATCACATACTACATCAATAAAGGAAACAAATTAAAAAGGCAATACATAACCCTTGGTCACAATTTCCCCCTAACCAAATTCAAACACACACACTACTACATGCTGCCATGGTGACCCTTGTTGAATTCACCTAGAATTCCAATGTGGTTGGTCTCTAATACCCCTGATGTTTGTTGTGAATAAATTTACCTGCAAAACACATAAATACCTCCTTTTGCTTCATGGACACATTAAAAACATCTATGATAAAATATGCAATATAAATCCACAATCATCTATATATGAATCAATTATCATTTAGGAAAATATGATATCATTTACAATTTCTAGCAACATTTCTACCCAACGTTTTATCCATGTCAAAATGATCACAACATTAGTTCAATTATCAAAGCCTACTCAGTGTGATGAAAGTATATCGCATGTCAAAAATATATATAAATAACCATGTCAACAGTATATCAACATCAATATAAAATGTCTCTAATAATCCACATGCATCGTATATGAGTCGAAATCAACAATAGTCCAGTATCTCTAACATCTAGTATCATGCTAAATCAAAAAGCTACAATATATCCATAAGTGTAGTCGACAGTATCGAAATCAATAATAAAAAAGGTGTCGAAGGGAAGTTGGCACTACACTTCTCTTGTTGGGTATGTCTTTTATACCTTTTTTTATATGGAGGTAAATCTTCTTGCGCGCGTGTGCACGCGCGCGCGCATGCACACACACACACACACACACACACACACACACACACACACACACACACACACACACACTTACACACACACACACACACACTTTAAATAGTGAAAAACTGATTTTTATTGAGAACCCAAAATGTGAAAACCACAGGGTTTATATTGAGGAAGGGGTGGCGATGTATGGGGTGGATTTCGGTGGAAGGGAGGGAGGTGGACTGCGTGGAGGTGGATTTGGGTTTCAGGAGTGATTTGATTAAGGGAAGGTGCGTGGGAAGGTGCATGTGAAGAAGGAGAATGGGGAGTGGGCGGTGGTGTGGTGGATGGTGGATACGCAGGTTTGGGGAGGGGTTCCACCCCCTCCCAATCCACTATTTTTTTTACCAACAAAACACATACAAACTGAAACCTTTTTTTGGTTTAATTTATATTCATTAATATATTATACATAGACACACAAATACACACACACACACACACACACACACACACACACACACACACACACACACACACACACACACACACACACACACACATATAACCTATTAATATATAATATACTACATAATATAATATATTTTAGAATATAACTATAATAATATATTAAGAACTTTATACTGCGTTTGAATATACTAAAGTTATATAATATAATATAACTATATTAAACATATTTTAATATATTTATTTCACATACTATGTTAAAAAAATTATTACAATTTGTAAGATGATAGATTGTTTTTTTTCTTTTTTTATTTTCCTTGAGAAGTATGAAACTTAATGATTTTCAATATATCTATATGAAAATGATTTACTTATTTATGTGACAAAAAGGAATGTAGCAAAAAAGTTCAAATAGAAGAGAGGATTGGAATATGATTACATTGGGGGCACACTAGACCCTGATCATATTGATATCTCATTTCCTATGCACTTTTGTCATGTGTTCATTTGCAACAGTTGTTTTCTTGGCTATATATAGAATCTCACTCGTTGGTATGCACACGGTGTAGAAACAGAATCACACACTTTTGGTATTATTTAGTCTCGGTCTCATATTACTATTCATATGGTTTTTGAGTGAAGAAAGTGATAATTAACCCATGTTCTTTGACCATTTTGCATTATTTGTTGTTGTCACTACCGACCTTCCGTATGTACTCGCCCAATTAGTTTTACCATTTAACATCATTTTAGCTTTGACAGAGGTGTCCAACCCAATACCAGGGCGCCCCAGGCACCTGGTCCCATTATGGGCGCTTTGATCCTTTTTACACTTTCTCGCCACTTTTTGGACACTTTCTGACCGTTTTAGCTTTCTATCTTTTTTGTGGTTGGTCTTTTTAGGTTTAATTACAAAATTAGAACAAGAGAACCATATAAATATAAAGTTATGAGACCATAATATGGGACCAATCAACTAGTGCAACTACTATTACCACCTGGAGGTTGCATCCATCAAAGGTGTGGAACCATTACAAATTCCATCTAGCTCTATCACAAGGGATTTAAAGGTTGGTTCCTTATTCCTCTATTCAGGTGCATACGTAAGGATTTGCAGAGGATCTATATCTATACCTAGTCTAAAACTTTCCAAGGGGACATGGATTAAAGAGTATAGAAATAAGAAATAACTAAACTACCAGTGTGATGCACCAAAGGAATGATGAATACTTAGTTTTTCCTTTGACACAAACCAATAAAATGCATACAATAAACAAACACAGACAAGCCAGATCTGTAATGAGAGACCAGATAGAAGCAAAAGAGACAAGAAGGATCTAAGGATCGATCACAAATGTATTTTATTGCTCTATAGATTGATACAGTTCATTACAGAAGTAGCCAAAAGGTCATAAAACGTATTACAATTTTAATGGAAGGCCTGAACCCCACAAATCCTTTGCTAGAAGGAAGGAAGGGAGCCTGCAAAACTAAGAATATCCAACCCTTTACAATGAATCATGACCCATATTTTATAGATTCGATCAGAAAGAAGAAAAGAGAGAGAGAGAGAAGTGGGAAAACATGGGCCAAAGCTCCAACCACCATTACTAATGATTTCTGCTTGAAAGGAGCTACCCCAGAATTCATCTTTTTTGCATCAATCTTTTGGTTCGGCACCTTGAAGGAAGAGGAAACAACGTTGATCAATAGATCGAATTATAATCTCGGTTGTTGAGACTGATGATCTTGCATTCCCGAAAGATCGAAGACTTTTCTCCATTTTATCTTCCACCTAACTTCTCAAAATTAAAGTTTCATCTACTCCCATGGCATATATGAGATTGAGATCTTTCCAATGGCATCGGATTCGTTAATCTTTCGAGCCCTGAGTCGAAAGATATGCCCTTTTGAAGTTTTGCATCGATGTCTGTACAAATAGGTAGGAAAACAACTTTTGAAAATGGGTCCCTCTTTTGATTGGGATACGTGGCAGCCAGATTGGGATAAAAATTTGGGTCCACGGGCCCACAATTTACCTTTTAGCCCTTTTGTGCGAACAATGTTGCAAAAATGTAAAAACTCCTGCAGCCCCAAAACTCCGTCTGGACACGTGGCTCCTTTTGGTTGGTTGGGAAATGCGTTTCCATTTTTACCTTTATGCCTTTTGGACAAAAGGAAAATTTTCACTTTTCTCCCTGATGCCCTGCCTTGGCTTTGACTCGGGTCTATATGTTGACTTTTTCCCTCTTGGGTGGAGTCGCGGGTCTTTTTATAACTTTTACCCCTTTTGAGGCAAAGGGCAAAAAACTAACCTTTTCCCCGACTCCCCGCTTTCCCCTGGGACATGCGTCACCCTGGTGCTTGCTTGGGAACCTTCTCTCCTTTTGACCCTTAAATCAAGCACCGTTGAGACACTTGGCAGCCTCCACCGGCCTGTTAATGTTTTGACTTTTCAACTAACTCTGTCCCCCTTTGAGGACATGTGGAGGCACCTGCGCTATGTTTGTAAATCCAACCCAAAGTTTTCCTTTGGAGGAGCGTCGGGTTGACACTTGTCTGCCTCCGCTACTTTGTGGATATTCAATCCGGTCCTTCTTACTTTTTAGACTTTGAGCTACGTGGCGGCCTCGCGCTCATTTGGGTTTTATCCTTGGAACCTGACTCTTGGAAATGTGCCAGGCTGACACGCGGCACTCTCCGCTTGCACTTCTATACTTAACCAATTTTGAAGCCCACCTTTTACACCCTTTTGAATATGGAGGGCTGGCGCAAGTTTGATTTCCTATGTCCTGAGGTTCCCTTTGCAAATTTACACCAAGCTGACACCTGGCACACTTCTCTCAGCTGAAGACTTTTCAACACCCCGCAACTTTTGGGGACTTTAGACGTGTGGAAGCCTGGCGCAAGTTTGGACTTCTCCTTTTGGATTCACCCTTGAAATAGTTCGTTAAGGCACGTGGCCCTTTCCACTTCTTCCTCCATACTTAGTCATTTTTTTCCCTTTTCCTGAACCAATTTCGAGCCCGAGGACTTCAAATCTTCACTGTTCTTCCTTCTTCTGGCTTCTTTGTAGCATTGATCCTTATTGTTTGACCCTGCTATTTTATAGTTCTGCCTGCATGTAACTTGGAGGATGGATTTAAGATGTAGAAACGGCCCGACAGAGTCAGTTTTCTTTCTGTACAGGGTCCTTTGATCTTTCTTGGCCTCCGCCACTCCATTGTTGAATCTTCTTGCAACCAATTTGTAGGATCTGGATGAGTTTTCTTGGGTTCCTTCAAGTGGGGTCATGATTTGATCCAATATTTCACCCAGGGGCAAAATATGGATAACAATTTGGTGACTCACGGGGACATCTGCCTACTAGATGAAGAGATCAGTTGCCTTGTCGTATCTGTTGGGCATGGAGTCAAGAATAACAGTCTGATACTAGTTTTTCCTCTGGTTCATGAGCCCGGCCACTTGCATCCTCAGATTTTATAAGAAAATCCCAAAATGAAGATTTCTGAGAGTAGAAAATTGTTTCAACTCCAGGGCTTCATCTGTTTTTCTGAATGAACTGCATAAGAGCAACAAAAACAACACCAAGACTATGTACAAAATTGAAATCATACATGCTCCAAATGGAACATGCAGAGCATGCAAAAGCACTTAGGAGAAAAGCAATCTACGCTACAACAAGACAATGTGCAGAAGCACTTAGAGGAAAGAGAAACTAAACTAATATGTACAGAGTGGGACTTCCCTTTTAGTAGCAGTGCTTGAGATAGATCCCGTTCACTGGGATCTGCAACTCTTCACCCTCCAATGAGGACAAACTGGAAAGCATTGCTACTTTTGCATCTTGTTATCATATAAGGACCACTCCAGATGGCATCGAACTTAGAATGTCTCCCTGGTTTTGCTCGATCTGCATCCCACTTCAAAACCAGGTCTCCTTCCTGGAAAGTCCTTGCTTTTTCTTTCTTGTCAAAGCACTTCTTGATTGAAGCCTGAATCCTCTCCAATGCTTGGAGAGCAATCTCTCTGGCTTCTTCTAATTCTATCAGCTCCATGTACCTGACCTCCATTGGTGCAAACTCAGACATTTCTAGTTGCCTCACAAGCTCCAATGTTGGTAACTCAAGTGATATAGGCAACACTGCCTCTTTCCCATAGACAAGATTGAATGGAGAGCTTCCTGTGGATCTCTTGGGTGTTATTCTATCAGCCCATAAGGCCGTTTTGAGCTTTGTGTGCCAGGTCCTTTGATTCTCATCCAGAGTTCTCTTGATGATCTTTAACAGATTCTTGTTTGTAGACTCAGCCTGGCCATTACCCTAAGGGTAATAATTTGATGAGGTGCTCAAATAAGTCCCATTCTTGACAGCCCATCCTATGATTTTGGAACCTATAAATGCTAATGCATTTTCTGAGATGATGGTGGCTGGTACCCCAAATCTGGTCACTATTCCTTCATAGAAATCCAGGATACTAGACTCATTTGCCTCCTTGAGTGCCACTGCCTCGGTCCATTTGGTAAAATAGTCTGTGGCTGTTAGGATCCATTTGTGACCCTGGCTTGAGTTTGGATTGATGACTCCAATGAAGTCCAATCCCCACTGCATAAAAGGTTGGTCGACTGAGATTGGGTGCAATGGAAGTGCTACTAGCTTCTCCTTCCCTTTGAAGAAAGCACAATTCTTGCATCTTTTAATCCATGTATAACAGTCACTAAACACTCTGGGCCAATAATATCCTGCTTTCATGATTTTGAGTGTTGTCACTCTTGGGGCAAAATGGCCTCCAGCTGCTTCAACATGAAATTCTTGTAGCACTCTCTCCACTTGATCTGTCCCAATGCATCTCAGCAGAATACCATTGATGTCTCTTTTAAACAAGACACCATCAATAAGAACATATGGAATGGCTTATAACCTGAAATGCCTTCTTTTTTCTTTATTCATCCCATGAGGGCACATGCCAGTTTAAAGGAAATGCACCATGTCTTGGGTCCAACAAGGAGTAGGTACATCATTTCTTTCTTTTTCTTGATCATCTTGTAGAATCAGAACAACCTCCTTCTCACTGTTTGTTTCATCTTGTAGAGCAGAGGCTAGCTGCTCACACAAGCCCCTCCCACAGACCAGCTTGGTGACCTTAATCTCAATGTCATATTCCATGACACGAGTAATCCACCCTGCATGTTTCTCATTCAGGTCCTTGCTGAGGAGGAATTCTTTGACTCCTGCATGGGAGACCAATAGTTGGATTTTGTTGTTTGACACCAAATGCTTAAACTTCTTCAGTCCTCTGATCACGCCAGGACTTGCTTCTCAATGAAGGAATACCTCACCTCATAGTCTTCTAGACTCTGACTGAAGAAAGCAATTGGTTGTTCTGAGTTTTCTTTGTTCTGCTGAACCAAGATTGCAGAGATAGTGTCATTGCCACCAAAGGCATACAATATGAAGTCCTTGGAAAAATATGGATTTACAAGAGTTGGGGCCTGTGATATGGCCTCTTTGATAGCTTCAAAGCTTTCCTTTCCTTCAGCTATCCATCTGAATGCTAAGCTCTTCTTCAGCATCAGTGTTATTGGCTTAACCAGAGCAGCAAAGTTTGGGACAAACCTTCGAACAAAGTTGATCTTCCCCAAGAAGCTTTGAAGAGCCTTCTTGTGACTTGGGCAATGGCAGTGCTTTTATTGCTTCAACCCTTTCTGGATCAATTGCTAGACCCTCCTTAGACACAATGTGGCCCAAAAGCTTGCCCTCATGGGCCAAGAATATGCATTTTTTGGGGTTCAAAGACACCCCAAATCTTCTGCATCTTTGAAACACCTACCTTAGATGGAAAAGGTGGTCTGCCGCGTTCTTAGAGAACACAGTGATATCATCCAGATATATCAACACTATCTGGTTGATTAGCCCTTTGAATGCCATATCCATGGCTCTTTGGAAAGTAGCACCAGCATTGGACAGTCCAAATGGCATTTTTTTGTATGCATAGGTGCCCCATTTGGTGGTGAAAGTAGTTTTGAATTGATCATCTTCTTTCACCATGATCTGATTGTATCCCGAATAGCCATCTAAGAGAGAAAATCTCTCTGACCCAGACACTACTTGTAAAATTTGTTCCATTGAAGGGAGTGGGTAGTGATCTTTGAGGGAGGCTCTATTCAAATCCCTGAAGTCAACACACAACCTGATTTCCCCATTTTTCTTTCTGACTGGGACCAGATTTGTAACCCAACTTGAATGCTTGATTGGGAATATGATACTTTCCTCTATTAGTTTGTTCAGCTCCTTCTTCATCAGAGGCTCAATATGTGGGTTGACTGGTCTCTGCTTCTACCTGATAGGCTGAGCAGCTGGGTCCAATTCAATTGTGTGTTGTGCTAGTTTGGGATTGAAACCCCTTAGGTCTTCATAACTCCAAGAAAACACATCAGGGAATTCTTGGCAAAGTTGTATGAATTCATACCTTTCCTGCTCGGTGGCCACCTTGCCAATTTGAAGTGTTTTGTCTTCTCCAACTGGGATTGACTCCGAATCCTCTCCTTTGATCTGCATGTTAGCCTTTTCTTTTCTGAACTGATCATTAGGATTGAAAATGGATTCCAGGGTCACTAAGCCTTTGGGAAGCTTGTTTGTATGCAACTGTACTATCTATGGTTCCCATACTGCTGCTCTAGTTTGTTTTGATTATGGGCCGAGAATTCAGCCTCTTCTTGCAAAAAATTGATGATCTGTTGATCATTCTCAAACACCTGCCAGCATGTATTATTATCTGGCACTACCGGCCTCACAACCACATGGATATGTGGTTGTTCTTTGTCTCTCTTGATGTTGTCCACCACATCAAATGCTGCTCCAACTGCTGCAAGTCTATCAACAGCTTCATTCTCTTTTCTGGGTATGGACACAATGTTGAAAGCCTTGAAATCTTCCATGAGATCCCATACCCTACTCTTATAGTTCTTGAGCAGGTCATTTTTAACAGCATTTAGTCCTCTTACTTGATTAGCAACCAGCTCACTGTCTCCAAACACTTGTAAATTCTTGATTCCTAGCTTTCTTGCCCAATGAAGACCTTGGACTAAAGCCTCATATTCAGTAGTGTTATTTGAGCAAGAAAACTGAAATCTAAAGGCTGAATAATATTTCATACCTCTGGGGGACACAATCATAGCTCCTCCTCCAGCTCCTTGTCTACTCCTTGAGCCATCAAAGAATAATTTCCATACTTCATTGTCATCCTTGTACTCTGGCTTGATTAGGTCAGGAAGAGGATGATTCTCTTCATGTAGATAGTAGACACCCAGCTTCAGATTCTTCCATCTCCTTGTAGGGGTCAAAAGCATGTTTTTTATTGGCCCACTCATCTAGAGTCAAATCAGGGATACATCCCAACTTGGTATCTGCTTCATTAGTGTTTAGGAGGTCTTCTTGATCAAAGGCTGAGCAGTTGGCATTGATTGGGCTAGGTACATAGGGTTCAATATGATAGTCAGCAATAGGTTCAGATCTGATTGTGGCCTTTTCCCCATACCTTGTCCTAAAGAGCATGTGTGACCAATCAGCAGACAGGTAGCCTCCAATCTTGGCAGTGAAGTCCCTAGATAGACACAAAGCAAAATGTGGTGGTAAATCTATGATGGACACGTTTTGCAAGACAGTTACATTGGGGCAGGCATGTAGAGTGAGGCTCAGGTCTTGGATGATTCCTACAGTGGTCACTGTTGTCCCATCTAATTGAACTACTCCTCTAGAGATGACTTCATATTTGAGACCCAACTGATCAGCTATTTGTTTGGGCATCACAGAACTACTAGCCCCAGAGTCAATCATACAATTGTGCACTAATTTGTCTCCAATAATCAATGAGACATAGAATGGAGGAGGCCTCAAGTTCTTACCTTGTTGTTCTCCTTGGTTCCTCTCAGGTTGAACTGCATTGGCAAGCACTCTCTCTTGCTGGTTAGGAGGTTGACTTGAACTTGACCAATTTTGCATGGCAGTTTGCAACAGATCTCTCTGCCCTAGAATGGCCAATGACTCCCATAGTGAGATGTTCACACTTGTCTTCTTCATTTGCTCAATAATATTGAATGAGCTATCCTTTTGCTGCCCCTTCCCAGACACATTTCTTTCTTGCACATGGGTTGTTACAACCGGTGCCTGACTGGGTTTGGAAGGTGACTTGGATTGGTTCTGCATGTTGGGAGTTGCTCTTGGAACACCAGGACCTTGTGGAGTGGTGGAAGGTTGAGGGTCACCTGAGTTCAGTGGTTGGCCTTCCCCAAGACTTCTCTTTTTGGACAGTGTGTATTGGCAGCCACACCTTGAGCAGGGGACTGATTCATCCCACAGAAGTCTTCAGCCTACCAATTGACAAGCATAGTCTCTCCTTGAGGTTCACTTTGTTGGAGCTCCTTACTGTTGATCTCCCTCTTGGCCAGATTCTTGTGGTAGCATACTAGTTTGCACCATTAGAGCCTGATTTAGAGCACCATTAAAACACATGGATTGGTTATGTGGCTGACTACATGGAAAACACCAGTCATATTCTTGTGCCATATTGTTCTGTGCAGGGACCAATGCCTTTGATGTTGACATTGTATTTGGATCATAAGACCTGAAAGGCCTAGCAACTTGAGGTTGTCCTTGATTTTGATTCTGATTTGTCAGTCTGAGGTGGTGGCCTATTTTGTTGATACTGGGGTCTAGCTTGATATTGAGCCTGAGGCTGATATGGTCTAGAGCTCTGTGCTTGCTACCTTTTGATGGTTACTAGCTCATTTCCCAAGGTTTTGTAGTTGCTTCATCACTTCTTGAAGCTCTTTAGAGGTGTTAGATGATGAAGTGGAAGTTTCAGCTGAACTTTGATTCCTGGGGGTGGGTATAGGAGCTAATGTAGGCATTTGGCTGGTATCTGGGTTTCCTAACTCAGGGTACAGAGGCATGGATGGCCTAGGAGCAATCTTACCAGCTTGAATCAAATGGTTCTCAGCCCCTATGGAAAGGCTATAGGCTGCTGGCAATGTAGTGCCCCCCATTGACTGAATCATCAGAGAGATATCAGAATTTAAAGCCCTGAGAAAGTATAAGAATGCACCTTCATTTGTAGGCTTTACTGTTGTTGGAATCCTATCCCAGGTCCACTGGAATCTGAGGTTGAAGTCTGTCAGCTGCTCATTGGGGGCTCTCTTGATAGTTGTTAGTTGCTCCAGTAAAGATAAATTATCACCCTTCTCTCCAAATTGGTTATGAAGAGCTGTGCATAGCTGATTCCAAATTTTGAATAGAGCCTACCTCAAGACTTCTGAACCATTGTGAAGCTTTCCCTTTTAGTGAAGAGGAAAGTAACTTGACTGCAATGTCCATTTCATGAATCTCATGGATTGTGCAGACATTGGCAATATCTTGGACATGGTCACCAGGAGAAGTTTGGTTTTCCCCAGTGAAATATGGGATGCTCTTTAATGCTGCAATAGGGACTGGATTTTGTGCATTCAGGGCAAGTGGACTACTGCCAGTGAAGTTGACATATGGATTTGGCTGAGCCATTCTGATCGGTCTGAGCACTCCTCTTGGTTGAATGAATGGTCTACTGGGAGGAGGTGTTGATAAAGCTCTAACTGGTGGAGATGGAGACCTCTGAATTCTTCTTCCTCTCCTATCTCTACCTGGGGATAGACACACGTATTCAAATATACCTTCTTTCCTTGCTCTGGACTGGGTTCTTCTCATGAATCTCTCAAGCTTAGGCTACTGAAACTAGTAGATTTATTTCTTTTGGAGTCACCAGATGTACAATTTTAAAGCTTCTTAAAATTCAGAATCACAACAAGTGTACATCGATCCCTACTGTAATAAGATGGAGACTTCTTAGTCCCACCGGGCATGCCAAAACTGTTAGTGCGAAATCACAACACCCCTAGATGATTTCTAAAGATCTACTTTTCTAAGGCAGAATCATCTGGTGTGATTGCATAACATGGAACTTTTCCTAAGGTGTGGGACCTTACAAATTGGAAAAGCTCTCCAGATTAAAGGTTGGTTCCTTATTCCTCTGTTTAGGTGCATACGTAAGGATTTGCAGAGGATCTATATCTATACCTAGTCTAAGACTTGCCAAGGAGACAGGGATAAAAGAGTACAGAAATAAGAAATAACTAAACTACCAGGTGATGCACCAAAGGAATGATGAATACTTAGTTTGCCTTTGACACAAACCAATAAAATGCATACAATAAACAAACACAGACAGCCAGATCTGTAATGAGAGACCAGATAGAAGCAAAAGAAACAAGAAGGATCTGAGATCGATCACAAACATATTTTATTGCTCTAATAGATTGATACAGTTCATTACAAATAGCCAAAAGGTAGAAACGTATTACAATTTTAAAAGAAGGCCTGAACCCCACAAATCCTTTGCTAGAAGGAGAAGGGAGCCTGCAAAACTAAGAATATCCAACCCTTTACAATGAATCATGTCCCCATATTTATAGAATCGATCTGAGAGAAGAAAAAGGGAGAGAGAAGTGGGAAAACGCGGGTCGAAGCTCAACCACCACTGTTAATGTTTTCTACTGAAATCTTCCCCTAAATCCATCTTTACTGCATCGATCCTTGATTCGGTGCCTTGAAGGAAGAGGAAATGAAGGAAATAGATCGAATTTGATCTGGTTGTTGAGACTGATGATCCTGCATTGAAAGCTTGAAGATGTTTCTCCATTTTTCTTCCACCTACCCTCTCAAAAATTAAAGTTTCAGACTCCCATGGCATAGATGAGGTCGAGATCTTTCCAGCGATATCAGATTCACAATCTCTTGAGCCTTGAGTCGAAAGATATGCCCTTTTGAAGTTTTGCATTGATTCTATACAAATAGGTGGGAAAACAACTTGAAAATGGGTCCCTCTTTTGATTGGGATACGTGGCAGCCAGATTGGGATAAAAATTCAGGTCCACGGGCCCGTAATTTACCTTTTCCCTTTTTCGTGCAAAAAACACAAAAACTCAAAAACCTCTAAGGCCCCGAAACTCCTGGACACGTGGCTCCTTTTGGTTGGCTGGGAAATGCATTTCCATTTTTACCTTTATGCCTTTTGGACAAAAGGAAAATTTTCACTTTTCTCCCCGACGCCCCACCTTGGCTTTGACTCGGGTCTATATGTTGACTTTTTCCCTCTTGGGTGGAGTCGCGGGTCTTTTTATAACTTTTACCCCTTTTGAGGCAAAGGGTGAAAAACTAACCTTTTCCCCGACTCCCGCTTTCCCCTGGGACACGTGTCACCCTGGCGCTTGCTTGGGAACCTTCTCTCCTTTTGACCCTTGAATCAGTGTGTTGAGACACTTGGCAGCCTCCACCGGCCTGTTAATGTTTTGACTTTTCAACTAACTCTATCCCCCTTTGAGGACACGTGGAGGCACCGCGCATGTTTGTAAATCCAACCCAAAGTTTTCCTTTGGAGGAGCGTCGGGTTGACACTTGTCTGCCTCCGCTGCTTTGTGGACTATTCAATGGTCCTTCTTACTTTTTAGACTTTGAGCTACGTGGTGAGCCTTCGCACTCATTTGGGTTTCCACCCTAGGGACTAACTCTTGGAAATGCGCCAGGCTGACACATGGCACTCTCCGCTTGCACTTCTATACTTAACCAATTTCGAAGCCCTCCTTTTGACCCTGTTTGACCCTTGGCTACGTGGAGGGCTGGCGCAAGTTTGAGATTTCCACCCTCGGGGTTCCCTTTGCGAATTTGCGCCAAGCTGACACCTGGCACGCTTCGCTCTTAGCCGAAGACTTTTCAATGCCCCACAATTTTGGGGACTTTGGACGCGTGGAAGCCTGGCGCAAGTTTAGACTTCTCCTTTTGGATTCACCCTTGAAACAGCGTCGTTAAGGCATGTGGCCCTTTCCACTTCTTCCTCCATACTTAGTCATTTTTTTCCCTTTTCCTGAACCAATTCGAGCCCAAGGACTTCAAATCTTCGTTGTTCTTCCTTCTTCTTGGCTTCTTTGTAGCATTGATCCTTATTGTCTGACCCTGCTATTTTATAGTTCTACCTACCTGTAACTTGGAGGATGGATTTAAGATGTAGAAACGGCTCGACAGAGTCATTTTTCTTTCTGTACAGGGTCCTTTGATCTTTCTTGGCCTCCGCCACTCCATTGTTGAATCTTCTTGCAACCAATTTGCAGGATCTGGATGAGTTTTCTCGGGTTCCTTCAAGCGGGGTCATGATTTTCCCTAAAGAATCCAACACAAAGAGAAAGTTTTGTTTTACCACCCAACCTATAGGCATCATTACATGCCTTTACAAATTTTAGAAGACATGCTAGCCTCCCGCAAGCCCATGGGAGAGATATCTAGCTTCCACAAATGTGCACAAGATGTGGGAAAAATTTCACACAAACATATCACATACAAGGCTAACTCAAACACTAAATAAACACAAGATAAACCAACATAAATAAAAGAAGAGAAAACCATTTTCATCCTCAACAATGGGTAAGATTAGATGGGACATCCAAAGTGCCAAAGAGTGTGGTCCAACCATAGGATGCACACTTACAAGATTCTTAACAAAACCTCCATTTATGTCCAATACAACAATCCCTCCTTATTGTTCCATCCATTCTCCTAAAATCCTCATTGGGAGGATTTTCAAACCCATTTGGTTTCCTCTCGAAGGATGGGAAAGGGGGTTCAACCCATATGAACCACCTTCCCCACCTGAAAACATATGAGGGGAATAAAATAACCAACATGGATTGCCCATCAAGCCATGAGGTTTAAGAGGGAAAAATCCTCCCCTCTTCCCCCAAAAAACTCCAAAATCCATCAAGCCATATGATGGATGGAGAAAAATAATACATAACATACCCAAGCAATATACAACACAAGAAACAAAACACTAATTTTGACCATAAGCAAAACTAATATCTAACATGAAAAATAACATAGAGTGATATCGAAGAGCCTACCTCCACAAGCTCTCTAAATCTCTAAGATTTTCTCAATTCCTTGTCCAAGAAAACTCTCACTTCCAAAGCCTCCAAGCACCAAGCAAAAACCAAAAAAAAAATCCTCTTTCTCCCCTATGAGTGATTATTTGAAGAAAAACAAAGTAAATTCTCTCACAAATGAGGGGGTGACATGTGTCACCCCTCTCTTCCCTCCAAGTCAAAGATTCCTAAAATAAAATGGAGAAAAGATAAACTCACTTTTAAACACCTCTCTCCCAAATTTCCCAAAAAGAATATGAGACAAACTTGTGCAAGTTTGTACAATACACACATTCCAATCCATCTTACATGGATGGTGACAAAGGAGATGTTAAATGGGATGGAAACTCCCTCCATGCCTTGAAATTAATCCCCCCTACCTAATAGGTAGGTAACAATGGCTTATTTTCATGCTAATTGAACTTCCAAAACTAAAAGGGGTCATTTAAAATGCCATAAATAGCCCAATTTAGGGTTTGGAAAATTTGGGCACAAGTGTAGAGGATGTGGGACCCACTCAAGGGTGCTCATGTGGCCCAAATCCTTCTTAATTAACATACACTTACAAAAATACAAACTTAATGCAAGTGGGGACCATTAAGTCCCCCAACCTAGTTTACTTAACAAAATTTAACAACCTAAACATAATTAATTTTACTTGAAATACAACATTACAAATGAGGGTCACTCATGGTGTCCAAGTAATAAAAGAAAACAATAAGGCCTCATATAACTAAGATGGTTAGGACTCAGCCCCATGGCTGCTTGTGCATAATTTACGTAGCCTCCCTGAAACCCACGTTCTCTTGTTCCTTGTAACATGCACACTTAATGCACACATTAAATGTATATGCCCAATACAAGTGTAAATCAACTACTCAATAAACAATCAAGTCTAAACATGAAATCTATGATATCACAACATCAACATGGAGTCACAATTTAGGAAACATGCACAATTTTACACCAATTCACCATGTGTTAGCCATCTTATTTCATATGAATGACATATATCCATGTTATCATGTGTTCTCATCAATAATCAAATAAACTATATCAACAAGGTATGCGACTAAACTAAGTGTCCATCATATATCAATTAGGCCCAAATACCATAGCAATATGTTAGTATCCACAACATCTATTAAAATGTGCCAACATACTAATCAAAGCTAAATTGGCGATATGCGCCCAAATCACCATACATGTCCATGAAGATCAAATAACATAACATAATGTCCAAAATATGTCAAATCATAATTATGGGTTAAGAAGTCAGCAGATAACTAAGGTTAGAAAATTTGGGCGCTACAAGTCCCTATGGAGTTGTAAACTTGTAAATTAATATAGTTTTCGTATATTTACATCATGTTCCAACTGTTGAACCTTTTTAGCTTTAGTTGTTTTATTATAATCTTAAACTCCATACAAAAATGCATCAAGTTGTTTGATGTTTTATCTAGCACTTGAAAAATTAAGATGTAAATGGGAAAGCGGTTAATTAAAATGGAAAAGTTATAACACTAGTGAAAAAGAGATTTGAATTTGTTTATCTCAAATTTCAACATAAACGGTATTGTTATGGTGCTTTGAGTATGGTCACAAGCCTATCCTTCACGTGTTAAATTGTTTGAGTCATGTATAAATTAGTGGAAGATGGATATTCCACTTAAAGGTGATCTTTTGTGACCACATCTTTTGGGGTCTCGAATATTTACAAAAATCTTGAGTAAATACTCCAAACCAACATAACTTTCAAACTTGAAAAACTAGTTAGCTAATACTTGACATCTGTAAAAGGGGATGATAATAGAATTATAAGGGCATGTCTTATTGGTTTTGAATAATGGAAAGAAAGATAACGTTTAAATGAAGTGAAATATTAATTTTACTTGATTTAATATTATGTGTAAGAAGATAATTTGTCTTAGAAAAAGTAAATATAAGCGTGAAACTAAGGTTTTCTTTATCCTTTGGTAGTCGTGTGTCGATTGGGGCATATGGTAATTGTTTGTAATGTATAGTGTGGAACCCCACCTTCAATATAGACTTTCTTTTTGAGTTTGTGTTTCAACATAGTTATGACTCATGGTGGTATGTTGGTGTTATAAATTAATAGGGGTTGGTTTCTTAAATAATTACAACGTAAATTGAGACTTAACTTGACAATGTAAATGTAGGAAGAGTAAACTTAAATGAGTAAATTTTGGATATGGTTGGCATGTAAATTGTACACACATTTAGTGATGTAAAGTGGAAAACTTATCTAAAATGTTAGTGTAAATGAAAAATAAAGTAAAAGAGATTTACTCTCGATGTCATAAGTAAAAGAAACAATAAAACTTGTCGCTTGTAAGGATAAGTGATGGTTTGGGTGAATGCTATAAGTGGGAAGATTCAATGTTTAAGCAGAAGAAAATTTGTAAGGTTGAAAATTTAAATCCAATAACACATATGCATATTCATAAGAAATTAACCTTTCATTTCATTTTGTCCTCGTAATTATATCATTTTATGCTCATTTGAGTGGATGTGGATTGGCATTTTCATCTCTTTTGTGAGGGTGTACATGCTCAAGAATTGTAGTTACTTCTTACCCTTTCCCTACACTAAAGGAGTAATTGAATATAATGTAATCATGAAATATGCATATAGTAATGATTTAAAATAACTTTCATTCATCTCCCTTTTAATTTTGAGTATAGGCTTCACTTAGGCTCAATTAGGTGTATTGTAACACCCACATTTTCCCCACTCAAACCCACGATGAACCCGATAGCAAAACGTGAAAATTATGGAATAACTTTTTTTTGAAAGGTTACAAGGCCTTATCTAGAATATTAATTATCCCGATTATAAAATTTTAAACAATTACAAGGCAGTCAGAACTAAAATAATGATTAATATTTTAAGCCCAATTCCAAAATGATGCTACGATTTAATTATTTCTCTTCTAGACTCAAATATTTATTTAAATAATCCTCATTTAGCTTTTCATTATTTAACTCCATTAATTATTTTTTAAAAATAATTTATTAAAATTCCATAACCAATTTTATCTTAAATCATACAAGGATAGTAATCTTGCATTGTTAAATGCATGTAATTTATAATAAGTTATTATTCTTAAAGGGCATGATACACAACTTAGTATAGTCCCTTAGGCCCCCAATTAACATTACACACACATATTTTATTTAATTCATTCCCACCTAAATACCCCATCACTTATGTGATGTAGGGTTCATCCTACACCAGTAGATCTAACCTTTCTCAGCCCTTTGATTTAGGTTAAACAAGGTAACCCTAGAAATCCTTATGGAATGACATATATTTATTTCTTAAACCTATTCTCTCATTTTCTCTTGTAAGGAGGAGGAGAGGATGAATTCATAGAGGCCATTAGAGATGGTTGGAAGCTCTCCTTTGTTAAGTTCTTGCATTTAGGGAAAAGATCTACCCATTTCCTTTTTGGGTTTTGGTCCATCTTCTTTATTTGTTTTAATAAAGTGATATAATTGCAAGTTGAATGTGTAGACAATAAGCACATACTCATTTTGGGTAGAAAGAAGAAGTCCTACATATTTATTATGTATACATATATATTTACACCGAAGGCATTCCCCCTGTGGTAGAGGACCTCCGGACGTTTCTACAACTGTCCTAAATTTGACATCCTTTTAGACGTTTTTCAAACGGGATTAAATTTGACAGTTATTTGGACGTCATTTTTACTTTGCATGCAATTTTTGACTTTCTATTTTTAAGATCCTATTTTTAACTGTTGTTTTTTCGATTTCGCCTTATTTTATAAATAAGGAGTTTGTATTGGTTATCTCGTCAAATAAGGAGTTCATTTTTGTGAAAGAGAGATCCGAGAAAGTGAAGGGAGTTGACAGACAGTGTTTGGTATGTAAATTTTCTTTTCCTTGTTTCACCTTTGGTATTGTGATTTCTTTTCTGTCGGTTATGCTTTTAGGAATGGCCACAGTAGATGCTTGAGTTTGTACAGTTTTTTTTTTTTTTAAATTTGCTCCTTAGTGCCACTCCTTTGTAAGTATATGAAAAATATTTGCTCTGTGAAGATTGAGTTGAGCCATGATTGGGAATATATTTTGAGCTTTGAATAGGTAGCACATCAGATCCCATTAAAGCCATGAGATCATAATAGCAAAATAATTATATAATATTCGAAGAAACATTAACTATTTATAACCTTCTGAGGGGAATACAAAGATGTCAGTGAGAAGGAAACAATCACTTTAGTATTTTTGTGGTCGACAACATCAGTCATGCCATTTGAATAATGAATGCCTTACTCCTTCCGCCCTAAACATATCTCTACTTTTCATACATTATACTTTTTTAAAAGATGGAAATATACAATGTTTTGTGCCAAAAGATTAGACTGATTCCATGATATTTTGGTAACCTCAGACCTACATTAATTATTCTCAAATTAGCAGAGATTTTAATAGTTAAGCTCTTGCTCTCTTTAGGACTACGGATAAAAAGGAAAAACCAATTGTGGTATAATATATTATGTTGTTGTTCATAATTCACATTAAAAAAAACTCTACTATTAGAGCAATTAGCTAACAATTTAGTTCAAAATAGACTACAATCTAAACTGTTTTATCGGAGGAACCGTTTCATCTGCTAGAAGTTTTTTGTTTTCTTGGGTCTTATTGTAGAAGTATACACAATTATAGTTATTCAAAGCTTGGAAGTTTATAAATCCACTAATCTTGGATTTTTCTTACATTATACTTTTTAAAAGCTTGAAATATACAATGTTTTGTGCAAAAAATCAGACTGATTCCACGGTATTTGGTAACCTTGATTCCCAGTTACAAAAAATATTCTTGAGTATCTTAATGCTAAAGAGAGATTGTACTGAATGGCTTCATTTTGTCCTTCAAAATAATTGATTTGTTATTATGATATGCTTATACAAGCAGCATTTTTCCAACATATTTTCCTTTTTCTTGGGTAATACTTCAAGATCTGATGGAGAAGTTCAGTCCGGGCTTAAAATGCTTCAATTTATTTTATGTTTCCAAATATGGTATGCAACTTTAAATGTATGAACCTGTAACATAATTAAATGTACACATACCACATTACAATGTAATGTTTCAACTAAATTCCTACACTACAACTATCAATCACACACATTATCAATTGTATAATAAATGTTTCTCCAACAAAACACCAACTAAACAACCGATGCACAACTAATAACATCAACTATAAAATTGATTAACTATTGAAAATGATATCACAAGTAATCATGTACGGATTTATAACAAGTTTGAAATGTAGAACCAACCTTCAGATTAAGTGGATCAATAATAATTGTACCTCTAAATCAAATAACATATACCATTTAGTGTTCACATCTCAAGAAACACATATGATTGCTAGTACTAAAAAAAGTTTATTTAATTTCGTTTTAGAAAACAAGACCCGATTATATATATATATATATATATATATATATATATATATATATCGCATAATACCCAGACTGAGCTCGAAACTATTAAAGCGCACTATATAACAATATCATGGAAGCAATAGAAAATGGGTTGTATAAAAAATATAGCAGTGGGTTTAGTTTTTTTTTGTTTATATATGGGTTGGGGTGGGGTCGGCGCCCCTCCCCCCAAAACAAAAAAAAACTAAACCCACTGCTGTATTTTTTAAATAAAACATGGGTTGGGGTGGGGTCGGCACTCCTCCCCCCTAACCTTATAACTTAAACAGTAAAAGATTGGCCGTAACCTAACCCCTAATCCAACGCATTCAACCCCATTTTTTGCATAATAAATTTTATTTCCTTTAATCATATTGCTATTCATTTTACAATCAAGTCATATATTTGGGTTTTAAAATTAATCTTAATTACAAAAAAAATGACAAAGTATATAGCTAACATCCCTTCTAATGTATTTTGCAACATTTGTTTTGGCTTTAATAGAAAATCAGTATTGTCAATCACACCCCTTATCAACTTCAACTACAAAAGTAATAATTGTCTGTCTAAATCTAATAACATATACCATTTAGTTTTCACATTGCATTGTACACATGCCATTGCTTACTATGCGGTACTTGCTAACTATGTGCAACATTGATGCGGTATTCTAGAAGAGCTCAGGAATTTCAAGACAGTCGAGAGTCCATTTCCTGACGAATTTTTTCGGCATTTTGAGTTTCTCTAGGATGTGGTAGCTCGGAGGCCAACTCGGCCATAGTGGCAAACATAGAGGTGAAAGGAGTGAGCTTGAAACTCACAAGGCTCGGTGAGCTCCATGATAACATGGAAAGATCATAGTGATCAAGAGCTCGGTGGAGAGCTCGTCATAATTGTCGAATTGAGTTGTAAGAGGTGATTCCAGCAATCACATGTGTACAATGCAATGTGAACACAAATGGTATATCGTTATTAGATTTAGAAAGACAATTACTACTTTTGTAGTTGAGGTTGATAAGGCGTGTGATTGATGATACTGATTTTCTATTAAAGCCAGAACAAATGTTGCAAAATACATTAGAAGGGATGTTAGATAATAGTTAGTTGTGTAATAATTGAATACAAATGCAAGTGAGACATGTAATTTTGCTAATACTCACTCTCAAGAATGTAGTGAATGTGAAGTGTTGTTGTCAAAGTATATTGAAAGAATGACTAAGTGTTTTAACATATTATCTCTCCATGAAACTAAAATGAGACAGAATATGCAATTATATATAAACAAATCTGAAATGTTTATGGTACATTCCAAATTTCTTTTTTACCTCAAGAGTTTGAGAGCATCAATGTTAGAGTTTATTTTGTGCATATCTTACAATCATAGCATTCCATGAGACCACATTTCTTTGAGGCATTTTGATACAAAAAAAAAACATATATGTTATTTGTGTTAGAGGGATAGTTTTTACTTTTGTATTTGTGTTTGTTAAAAACTATGGGTGATTGATTTTGTATGTGTAGAATATAGATGATTCACTTCATTTAAAATGCACAAACATGAGGTCCAACCCTTAAAACTATTCAAAATCCAAAAAAGTGATATAATGTACAAAGCTTTGGATGGAAACAACTATAAATTGCATTGTTCTTTCTCAACATTTTAAAATTGTAGGTATTTGTGTGCAGATGAAGACATTAAAAATGTGTTGTTGTTGGTTAACATAAAGAAACATGCAACACTAAAAAGGAAAAATTGAACATGTATGTTGAAAAGTGTAATTTTGTAATTGAAGATATATAGACCAACCACTTCATTTAAAGGTTTCATCTCTTCATTTCTAAGTTGTTACAAATTCGTACATATACATTTTCAAATCTCATATCATGAGTGGTATCGTTTTGCAGACTATTTTATTTGAACTTAACATGAGAAGAATTATATCATGAATGGTAGCCTTTTGAGGGTAATTTTATATCCGGTAAAAATGAGTAAATTTGATACCCCTTGAACGGAAATGGCATCTAAGATAGAAGAAGTGTTGAGTAAAGTAGTAGTGGAGGTGCTATCAAAGTAGAGTGTAGTATTTACGAAGGGTTGAGTGATAGTAATCTTGCTTCCTCATTTCTTCTTGCTCCAAGTGTTGCTACGTGTGCCATTTTTTAAACCTTTCGAATGAAAAAGGAGGTGAAATGCGTAGATTTACAAGTGAGGCAACTCTGGAGAAAGTTGTGAATGTCAGACCCTACCTTTCATTGGTTCTAATATCAACAGTTGCTCTATGCACAGTAAGTCCCTGGGACTTGTGGATAGTTAATGCCTAGGCCATTTTAAGCGGCAATTGTCTTCATATTCCCTCTCGAAATAGGGGGTATCGGAATATGTAACGGGTTGGAGGGATCCCAACATGGGCCGTTGTATCTATCAATTTTGACAACAATAAATAAAGGTAATGTGGTGGTGGCATTGATGCATCATAGACAATGTCGGTGATTGTTCCTGTAGCATCATTTACGAGGCCTGCGTCAACCCATAAATTTGTAATAAGCATGATTTTTTGTTGTTTGCACAACAAAACTTTGTGCTCCAACTGATCATCATCAAGATTTCTTGGTCCAACCCACCTGTTACTTTCAAAATGGATTGGGTGATTGGAACGTTCAATGCCTTCAGCATCTAAAGGTTGTGGGAGTCCACGAGGTCGTTTTTTGCAAACAAATGTGGTGCATCCTTAAATTTTTTGAGCTCTTGCTGATTTAGGTGTGTGTCTGTGCGAGACATTAGGAGTTCCCATATCCTCAATAAGAGGGGTTGAATCTCGCATGTTAAGTAGTAAATTCCAAAATGAAACTTATGCATCGGTTGTTCCTTGTTGACGAAATATAGTTTGCAATGTAATGGAAGAATGAAATCCCTTCCAAAGGGTGGCTCCATAGGATTTACTTGCATAAAGAGGACTGTCCATAACTGGTGGTAATTTCCACAAAGGTCTCGAGGAGGATGACTGATATGTTTCCAAATTCAGATGTTTTTGAGTGTGGGAAAGCCTCACGTAGCCTACTGTCAATTTTTCCTAGCAACTTTGGGTTGATGAAACTCATTTCATCAATAAGAACATATTCTATATGTTTTAGTGACTCTTGAAAAGAAGATAATGCATGGCCTTCAAGGGGTTTTAATTCTTTGATTGGAATGAAGGTACTTTGCTACTGAAGTAATGTTTTGTGGGAAACTTATGGTGTGTCCTGAGTATTTGTATTTTCCTCCACGTACTTGGGTGACTTGCAGTAATGGATTGACTCGTGTGATAAGCATCTCCTCAATTTGGGTTAAAGATGCAAGAATGGTAGGATTCTTTTCAGGGTCCATGTTGTTCCACGAAGAGAAGCGATGACCGTGTTTTTCAGATTTGCATCTGCTACAGGAGGGAAAGCCTTCAAAGGAAATTGTTTTAATTCCAGGGTAATTTTCCAAACAAATTGAGAAAGTTTGGATTGTTTCCAACAAATCTATTCTTTTGCGAAATGACATTGGGCTTCAATAGTCTGCGATGAGGGCAAAATATGGGAAGTCTTTGTGTATGGGAAGGGGTGGGGTGTTTTGTTTGGGTCGATTGTGGATTCATAAGGTGGAAAGTAGATAGAAGGAGAGGAGGAATTGGTTGTACATGTCTGAGAAATTGAAGAAAAGTCGGTACTTGCGAAAGTTTCTTGTGGCGGCACAAGAAAATGGGGAGGCGTGGTAGTAGTTAGCAAATATGGGTTCGTACAGAAGGAATTGGTATGGTTGTGCAAATTTGTTTCCATGGAAGTTACATGTGGAATGTTGGCTATAAATCCTTCAGTAGTTGTATTTGTTGGAAAGTTTGGAATGACAGGGAATGGTAGGTTGTTGGTCGATGTAAGTTGATAGATATTTGAGATTGCCATTGTTCTACGCTCTGGGTGATGACGTCTCAGCTCAAAATTTATGTGAAATTTATTTTTTGCGTAGTTCTCTCTTCATCGGGCTCGGTTTGCAGGAGTTGACATGATTGCGAAGTGACACACCTATGGAGTACCACCTATTGGGAAAAAAATGACATGTCGGTCAGTAATGAACGATGCATTATTTGTTGACATACAAAAAAACTTTATACAATAAATTATATACAATTGTAATGCATGTGGAGTTCCAATTGGAACTACGTGTAAGAGGTATCATTTTGAGGATTAAAAATCTACATTTGTTGCTTAAGGAAATTAATATTAGTTATGTGGAAAGATACAGTACGTTCCAATAGTATACGATGATGCAAATACGTACATAATATAAGTGCAAGTAATTATCATTTATTTTCTTTAAAGATATCTCAATCCACATAGTAGGAGGAGGCAATAGTATGTCAGAATCAATAAACTCTATACATTTGAAATGCATGTGGAGTTCTAATGGGAACTAATCATAAGAGGTAACAATTTGAGGATAAAAAACTTTTATGTGTTTCCTAAGGAAAAGAATATTTGTTATATGGAAAGATACAATACGTTCTAATAGTATATAAGGATGAAAATACGTACATAATAAAAGTGCAAGTTAAATGCATTTATTTTCTTAAAATTACTTACAATCCACATAGTAGTAGGTGACAATAGTATGTCAGTTTATAAGGAACTACAGAAGTTTTCTATTGAAGCAAGGGAAAAGGGCGAAACATAGATATGAAATAAGCAACATAGTTATGGTGATAGTTCAAAGTATAGAATGGGATGGGTGAGAGTGTAAAGTTTGAAGGGACGGATACATTAGAAGTATTTGCATAAAGAAGGTTATTGAGGAGTTGCATTGTTATCCACTTTCTTAGAACTGAGGATGACACATTTCAATCTGTTGTTTCCGCAGTATGTCTCTTTTTTCAGGGAAAGTGTGAAGCAGTATTCGTTGCCGATTACATTGCTTGTAATTTCACTAGTCACGTCTTCATCTATAGACAATAGGTGGAGATCGCTAGCTTCAACACCCATGATCGACTCAATTGTCTCATCAAAAGCTGTAACTAACTGAAGTTCTCATGTTGGGTCCTTTAGATCGATCCTGAGTGCATATCTATAATCATAGTTCTGAAGTTGTATGTTACAACTCGAACATAACCATGAACCATTACCATTCTCTCTCACCTTTTTCCTGCATTTTTTTTCACCTTTTTGAAGAGGACATGCCTTGTAAAATAAGTACGCCAATGGCCGCCAATCATATTGGATTGGTCAATATAGAAAGAAAGTATGGTATGGCCACCAATCAGATTGCTTTCTATGCAAGCATGTCTACTATGAACATTTTGTGTAGTGCTGAACATGATTAAGCAATTCTTCAAGGTCCGCATATGGGGAGGAGGATATAATTTTTACTGTATATAGCAAACAAGGGTCGTTTAGGAGTGACCTGTGAACAAAATCCAAGCGGTTGCAAGCCAGATGGGGGTTCTAGGCAGACACGAACTTATCAAAGTATTGTTTTGTTGCCTCAATAACTTCATCTCATATTATGATATTTTTTCTTCATTTAAAAAATTTCCCGTGTAAAGTAAGCCTCCACCCCTGTTCCAAAGCTCACATTTTGGCACAAGTTAAGTGGATGCCAGTAAAGGTTGATGATCTGATTTGATATCTGCCAATTTCATGTGCTAATAAATAAATCTCTAACGATTTTTCAACAAGCCTATTTTGCATACTAAGCAATAATTGCAGTCATAACTGCATCTCATATTATGTTTCTATTTCTCCATGATCTTGTTTTGTAATTCTAATGGCACTCATTGGACTTCTCAAGGAATCACTTCTGTAAAGTCCTTAGAAAATATGAATTGTGATAGACACAAGCCATGAATAATGACTAAAAAGGAGGATGAATTTGTTTGAAAACTCACAAGGTTCATATAGCCTAAACAAAGGCTTAAAATTATCCTAGTCTGCAACTCATATACTTTATGTGGACCACTTTCCAACAGAGTTCTTACAATTAATACATGCACATTGTGAAGAATGCCACTAACTCAACACAAGGCCATAAATAGAAGGCCTAAGGATGTTTGTTACAATCAGATTCCATCTAATACCCCAAAAATCCTTTAACAAGCTTACAAGATAAGGTTTGTTAGATTGGGGTTTTAATTGAACCCCAATTAAAGAATTTGCTAATACTGAAAGACATACCAAAATAATATCCATGGATAAATACATATGAATGTCATAAAGCACCAAAATCAAGCTCTCAGGAATCCGGTGTCCGAAAGAATATGAATTATAATTGGTGCCAAAAGGCATCCTTTTATACTTAAATTTACCCCTAAATGACATCCCTTTAGAATAAAATTTTCCAATTTTTTTAATTTCCCTGTGTATGCCTGTATGTAAATTTTTTAAAGTAAAATACGTGTGTACAAGGCAGTTAACAATTTGAAAAAATGCTTCGTAGGGGTGTTGAAGAACCATGAAACCTTTTACAGTATTCTCTTAAGTTCAATGCCAAAATAAGAGCTTGAATATTTGGGTGTGGATATAAATAAAGAAACAATATTTTTAACACAGTTGTGACCCTAGTAGAATGTAGAAATATATTATACACAAGTCCAGATGAGTTCTATGTAAAATCAAATAAATGTGGTGTCATGGTTGTGATGCCAGGGTCTACAAAAAATGGGTTATTTCCCTGGAAAAGAAACAAGCAGATGTAAATCTATCAGTCCCTGAAATAATGTGCATCAAAATGCATATAATGAAGCAAATAAAAACACCCGTTGTCCAAATAATAGTATCAGAATGTAATGAAAGAAAATAAAAAACACTACAGATGAAATCTATCATTGCCCAGTGAGTGGAAACCTCACCAAACTACAGATGGGATAACGTGGCTTTGCCTTGCGCTTTGGGTAAACTGATCTACCTTTCGATGTGAATGGAAGTGAATCTGTTTGCTCTGCATTTTCCATGCAACCGCCATGGCTGGGAGCTTGGCGTGTGACATTCATGGGTCATTCATTTTGAAAAACACCCACCTTACATGTGCATGAAAAAAGGGTAAAACATAAACATAATGGTCCGGATGTAAGTTGAAACAATGTAAAAAATCTGAATTTAGAAGACAATGAATCCAAAAAGTTGGGTTTTAAACTTACATCTCTGGGAATTGAAGAACATGAGGGCCTTACGAAGAGCCTACGTGTAATCTTCAGGTGGCAGAGGGGAATGGTGGTGCCTAGGAACTGTCTTGACAATGAGGATCATGAGGCTAGCAATAAAACCAGAGACTAAGAAGGATATAACAATCCACTTAAAGACAATTCTATTGTAAACGAATGCATACTTCTTCTTCTTCTATTCACCAGGGACCAACAACCAACTCTGCTAAGTCTCATCGAGCTTCCTAGACAAGGTTGCTCTGTCAAATTCCTGCAGGCTAATGGAGGAGGCGGAGGTATGGAAAATGGACATTTCGGCTACTGCTCAACATAGGCAGCAATGGCGGTGAGATGCACAACAACTGGTGTTGGGTGCGAGGTAGACGAGTGGTGGAGAGAAGTTAACATGCAATAAAATCCGCATGCATTGGAGTTAATGGCATTATTTTTCTCTAGATCACATGTAATAACTTCCATCTTTAGCTTGGCCGCACCCGAATGCAATTTGGGGCATGAGGGTGGGCACAGTGAAGGTCTCATAGGCTAGATCACCAGCGGTGAAGGAATTATCTCCATACTGGTACTGGTATTTGTAATCCAGACTGCAAGACTACGACGGAAGTGCTTTACAGAAAGAACTCAAATAGCGAAGCTTAGCGTATGTTTGCGATTTGGAGGGGTCGAAGATTTGGCCAAGCTGGGTAACGCATTTGCTGCACAGCTTGCACTGCATCTAGATCAGATCATTGCCTATGTCAAAACAAGATCATCCAAACCAAGATCATGGAGAAATAGAAACATAAAAAGAATGGAGAATGGAGAGATTCGATGGTAATAGCTCGAAAAAAACGTCCAAATGGCTGAAAACGTCTAAACGACTATCAAATTTGACACAGTCACAGAAACGTCTGGAGGTCCTTTACCATAGGGGGAACGCCTTCGGCGTTAAATGAAACTTTATTTCATTCAACCACGATTGCCAATAATACCAACAAAATCGACACTCCCTTTTCTTTCAACTTGGATAACATTCATATTTACAGGATCCTTATTTGCATTTCAAAGTGGTTACAAGGTTGGACCATTTTGATAAAGTAGTTCAAGCCATAATAAACCAATTACAAGAATCTAACCAGTGGGTAAGATTACATCCAATTTACTATTGGTACAATTTACTAATTGAAGAGTATTAATAGTGCAAGATGCATCTTCACATGTCTTTATTCAACAAGAGAACTTCATTTATTGAGCTCCACCATCTTATCAAACCATGCACACAACAAAATGGGGGAGTAGGCAACACTCTCCACCCAAAAAAAATATCCAATGAGAAAGAGAAGCCTTCTTCCTCATTGGCCCCCGAGACCCAGCAAGGAAGCAATGAGGGCTATTTAGATAACCATGGCAACTCAAAAATGGTTTCCACACACACACACACATTCAATCAAGAAAACAATGAAATAACCCAATACCAATTTATTTACAACTAACCAACAAATATCAAAACATAAAGGCTTCATGCTAAAGACATTGAGGAGACAGGAACATGGGGGTCCTTTTTATTACTCCCAAGAGCTTGGGTGTCTACCTATGAACCTCCAAAAAAACCATCACAATACACACAACACTCTTATGCCTCCCTCAAAGAAGATACACCACTATTATGCCTCCCTCAATAAATCAACCCACTCTTATGCATCCCCCACTCTTATGCCTCCCTCAAGAAATGAAAAGATAAACACAAATCATATTTATCAACAAGGTGGACATCCCAACCCAACTTTCTCCTAAAACACCCAAAAACATTTCTTTTATGCCTCCCTCAAATTTTTACCCCCATTTCCATTTCTCCCACAACCTAAGAATCAAGTCTATTTCCCACAATCATAACCAATATAACAATCAACATCTACACATAAGAGCACAACAAAATAACAAGGTAAAAACAAAGGTGGAGATCTACCTCACAAATGAAGAGTACCAATACACAACAAGCTCCAAGCATTCCAAATTCCTAAGCAACCACCATCAAATCCAAGCTCCATTCTCAAGTAAGATATCCAAAATTACAAGCATTCCCAAAAAAAAAAAGCAAGTAACCCCCAAAACTTCCCAAAACTCCAATAAATAGTAAAGAGGGAGAGGAAGATGATGTGGATCCATGTAGGATGCCACATCATTTATTTTCCATCCCACATCACCCAAGTTAAACCCACACCCCAAGGCATAATAAAAGGTTGGTTGAGAGGAATGACAACCTTTTTACACACACAACTCTAACCCACACCCCTTAAGGACAAAATTTAAACACATGTAAGAAAGTGTAATTAAGTCTAACCTTTTTACTTCTAAAACACATAATGGGGTTTATTTTTTACCCCCAACCCATCGATAGGGTTGGTATAAGAAATTAAGAGGTGTGGGACAACTTTAAATTCTCCCATAAGCCTCCAAAAATGGCCCTTTAGCCAAAATCCAAGTTTCCCAAGTAGGGTGGAGTGTACAACACTCAAAATCACATTCACTCAACTAATAAACACAAGAACCAAATACCCAACCACTCTAATAAATGAATCCTTGTCACATCCAAAATTAGCTTATTGATATGATTAGTTCACTTAATTAAGACACATAAACCAATTAATGATCAAAGAGAATTACATCACAAATTAAATCAGATACACCAAAATTAAATAAAAGAAAGGAAAAAAAATACACACAAACCCCTTGGTCACAATTGGGGTCATCCCCCCATGGGAACCCCCTAACAACAAATAACAAGACAAAAACATTACACAAGTTGCCATGGTGACCAGTTTCCAATACCCCATATTCCTTCGTTGTTGGTCTCCTATCCCTTGTAGTTTCTTGTGATATAATTACCTGCAAAAATCACACAATACCCTTCTGGCCTCATGGCCATATTAATGATGTCGAACTAATAAAACGCTTATATCTACATATCAATTTCACATCAAATATCATAACTACTATTTCTAAGACCAAGTAATTGAAAAATTACTCCAATTTCCAACAACTACAACCTTATCAAATGAGACACTTGTGTAGGTCTCAAGGTTGCCAAGTATGATAACAACCGGGAATTGTTTGTCCATATTGTTGGCACCATCCATAGGCATCTAGGGTGTAGAGTTTTAATATAGGGTGGGATGGGTCCATTGTTGCCAACTGAAGAAAAAACAATTATGCCTGTCTCCATTGCCTTAAATGTTGTGATGCTTTGTGAATCCTAGCATGTTTGGGCATGTTTCTATGTCGCAGCGAAATGTAAGCAAAAACACATGATTCAGGTCAAAGAAATGTAGAATATTTTCATTTTATGTATTCTTTGAACATCTCTTATCTAACCACTCACATTGCTAGTTATCAAATTTTAACTATATTTTCAAAAATATAAATGACACATACACACATAAGATTTTTAACTACAATGCGAACAAAAAAATAAGAGCCTTCTCATAGAGAAGCTTCGTCCAAGTAAATCTAAATGTAAATGAAAAACATTTAATTTATAAAGTGAGAGTTTGGTACCCTTTCCTATGACGGCATGGTGATAGTTGTCAATGCATGCCCTTAGTATCTGGAACACTAACTCCCCCCTTGCCATTTTACTCTGGCAAATGCTCCTTGCAAACACAAATTTCTTCTATTGTTTTTATAAATGGCGTGAATGATGGTATCTTTCGGATGGGTTTGTCCTTTGTTAAATTGACTCCCTACTCGTCATATCCACTCCCTCCTCTAATGTTTTCCTCTGCCAAATTCTCATTGCAGATGTCCATTTCTTCTATTGTTTTTATTTTCCTACGAAAGTAAGAGACCCCTTGCCTTTTTTGTAATTATGTTGTCATATATACATTGAAATTTTGATGTATACATATTTTTAAAAAATGCAAGCAATAAATCAAAATTTTATGTGGTATTCATGATACGTGATATGTGTGTGTGTGTCAAATTTAGTTTAAAAGGGATAACATTGTTGTACGAATGCATGTCAATATGAATGTCACAAATTGGGCCAAATGTTGTAGTGGGAATTCCATTACATAACGAGGCAAAGGGAGATGTGGACCTATCATACCCAGTTATGCAAATTCATGTTCGGATGAGGGGGTTGGTTTCCTAATGAAAAATGGGGTTCAACTCCACTCAACCTTCTATTTACTTCAATGGTATGAAAAAAACCCATAGGAATTCCATTGCATTCTGAAGACAAAGAACTAACTAACAATTGACTTTGCTTCTAACATGTGTTTCCCACTCAACCCATGATTGCATGGGAAAGGTAAGTATGGTTTTGTAGTATCCATAATATAACATCCCAGTATTTGAGAACTTAGATTTGGAGCAACATTTGGATCCCTTTCTAGATGTTCTAATTTGAAGTGTATGTCCACACCCACGTACTTTGGATGGTTAAGCACACACATCAAAGTGGGGTAAAATATAGACCACTCAAAAATGACCTTAACATTTATTTCATATTATTTGTCTACGTATGGGTGAATTGTCCATATTTGACATTATTGAACCATTATAACGATGTTTAAGTCTTGAAATAACATCCCTATATCTCCATGCAACCCTCACATCTACCTCATGCCCATCGTCATCTATAACCAGGATTGTCGTACAATTCTTACATATCAAGATCATCCATGCATCCTTACACATATCAAGGTTGCCTATAACATCCTCAAAAAATACTGAAACACATTTAGAAACTGACTTAATGATTGCATGCATCACGAACATATATAAACTCAATAACCTTACTTTATAAGGTGTCACAGTTATAAACCATAATTAACTTAAAATTTGTCATTGGATGTCACTTCGATCAACATATTGGACATCAATTTGATCAATTATGAAACTAATTGACGTGCACTCCTAAAATTTGGAGGAAATAAGTGTTTATGACAAATATAAGGACATACATGATACATCAATGAAGTGGTATATATGGTGCATGTAAAATTATAATAAATTAGTCATTTATTATTTACAAAAAAACTGAATTGGTTTTTGAAAGCCACCAGGGGAAATTACAGTTCTCAAAAATATTGATATACTTAATATATAAATTAATTAAAAACTGATGGTGATATTATAAATAAAGGCGGGAGAGCCGGTGATTTCAAATTTTTGCAATTATTTAGATATATCCGTGTATTAAAAAAATCATTTTAACTCATTTGTATTCAATAGTTTACCCACCATTTACAGTTTATACCTAGCTAAATTAGTAAAAATAAATGTAACTTTATGAATGCTCATTTCCAAACCTAATTTAATTTAGTAAACCAATCCTAGTTGTCAATGGCATTGGGACCATAGCAAGCATTTAACGTGGGATTCCAAATCCACTGCACCAAAAATTTCCATCTTATGCCGTTCAAATTGTAGGATGCCCCTGTTGCGTCATTCAGCACCTGCCCCGCGTAGTCCCCTCTACCACCAGTGCCATACACGCCGACGCACAGGTCAGAAATTTCCGTCAGCGACGTGGGGTCTTCACCTGCATACCACGTGTTCATAAGTGGGTTCGACGACAACTCAGCTAGCTCGTGGCCAATCACACTCACCATCCCCTCCATGCCGATGTCATCGTTGGGTGACCTAAACACATTGAATCCGGTTTTCACCACGTAGGACGACACAGCAAACGGGAAGGTGCACACGTCAGCGCACTGTTTCCCCACCCACGCGTAGGGCAGTGTGGAGCCAACGATGGAGGGGAAAGTGAAATAATGAAGCCCACAAACTGCCCGGTAGAAGTTTTGCATGCCCACGTCCTCTGATGTCAGCAGGAGATAGACCCCATTCTTGTGATCTATATGCAGGGGATTAGAACCCGCACTGACGGCATTTTTTTATCATAGACTGGACCATCAAACGAGTGAGTAGCTTCCCGTGGGAGTAATCGTCGATGAACTTGGAGCCCAAAACCACATTTTTGATGATATTTTTTCTCGTTTGGTTAGTGTACATCCGAACCATCTTCCACCACTCGCTCACAGAGGCAGAAGGAGACCTGGTTTCCGAGATGGAAAGCAAGAAATCCTTTATTATTCGCTTGTTGTTGGGGTTCCAGTCGACATACCAGATAACATGGACGGTAATGTCGCCAATTAGCACAGGGCCCATATGGTACTTGACATGAACCAGATCAGTTTTTTGAAAAAAAGTCCAAACGGCCGAAATTTTGAAAAAACGTCCAAACAGTTGTAAAAGCGTCAAATTTAGCACAGTTGTAGAAACATCTGGAAGTGCCTTTCCTTTAAATTTTCCTTCAAAATTAGGCATGTGACAAACTACCTCCTAAATCCCACAAGCATCTAGATACAATCCTCATGGTCGCAGCCATGGCAGCCTAATTATGCAATCCCCAAGATAAAACATTATCATCGCTTTAATTTTGTGATACGGTAATTCTACTTAGGATAAGATGGGTTGCTTTTTGCATGTAATGTTTTTTGCGAGGTTTCAGTCGCGCCGATCTGAAAACCTAACCCTAGATATTCTCCCTCTTGTGATTGGTTTAGGGTTTTCTGTGAAATGGCAGTTACATGTTTTATTGCTGAGAGAGAGGAGTTGTAGAATACTGAGCGCAGTGGAAGTTTGATCGTCCACCGTAAACATATTCACCTCGAGAAATAGCAGAGGCTATAGGGCCCTGAGCAAGAGGAAGTGACTTGGATGCCCTATCCATCAATCATATTTGAAACTGTATATTTGATTAATGCATGTTAGTACACATGGGCGCCTAATCGGAATGACCTCCACTCTTGCGCCAGAGACTATACATAGTGGGTATTTATTGAAATCTACATCTTCCCCTAGTGATGGTTGAGGGTCACTGTTTCGGCATTGTGGTGGATCGAATAGTAGACAGAGCCTCCTGCCATGGTCGATCAGTAGTTCCACGCCCAGGGATTAGTGCTGAAGGGTTTGTTCTCCAACGCGCCTGAGATCCAGTAAGAGCTCTCACTCTGTCTGCAGTGTTGTTAACCCGACCCCTGTTGTTTCCACGCTCCTCTCCTGCCAGTTGTATTGGAGTCATCATAATTTGTGAGGAGAATATGCACTTGTTTTGTGAATATTGCAGTCCATGGGTTGCCCTCCGCTTCAGACATTCCATCAAGCTATTAGATGTTACCTGCCAGTAAATCAAATTACATTGTTGCATTGTTGAAAGTGGCAGTTTGTCCTCTGACCATGAATCTGGTAAGTATTTACATGCTTCATTAGGGTCTTAAGCAGCCCCTGCGAACACGTATTGAAAGAGAACTTGTTTCTCCAATAGTTCTACTACTTCATATTTAAATATGAGGCTTACAAAGCTCTGTTATTGAAGTTTTTCCACTTTGCACGATATGTCACTACAGGATAATAGTATGATGGTAGATCTACCCTGGTTTGTACACTGCATTGGGAAAGTTTGGGTGGTGGACACCATCAGGGAAGTTCATGAGATTGAGCTTTTGTTTGCAGAGAAGTGTTGATGTAGATTACATGTAGAGAAGTTGCAGATCTTGAGGCTTCCTCCAGAAATTGTAGATATTTGGGACTTGTTGCAGCATCTGCCAATGAATAACTAATCTTTTCACTGGCCATCCTATATACCCCAACCTGGCACATAAAAGCTTATTATCAGTCTTGCAATTTGTAGAAAGATCACATAAGTTTAGCAAATCAGAGAACAGAGTTCATGTAGCACTTGTGTGTTCAACATGCATTTCTTTGTAAATTGATATGCAACTGACCTTTTCAAAGCCTGCACGATCCAGGATTGCACGAACATTCTCAGACATGAAATCAACACCGAGCACTGCAATCATTTTACAACCATATTTTTCCATTTTCAAAGCCCGGTTTGCCATTACCCGTGAATTTGAAATGTGGATATGTGGCCACTCCTGTTTGGCAGCTACAAGAACACCTTGAACCTCCAGATCCATGTAAAAATGTGCCACGACTCCAATTTGCTTTTCCTTCAAGGCGTCGACAAGCTCTACAACCTTGGAGGCATCAGGTGACAAATATTTTTCCTACAAACATTATAAATAGAATGTAAACACTCTAGAAACAAAGACACAATAGATGATCCAGCTAATGAGAACATTACGCCTATGACATGGAAAGGTAAAGGCATATACCCAGATAAACCACAGCAAGACCACTTACAAATAATTTTGAGTAGCAAACATAATGCTCTTAAAGTGGAAGTGCATGTAGGATGAAATGGAAACTAGTCCTGAGTCTAAACGACCTCTTTTTCTACAGGAATGCAAGTTCAGCTCTATCTCAGAAAGACATTGCAGGACTTCAGATGCATATCAGAAGCATGCCATAGGATTTTTAATTTCCACTAAGTAGAATATATCCTCTACTTTTATTGAAAGCAGAAGGGTGGCTGAGGGAGCGAGGTGAGAGTCATAACCTAATATTTAAATCAATCACTTGAAACCCTCACTTCTAAGAAGCATCTTAGCATTTGGAAGAGACCCTGCTTCCTCGGATTGTAGTCACAAGGATACATAGTGGTGGACAGGCCCAAGTACAGGGGCAAGAAGATGACACCATTTTTAATTCAGGGTACAAGGGGTACATGAATAAGGGTACAGCCAGATTATACATAAAAAATAACAACTTCACCCAGACATTGGGGTACAGGTCCAGGGTTGGCATTTCTGTACCAGAGTTTCCAGGGTACTATGCTTAAAGTTGAAATAGTCGTGAGGGATGACCAAGAAAGAATTAAAGGCCCCCTTTTAGTAACAACCTATTTTGGTTCTAATGGCAATGCCCTCTATTCCCTTCCCACTCTACTCATAAAATAACAGAGTAAATATAAATATCCTTTTTACTTATGAGTAATAGGTGCCTACACGGTGCCCTTGTCTTAGAACCAGATGCAGAAGATGGAAATTATATAGAAATCTCTATTGCTACCCTCAATTGGGACTAAGAAATTATATTAACACCCACCAAAGACTAAAGCAGATTTTTTAGGACTCAAAAGTACAAGTTACCATACCATGTAGAAGTGGTAGAGAGAGAGAGAGAGAGAGAGAGAGAGAGAGAGAGAGTTCCAAAAACCAAAAATAAGTATCTAATACTAAAACTAAGAACAGAAAAAACTATCAATTAAACATTTGCAACAATCCAAAACGACATGAAGAAAATTTTTATCACCTGGGCTTCTGCAAAACTCCCTTGGGAAGAAATGTCTTCAGCAGTTATGAGCAAGGAAGGAAAAGCCTCAATAGGAGACTTCCCTGAGTTCTTTGCCAATATGGCTCGTATCCTCTTCTGCATGCTAATCAAGAGATTATGCCAAGTATTGGCCCTGGAGTTGGCTCCACCAGCCACACCAATATTTATACTAGACAAATCCTCTGTCTTAACTTTTAGCACCTCTTATGGCAAGGATCCATTCAAGAAACTAATCAAACATGAACAAAAGCCCCTGGTGATATCAGAATCACTGTCTGCACCAAAATACATTCTTCCATCACTACCAAGCTCGGTGATAAGCCATACTTGGGCTGTACAGCCCATCACTCTATTTAAAGTAATGCGCTCATATTGAGGCAGAGGTGGAAGCAATGAAGAATAGTCCAAAAGCCTCATGAACCTATCACGGGGATCCTCCAGTGCTTTGAATTCAGCCAAAATCTTGTTAAGCCTTTTTGGCATATCTTCATAAAAATTGATTTCAGGTGTTTGTGTAAAGTATTCTGCTACTGCAGAACAGATTGTTGAACGGTGTTTAAGACATTTTTTTCCATTTAAATTGTCGGTTGTCAATGAGTAAGATTTTCTTTTTGTTAAGTAGAGTTTATGGTTGGGTTTTATGGATTCTCTTGAAGGGAAGAGGGTAGCTAATGAGATTGATCTGAGAGAGTGACATGGAGTTTGAGCATTGAGCATATTTGAAGCACCCACAACATGCTTTAGCACAAAGGTGTGCTCCATTCCTGTTTTAGGCTGAATTTGTTCTTCTTCTTTTTTAGTTCTATGGACAGAAATTGGGAATATGGGCACTTACTAATTTGTACCCTTGAATTTTTTCTCCTGCTTTATAGGTCTATGCACTGAAATTGGGAATATGGAAACCACATAATTTGTACCCTTGAAAATCTTCTCCTATTTTTAAGGTCTATGGACTGAAAATAGAAATATATAAGCGCTCACTAAATTGTACACGCTCACAATACTTAGAAAATATTCAGAAACAAAATTGTACCCTTCGGCAATAATAAGAATCTATAGAGTTTTAGGATTGGGATCAAAACAACCAGTTACTAATTTGTACCAGGGTGGAAGTTTCTGGATACAACCACCTGATACTAATTTGTACCTTTACAGAGCCCTTTGACAAGCTCTTTATGAGAAAAGATATAGCAATCTCTTGAGCTCTAGAATTGGAACTAAGATAACCTTTATAGTAGAAATTAATAGGATCGAAGATGGACTTATTGAATCTAATAGCTTGCATAATGCATGATGTTTCACAGGAAATAACACCTAACCAATTGGCAAACGATAGTTTAGAATGCTGTAAACCTGGAAAACTAAGATAGCCTACCTGCAAATACAAACAAAACAAAGATTAAAACAGGTCCACGTAAAAGAACAGAGAACTATCTGCTCAATAAGTTTGATTAAGATGACATTGCAGTCATTGAGACCAAATATCTTTCAGGCATGCATTTTGTCAAACAGTTCGCATGCTTCCATTTCTTACTGTGCCCTTGGATTCGGCAAGAACGCCATTGGAGGATAGAATGGTAGATTTTATGTGTTTTGTTTGTTTATGGTGATTGAAGGTTGAGGAGATCACCAGTACCAAGCCCAATGGTATAAAAAATATGCAGGGGAGAGGTATTTACTCCAATGGACGTTTCTACAACTATATTAAATTCAAGAACTTAATATGTTTTGTATAAAAAACCTGGAAGTTATGGGGCCCTGAATATCCTTGAATTCAATCTAATGAAAGCCAACTGTAATCAGTAAATACAAACTAGTGAATGGAAAAATGTATGCCAACGAAAAAGCTATTCTAATATAATTTTAGGTCTTATTAGTTGTACTCTAGATAGCTTTTAGAGATAGGTACTGCCATAAAAATGGGATAATTGATGTCTAACAAATAGAAAAGAAGACGAGCATATGGAATAGTTAACCTCGACAGCAATATTGATGACAAGCTCAGACTAAAAAGAACATAGATGAAATTCTCCACAGGTGCTAACAGGAACCGTCTGGTAAATGATATATGAATATAATTAATTTAGCCCCATTTTCAATGAAAGAGTAAGAGAGCAAGTAGCTTCATGACTAAGAGCGAGTGTAAGTAATTTTCAAAAAGAAAACATATTCAATAAATCTTTATAATGAGCACTGTAATTTTTTCATCATAACTTACATAAAAATATAACAACATAGATATTATATATCCCAAAAATCATAGCGAATCAAATGGATTTTAACTCTGGATTGGAATTAATTCCTTGTTTATACAAGGTAAGTTTCTATAAGTGATTATGGGGTAAGGCTTATATCAATGATTCGAAACTTTCAAGTTGAGAAATTGAATTTCAGGAAAAATTATAAAGTCTCTCTGTTTCCCATACCGTTCATAAAAATCTAAATTCAAGACTAATACTAAATTATTAAAGAAGAGGATTCGGACCTGGCATTGCAACCGGGTCTTGATCACATCAAGTGGCGTTGTCATAACACTTGCTAGAGCTTCAACTGCCCCGCATGCAGTGATGTGAGCAAGTAGGTGCTCTTCACTTGCGTTTTCTGGAGAAAATTTGGTGAGGACTTTCTTGACAGCTTCATAAGTTGCAAAATGAACAGTAGTGAAAGGGGCATTCATTACCACAGTAGTTCGATAGGAAGCATAAAATGGCCCAAAACCCTCTTCCCTCAACATTCTCTTTATACAATCCATTACTCCCCCATATGGACTACTTCTCAATTGCAACCTCTGTTTCACCACATCCATTGGTGTAAACACTGCATCACTTGCAATAGTAGCTACTACTCCAGATGCAACATGGGAAAAAGGATGGTGACCATGTCTGTTGCCTCCCAATTTCTCCTTGCAAACATCATACATAGAAAAATACACAGCATGAGCAGGTCTAGCTCCTAGACCCATGGCTCCAATGCCTCTATAGAGTCCAAGAGCCCCCTCGGATTTCATTATACACCTAAGGGTTCTTCCCACACCCGAATGAGCAGAACCACCTAAACTAGCCAGCATTTACATGCGAGTTTTTAATGTATCCACTGGAAACATAGCAGTATGCTCAACCATGCCAGCAACAAAGCCAACTAACATGAATTGGCCAAAATTAAGTCCATCATGCAGAACTTCAGGCTCCCCTTCTTCCTTAATTGCCATCCTGCTATTCTCATTATCATAATTGATCAGATTTTGGGCTTCTTTGTGCTTTGCCTCTGTAATTCTGAAGCAGTTTCTGCCATACTGCTTCACTGAATGTGCTTCAACTCCAAGAATTCTCTCAATATGCGTACTGAATATGTCAAACCTCTCCCCCAAACAAAATAATCTACACAAACCGAATGAAATGAGCTTCTATGTATAAACTTAAAAATCCTGGTACAAACACAAAGTATGATGTAATATAAAAAATGATTAATTCCAGCCCCCAAAAAAGGAAGCGTACAATTATAAATAAATTTATCAATCCAATTTTCCAAAAAATGGACTACTGAGATATAAAACATCCTAATAAGCATGGGTAACATTTAAAACATAAGCCTAACCAAGAAAAAATGAAAATCAAGTAAAATTCCCCCATAACCAACGATATTTCATCTTGATAACTTAATACAAGGAAACTTTGTACAATATCTACTTAATACAACCAAAAAAATAATAACAACTACTCATGGCTAGGGAATTTCTCTATACTTGAGCTATGAACTCAAGAATCCTAATAAACGTGGGCTGGCATTTTGAGCCATGAAACTCACGAATCCAAATTCAAAATCAAGGAACACAACCAGAATCAAGTATAAAGCACATTGTTCCCTGACATCTCAATGCCCTACAGTTCTGCAAAACCTCTACTAAATACAATCAAAATAACAAAAACATCTATTCCCTACAATAAAAATGGATTACCATTTGTACTCAGAGCCTCATCTACTCAAAATTATAACCGACATACGCACCCACCCAAATCAAGGAGTCTATTTCTCCACATGTTAATACCTTGTAAATCCGTAAATATTTGACACACACAAAATACACATGCACCTTGTTGAACTATTTCTCACCAATGGAGCTTTAAAATCACACATCCTAAGCCCAAGAACCCAAAGAATGCCACCAAATGTGTCACCAACCACTATACACCCAATATCATATTGCACAGGAAGAAAAACCAGATTTTACCTGCTGATCAGAAGTTCAAATCCTAAAACAAATGAAATAGCACAGATTTAAATAAGTTCGTTGAAAAAGAGTCAAAATTTGAAATCTACCAAATTGGGCACTACGAAAAACCAATTGGGGCTGGGAATCACCATAGATAACATATACCTTAACACATACAAACACAAAAACCCATAATACATCACCTCTGAGCCCCAAAAATTTGAAAATCTTGCTCCCTTTCTTTTCAACATGCTCTCTGTGTAGGTCGTGGTCTCAAATATAATATGCCAAATTCAACCCAATCCACATGTTAAACGACTACATTTCCACAAATATTAGTAAAGGAGGATATTACTATTTCTAAAGTTTTGTTATGCAAACAACAAAAAATCATGCTTATTGCTAATTTATGGGTTGAAACAGACCTCGTAAATGGTGCTACAGGAACAATCAATGAGATTTTCTACAACACATCAACATTACTTCCATAACAACCAAAATAACCCATAGTAAATACTACCCTCTACTTTGATAGTACCTCCACTACTACTTTTCTCAACCTTCATGTATCCACCTCGGTATCGAATGTATCAAATGTATTTGTATTTACCATGCCATGTCCAAAGCTTGGGCTCTCGCCAATAAATGAATACAATATAGAAGTCCTTTTCTCAATGGATTTCCCAACTTTATTTCCAACAGGAAAAACAATGTGGCAACAACGCCGCACAAAAGAAGTTTCAATGCATGAATACAATCTACATTTGATGTGCTAACATGATGGGCATTTTGGTTCCCACCCACAATTTGACTACTTCCTTCTAAATCTCATAATGTGGCATAAGAGCCAGTATACAACAACAATTGTTATGAAACAAAACATTGAGTATGGAATCCCTCCAACAATCAGGGACAACCACTGACATTTTCTATGACACATCAATGTTACCACCAACATTACCTTTATTTGTTATTGTCAAATTTGATAGATACAACGGCCCATGTTGGGATCCCTCCAACCCGTTACATATTTGGATACCCCCTATTTCAAGAGGGAATCAAAGACAATTTCCGAATAAAATGGCCTGATGATTAACTATCCACAAGTCCCTGGGACTTACTTTGCATAGAGCAACTATCAACATTGGAACCACTGAAAGGCAAGGTCTGACATTCACAACTTTCTCCATAGTTCCTTCACTTTTAAATATGTGCATTTCACCTCCTTTTTCATTCAAAAGATACTCAAAAATGGCGCACATACCAACACTCGGAGCAAGAAGAAAGGAGGAGTCAAGACTACTATCCCTCAACCAAAACAACCCGTCATAAATACTACCCTCTACTTTGATAGCACCTCCACTACTACTTTACTCAACACTTATTGTATCCAAAGAGGCAGTTCCATTCAAGGGGTATCAAATGTATTCATGTTTAGTGGAAATAAAATTGGCCACAAAATGCTACCATTCATGATATAAATTCTCTAAATGTACAAAGGTCTTCATGTATTCATGTTTAGTTCATATATCGTGATATAAGATTTGCAACTGCATATCAATGATTTCGTAACAAATTTAAATGTATACACAGAACATTTCGATGTAATGTTTCATATATATTCCAACACTTCCACTATCAATCACACCCCTTATCAACAGTACAAAAATGGATTTTTCAACAGCCAACCAACCAAACAACCGATGTAACCATTGTCTCAAACACGTTGCAACACAAACACAATTTCCCCCAAATAATTACAAACCACATTAACTACAAAAGTAATTAACTATCACTCATGATATAAGATATTCAAATGTATATGTACGAATTTGTAACAAATTTGAAATGTAGAGATAGAACCTTTAAATGTAATGCTTCATCTATATTCCTACACTTACAAAATCATCACACCCCTTATAAACATCAACTACAAAAGTAATAATTATCCCTCTAAATCAAATAACATATATCGTTCGGCATTCACATTACATTTTACACATGCGATTGCTAGTTTTCTAACTATTATGAATATAAACACTTTTGGCATGCTTTACATTTCATTTCTATCGTTTCTACAACATTCAATAAATTCAAGTTTCCAAAATCTTTAGATAAACCATATATAATAAGCTTACACGAATTTCAAACACTTTCTGAAATTCAAAACATTTCCGATGATAAATTAATTGAAATTCCTTCTATAATTGTATACAATTTTGTTTGTAGTATTATGTTCCTGTTTTTTCAAAGTTTGGAAGAGTTGCCATTGACAGAATTGCTTTTGTAACGTGCAAAATAATTACAAGTCTTATTAATATTTACATGTTTCAATTTTGTGGTCTTTGAAAAGCCTTTTTTTTTTTTTTTGCACGTCACTAGAGGTAGAATGAATATCAAATTTACAACGTTGTTTTTTTATATAAGATATTGAGGGGAGAGCAAAGTTTGTATGGGGGTGAAAAAAAATGCAACCGCAAAAAAAAAATAAAAAAACAGGATTTTCATCTCTTTTAACTTTACATTTTATTTTTTAGAATATAATATTTAATGTGTAAGTCATTTCTAAGTTGTGGTTAATTACATTCATGTATTATTTATTTTATTGTTTCAGCGCACAGTAATGATATGTGATAGTGGGAGCGAACACGACAATATTGTTGCGTTTCTTCAATAATATCTTTGGTATTATGATTTGATAGTTTTAAAGGATTGAGGTTATTTGAGATACCTTTACATTAGTTACTTAATATATAATTTTAATTATGTTTGTAAGTATAACTAGGGTAGATATTTTAAATACATTTATTTAAAAGACATTTAGAGATATCAATCTCAAGGTGCCTATCTAACTTATATGAGAATTCTATTTGTATCTAAAAATAAGAAAAGCATTTAAAAATAAAAAATTAAATGTTAAAAATAATATAGATCAATATAAAAATATTATAGTTACTTGGGTCCATTTACACTTATTATTTACTACCAATAATTATCTTCCAATAAGAATTAATACGTGGGTACTTTGAATTTACTTGAAGTAATATCCCCACACAATAATTTACCAATTCACACTTACTTACTAATTTAATTTTTTTGTTGAAAGTTACTTGTTTCTTGCTTCTGCGAGGTTTGAGAGGTATTGATTTTGTAAAAGTTGACTAGGGTATGATCTCCACCTCATCCCTTATTATGGTGTTTCAGACAACCAATGATAAGATGAGTCTTTAATCATTTATGTGGCTTTTGACAAACATTAAATTTTATTACTTAAAAATGTCTGTTAGAATCTAGAAAGGAGAAAATTTAGATGTGGGATATTTTCATGAGATGTGTTTGACTAGTTACAAGAGGTCGAAATGCCTCCAAAAGACACATAGTTTTTAAAAACTCTAGAAACTTCAAAACAACTTCTTTCTCATTCCCAAAGCCATTCAAAACACTTTTTTTTTAGAAAACTATTCATGGCATATTAATAATCATTATCTAAATCCCTGAAAAATTTCAAGATAATAAACAATCATATCAAAAATTATGGTCTCCAGAAGTTATCATCCAACATCAACTACCTTTTACACATTTAAAATATACAATAAGTACCATTTATAAAAAAAATATTGAAAATCACTTATAAATAGTTATTATTTATTAGAAAAATAAACTATTTAAATTTATTATTAAAAAAATATTATATTAAAGAGTATCTAAATAATAAAATTATGTATGTGTAAAGTATCATTTGGTTAAAAAAAATTAACAAATTATACTTATTAAATTATTTAAGACATGATTAAAATACTATTTATAATAATATGATTAATTTTATCTCTTATTTTATTTTAACAAATTTATTAGCTTTTAAAGAAATGAAATATAGAATCTAATTAAAAAAATGATTACGAAGAGTTGGTTTATCATTTTTCTTATTGTTTTTTTTGTCGTCAAATGTGTGAATCATAATAATATTTATGTGATATTATTTAATTACTTTCAAATAAGTGAACCAAAAAAAACACTATTTTAAAATACTATTACATATTTGAGTTAAAATTTGTGGATAGAAATGCATTATTTGTCAATTATTTTTTATGAAAAAAAAATATGAATATTCTATCAGCATATAATTTTTCAACTATTTTTATCTATAATAAAAATTTTAGATAGGGTAAAAAACTTAGGTTTTAAGGGGACCAAAAAATCTTGTATACAAAGGGAGAAATAATATAGTGTTGACGCACAAATGGAGAGGCCTCTACCAATGTCCAAACAACATCAACAAGCCAATACAATAAGAACCACACTGGGAGTCACTACGAGAATGGCAACACAAGGTGCGATCAGACCGAGCAATACTAAACTATCTCGAAACGACCTTAGTCCATCCCTCCTCGACAACCAAGGAAGGGTCAGCCAAAGGATCAATGTGGTGCCCTCCCACTTCCACGTCTAGAAGAACTTCCAACTTATCGTTAGAAGAAGAACTGGTAACCAAAGGACCACATTCCATGTGGTGCTCAACCTCCTCCACGTGGTGCTCAACTGGCAGACTAATGTACAATAATATGAATATTAGTTAAAACATTACGTTTTTTTAAGGAATCAAATAATTATTTGTTTGAATTTCGCTCAAAATTGTTTTGAGAAAACATAAATAAAATGTACAAGTTTAGAGTGGGTGCTATCTACAACTTGCACATTCATGAAATGATGTTGCATATTTTATAAATTATTAATACTTTGATATTTATTTATTTGGATTGATTAATATCAAATTATAATAAAAACATGTGTCTCTAGGCATTAACACTATTTATGTGTTCGTGTCATGATGAGGTTCCTAAATTATTATTGCATCCTTTCAAAGTAAACCATGATGAAAAATTCCCAACCAAACCAATTAAGCGGCATATGTTCACGCCTTTATATATTCAATAATGATGCCTCTAGTCAACATGTAGCAATTTAGCCATGAAAAGCATAATTTTTTGGATGTTAATTATAATAGATAAAAAATGAAAATAAAATGAATGTATGTATGCATGTTATATCTTCATTGATTCATAGTTGTATGTATTTAATCTTCTAACCACTATTCTAAACACTCATCTATGCTATCAAACATTTCACAAGATGCCATATTTTACATGGTGAATTATCAATGTTATAATATTTGATCTCTGATACCATCAGGGTTTTATGAGGATAGAAATATATTTGAGTAAATTGTTTTCACATGTCTTTGAATGGTTGCTTACATGAGTTCAATAGTAGTTAAGTTAAGATCACTAAGTATCAAAGATGATGATGAAGCAATTATATTGTTACCATGAGAATTATGGACTAATATATCTGGCAATATTATCTTTTACATATATAAAATTTTCAATCAAAACTATAATATTTTTCAAAGATAATGTTTTAGAGGTAAATATTTTTTCCCTATAAAATGGTATAAGTTTGGTTCATCAGTGTTTCATCTATATAACAATGTAAGGAAATGAAAAGTGAAAGCATGTATGATTTGTAAAATGTATTTGTAGTGCCCACTTCCCTTCGACACCTTTTTGATATTGATTATTACACTAATGACTATATTAGGGACATTGTTATGATTCTGATTTAGTATGATGTTAGATGTTAGATCATGGATGATTGTTGACTTTGATTCATATATGGTGCATGATGATTATTGGAAACTTTTTATATATTGATAATGATATACTGTTCGACATGATTATATTTATGAATGCTATTCAGACATGTGATATTGGATATAATGAGTAGACCTAGAAAATTGAATTAAATTTGATGACCATATAGTGGTTGATAAAATTGCAAATGCTATTGTTAGTTGCCTTGATGTTTTTGTGACTCATATATATGGATGATTTTGGGATTATATTTATATTCATTTTGGATGTTCTAATATGGCCACGAGGCCAGAATGAGGTATTTATATTTTGCAGGTTTAAAATATCACAACAAACATAAGGGGATTAGAGACCAACCACATTGGAATTCTAGATGAATTCAACAAGGTCACCATGGCAACTTGTATTTTTTTTTGTGTGTTTGATTGTGTTAGGGTGTAACTCCCGCTAAAACAACCCACTTGAGACCCAAGAACAACCTAGGATTAGTTAGGAAAATTATGGAATAATTTTTTTTATTAAAACAATCTTCAACCGGATTACAAGACAATAGTTGTCACTAACAGGTTCCAGAACAATTCTAATCCACTAGAATATAATTTTCTCTTATTAATAATTATTAGGGGTCATAAGGTATAAAATTTAAGGTTAGAAGGTTCAATTAGGTTCAGAGGGTAATACGCTCACCATACCCGCTCTCTAACAGGTTTAATATTCAACTTTATTTTTCTCAAACTTAACGCATTCAAAATTTCCTTTAAATAATTCCCATTGGATAGGAAATTTCCTCACCTTTCCATTGATATAAATAAGTCCTCCTAACTCCTCATATTTCTCAAGTTATGGGCCACCGGGCCTTGGGGTGAAAATTTTCCCCAAGAGCAAGCATGCGGGCCGAGGGGTGAAAATTTTCCCCCAAGGGCGAGTCGGCGGGCCGCGGGGAGACTTTTGGAAAATTTCCTGCGGTGTGGTTGAAAGTCTAACTTTGCACCCACACACCCACGGGTCCGCAAGTCCACAAGGGACACGTGGCACCTCCCAGGTTAGCGTGGGGGAGAGCAGAGCAGCGGGAGACATTTTGAAAAATCTTCCCACGCGGGGCGAAAAGCCAACTTTACTCCCGCAAGTCCACAAGGGACATGTGGCGTCTCCTAAGTCAATGTGGGGAAGGTGGAACATGGGAATAATATTAGTTTAATGCCCCCGAAGGGTTAAGAGGGGAGCATTCACCGACACCTCCATCGGCACCTCGCAATGCCACGTGGCAGCTCTTGATTAGCTGCGGGCCAGTGGGGAAAATTTGAAAAAAATTCCAAAAAATCTTCAAAACACAAAAAGGAAAAAAGGAGACCCACTCCACCACCAATGTCTCATGATGCCACATGGCATCACCTGATTGGTTTGTCATGCCAGTGGGGCAACGGGGGAAAATTTGGAAAATTTTCCCAAAATTTTCTGAGAGCACTATGTTAAAAGGGATCCCCCCCTGTTGACACCTTGTTGGTGCCACGTGGTAGCCTCTGATTGGCTACAGACTAGCGGGTGGTGGGCGGGGAAAATTTGGAAAATTTTCCCAAAAAATATTCTGAAGCTCTAAGGGAAAAATTCGGGGCCCGCGGGGCCAATCAAGGAAAGTTTTCCCCAGAAAAATTTTTTGACACCAAGTGAAGAAAACTTCAGAAGGCCATAAATTTTGATAAAGAGCTCAGTTTCAGGAAAATGAGGAATTTCTGGAAATATCTCGACGTCCTCTATACTAGAAGATCATTAATTTTTTATTTTGATAAATTTTAAGGGGTCAATTTCAAGAAAATGATCTCCATGCGTTTTACAGTACGAACTGGTAAATTTTTTACTTATAAGATTTGTCCAATTTGATCTTCCTCCTCTCTCAACATGTCAAATAGAAATTGAGAATCATTCTTAGGTGGGGATTAGGAAGGATTTCAAGATTCAATTTGTCTGATTGATTTGTAATTTGAACATTTGCATTTCTTGACAAAAAACGATTGTAAGAGAGGGTCGAGCTCTGATTTTGTAGGGTTTTGAAGGATTTTTCCTTAAGTGTTATAGTCCAATTGAATTCATTTAGGACACACTACTTCAATTTAATCATTTAATCTATTATTTCATTGTTGTAGGTTTGAATTGTGCGTTTTAGGTAAAGTATTTTCCAGTTGAGAAACAAAACAGAGATCAAGTTTGAAAGGGTCTATTTATCATTTTTCATCATCCAAGTCTGGGAATTCCTTCCAATTCCAATCTAATACATTTATTTGATTCAATTCTAAAAATTCAAAAACCAAAATACAATTCTGATTTCCAACTTTACACATTTCAAAAGACAAAGTTTTGCATTTTCCTTCATATGCATTTGGGTAAGTGCATGAAATTGGTGGGACCAAAAAGCGGACAAGGATGTGATAAAAATCAAAACACGTACGCGTTTTGTTAAAACATTCTCGCATTTTAGTTTTTTGGCTCGGGAATCACTAGAGCATAACGCGGTACACATTATGTTGAGTATAAAACAAAAAAAAAAGGCCCGAGCCTCTATCATTTTTCTTGCCTCAAATGAGATATTTAGAGCTTTTTCATGCCCTCGTGTTTTTCCATTTATTTGGATCTCAAGCTCAAAGGATCATTTCTAGATCACCAAGAAGACTTGAATCGATGATGGTGCCACAGAGAAGAGAGGCAAACACATTTCTTTTCTCAAAATTGCATTAAAATATGATAATTATAGATTAAAATTTGAATTGAGTACATATTTTTTATTGTTACAGTTAGAGGTCGAGGGAATTCAACCACAACCAAACCCTGTTATTCTTGACATCCCTCCCGACACTCCCACAATTGTTCAACATCCCTCAGGCAGGTCAAGAAGATTTAGCATCCCAAATAGTTGAAAACAAAATTGAAATTGAGGATTTAATCAAAACAATGAGGGATGCACAATCTACAAACCCCCACCGCACCTCTCTTGCAAACACATTAGAGGCTGATTACTTGTTCAAAATTGACATGACAACAGGGAAAATTTGATCATTGGAAAACTTATAGAGAGGGTTGCAGGGTTTATTATTCCAACAAATTTTTATATGTGGATGTAAAGAAAAAACAAATTTCAAAAGATCTCATATGCGCCTTATTCACGGATCCCCGCACTAATCTTACTGTTTCGTTGACATGTAAATGATTTCCCATCCATTGGTGTAATAATAATTTGATTAGAAATAATTTTTGGGACCGATGGTGGATGGTGTTTGATTTTCCACCTTGTAATAACAATGAGGTGCCACTATACTTTCTGAGGAAACTCTATTGTGAGTTTATCCTCAACGAGATCCCAAATTATTTTGATTTTTGAGATTTCCAGGGCCGAGGAAAAGGATCTACATAGGATTGGCCAGGTGCACAATGTGCACCTATTCAGCAAGGTAGATTCCCTACACAGAAGCCCCCTCACCCTGAGATTGTCCCTCAAGCAGTGAAGGAGACAATAGAGATTGATACACTCCACGTGCTTTAGGGGTTATCTGCGAACCTTGTTCAACATACGAGGGATATTTCTGATCCAGATGCTCGCGGAGGTACATAGAGTATTCCCTCAGGGAGTAATAGCATGAGGCCACTTTTTTGCTCGTCCTGTAGTAGCATATGTTTGGGGCCTGAGGAGGACGATACTTTCATGCGTAGTGATTTTGGTGCACCTGGTGCTAGGGATGAACACGATAATGTCACTATGTCATATGTCCTTTTGAGTGATACATTTGGATTACATTCATCGGCATCACCTTCGCAGGTAAATTTGTTATGTTTTGTTATGTGTGTTATAAATTTTTTGGAGCACGTGATTTACTTATATATGTTAAATTTTTGAAATAATTATATTTGTACATGTACATGCATTGATATTATAGCACGTGGGAGGCGCATCTTCATCCCAACCACAGGCGGTGAGCACCATGCATACACATACATTCACAAAGGTAATTTAGAATGTTAATTATGTAAAATTTTCACATACGTGTGTGTGTGTGTGTGTGTGTCTTTGTTTTGAAGTCAAATATATGTATGTTCTTGTATGTCCATCTAACTCACATGATATACATGTTTGATAAAGATGTTGACTTCACTAGACACCCCACCATCTCTGCGACAAGTAGATAAAGGTGTTGCCGCTATGATTTCATCTGCGCAGCAACTCACTGAGGTATTCAAACAACAAGTAAATTTTGTTAAATTTCTCATGTAATTCATATTATGTTAAATTACATGTTAGTAATGTCTTTCATTGTAGAATTATTAAATTATGTTAATAATGTCCTTCATTATGTGTATGCAGGAGTTACCTACGACAGGGCACAGCCATGTTCATTTGATTCACAAGCGTGGTGGGGTAAAAACAATAGTTCTAGATTGATAAAATTAGTTAAAATATTGTCATTATGTAGATACATGTACTTAACTTTATTTTCTCTAATTCTGATGTTAGATTTTCCGATCTTATGTGTATGTAGGGAACTTCAGCCCCCTCCATTTTGACTTTGAGGGCACGGACTCCTCCATCTCGTCATCTTCGTACCCCCGATCATACTGCAGGAGCTCCCTATGACTCATCTGAGTGTGATATGCAAATTCGGCGTGATCGATAACTTGCAGTAAGTTTGTGTATTTATGTAAATACTTTCATTCTAGCATTTTCTTAAATACATGTTGAAAACATATATAAATTAAGTTTTGACAAAAAAAACATTGTTTGCATTTACAGGCTCATCTACAGGCGAGTATGTAGCGGAAGAGGACTCGAAGCATGGGCTCAGGTGATCCAAAGTCATCTCATGGATCTCCTTCTTTGCCTAAGGGAGGGCCTTCTTCAAGCAAGGCCAAGAGAGGGATAGATTTTGATGAGTAGGAAATATATATGTCTCACATGACATTGTTTTTGTATGCCTATGTGGATGGCATTGTATGTAAGCCTATATGGCATTTGAACTTGATGGTATATGACCTATTTGGGAATTTTTGTATTTATTATGCACATTAAAATACTATTTGGAACTTGATAATTTTGTATGAGACCTTATATTTCTGAGATTATTTTCGCATGAATCTAATATGATGTGCACTTGACAATATTTAAGACATTATGGATATTTTTTTCATTTATTGGTGATGTACATGTACTAGAATTTTCAATGTATGATATGCATCAAATTTTGGAAATTAATATTTATATAATGTATGTATATAAATAGTTACATAATCTGAGTAATTATTCATTCAATTTATCAATGTGTATATGTGTATTTACCTTACTTGCGCTTCTTCTTGCTCATGGTCTCTTTGTACTAGTTCATATCATATCATGCACTTACTACATTCTTCTATGCTTCGTTAGTATTCTCCCCTGTTAAAACACCCGACAGTTTTCACAATTTGATGCCTTTCATCTGTTGATATTTTTATAATGTCTCTCCATATACATTACTCCAACGCTTGAGAATGTCTCCAGATGCAATGACATTTTGATTCAGACACTCAATGATTCTTGATTGTCTAATCCTGTGCAATTCGTGTTACTACCTTTAAAATCTGTAGGCATTTCAAGTTATTTGTAAATCACATCACACCCTTCACTAGGCTTTGATGACTAGCCATTATCATTTTTAAGGCACTTTTGAAAGCATCCATGGGTTTATCATAACATAAATTATCAATGAATGGAAGGTCACTAAGTCGTAGGCCAGCTGACTCCCATCCAAAACTAAATAAGAAATATTTACTAGGTGATTGATAACTCTCATGTGTTCTTATACATAGCCCTTTCAAATTCATTCTTAAGAAAATCTAGTCATTCATGGCTCTTAAGCGACTACACCCGGATGGGGTATCCCTACACTGACTCAGATTGCACTATTTCTTGCGTTTACAAACAATAGGACAACAAGAGAACTAGATGGAGAAAAATAAAACCATGAGAGGATTTCATAGAGGGCCCGAACATGGAGCTCTCAAATCTGACGAGACGTTTCTAGGTGCCACGGAGTCTAAGAAATCACCTATCGAAGATATGGCGTGTTTAGGCCTTAGAGATCTTAAGCGACTATGCCCGGGGTAGCCTGAGAGCATAGGGAGCGTAGGGAACCAAAAAGAAGCCTCCAATAGTGTTTCCTAGTACATTTGGATGTGTTGACGTAGTTGGTTCGGTCCCATGAGCTTCCGTTTGCAAACTACAACATCTGGCAGCCCTACACTAACTCCGAGAAATCACCCGTTGAAGATATGACATGTTTAGGCCTCAGGGCTCTTAAGCGACTATGCCCAGACGGGGACCTTAGGGCTCCTAAGCAACTACGCCCGGACGGGGTAGCCCGAGAGCACAGGGAACGTAGGGAACAAAAAAAATTCCTCCACTAGCATTCACTAGGCCATTTGGACGTGTTGACATAATTAGTTTGGTCCCACGAGCTTCCTTTTGCAAACTAGAGCATCTGGCAACCATACACTAACTCAGACTGCACTATTTCTTGCGTTTACAAACAATAGGACAACGAGAGAACCAGATGGAGAGGGAGAAAACCATGAGAGGATTTCATAGAGGGCCCCGACATGGAGCTCTTGGATCTAACGAGACATCTCTAGGCGCCACGGAGTCTGAAGAAATCACCCGTCGAAGATATGGCGTGTTTGGGCCTTAGGGCTCTTAAGCGACTACGCCCGGACGGGGTAGCCCGAGAGCACGGGGAGCGTAGGGAAAAAAAAACAAAGCCTACGCTAGCATTCACCAGGCCATTTGGACGTGTTGGTGTAGTTGGTTTCGGTCCCACGAGCTTCCGTTTGCAAAGTACAGCCTCTAACAGCCCTACACTGACTCAGACTACACTATTTATCACATTTACAAACAATAGGACAACAAGAGAACCGGATGGAGAGGGAGAAAACTGCGAGAGATTTTTGTAGAGGGCCCTGACATGGAGCTCTTGGATCTAACGAAACATCTCTAGGTGCCACGGAGTCTGAGAAATCACCCGTCGAAGATATGGCGTGTTTGGGCCTTAAGGATCTTAAGCGACTACGCCCAGACGGGGTAGCCCGAGAGCACGAGGAGAATAGGGAACCAAAAAAAATCCTCCAATAGCATTCAATATGCCATTTGGACATGTTGGCATAGTTCATTTGGTCCACACGAGCTTCTGTTTGCAAAGTACAACATCTAGCAGCCCTACATTGACTCAAACTGCACTATTTCTCGCGTTTGCAAACAATAGGACAACAAGAGAACCAGATGGAGAGAGAGAGAGAACCACGAGAGGCTTTCATAGAGGGCATCAACATGGAGTTCTTGGATCTGACGATACATCTCTAGGCACCATAGAGTCCGAGAAATCACTTGTCGAAGATATGGCGTGTTTGGGCCTTAGGACTCTTAAGCGACTACGCCCAGACGAGGTAGCCCGAGAGCACGGGGAGCGTAGGGAACAAAAAATAAGCCTTCAATAGCGTTCACCAGGCCATTTGGATGTGTTGACATAGTTGGTTCGGTCTCACGAGCTTCCGTTTGCAAACTACAGCCTCTGGCAGCCCTACACTGACTCAAACTGCACTATTTCTCACATTTGCAAACAATAGGACAACAAGAGAACCAGATGGAGAGGGAGAAAACCGCAAGAGGATTTGTTAGAGGGCCCTGACATGGAGCTCTCAAATCTGATGAGAAATCTTTAGGCACCACAGAGTCTGAGAAATCACCCATCGAAGATATGGCATGTTTGGGCCTCAAGGCTCTTAAGCGACTATGCCCGGAAGGGGTAGCCCAAGAGCACGAGGAGTGTAGGGAAAAAAAATAAAGCCTCCAATAGCATTCACTAGGCCATTTGGATGTGTTGGTGTAGTTTTTTTGGTCCCATGACCTTCCGTTTGCAAAGTACAACATCTGGCAGCCCTACACTGACTTAGACTGCACTATTTCTCGCATTTGCAAACAATAGGACAATGAGAGAACCGGATGGAGAGAGAGAAAACTGTGATATGCTTTTGTAGAGGGTCCTGACTTAGAGCTCTCAGATCTAATGAGACATCTCTAGGCACCACAGAGTCTGAGAAATCACCTGTCAAAGATATGGCATGTTTGGGCCTCAAGGCTCTTAAGTGACTACGGCCAGACGGGATAACCCGAGAGCATGGGGAGCGTAGGGAACCAAAAATAAGCCTCCACTAGCATTCACCAAGCCATTTTGATATGTTGGCATAGTTGGTTTGGTCCCATGAGCTTCCGTTTTCAAACTACAGCCTCTGGCAGCCCTACATTGACTCAGACTGCACTATTTCTCATATTTACAAACAATAAGACAACGAGAGAACTGAATGGAGAGGGAGAAAACCATGAGAGGATTTCATAGAGGGCCCCGACATGGAGCTCTCAGATCTGATGAGATTTCTCTAGGTGCCATGGATTCCTAGAAATCACCAGTCGAAGATATGGTGTGTTTGGGCCTCAGGGCTCTTAAGCGACTACGCTGACTTAGATATTGTAGTTTGCAAACGGAAGCTCGTGGGACCAAACCAACTACGCCAACACATCCAAATTTCTTGGTGAATGCTAGTGGAGGCTTCTTTTTGGTTCCCTACACTCCCCGTGCTCTCGGGCTACCCCGTCTGGGCATAGTTGCTTAAGAGCCCTACGGCCCAAACATGCCATATCTTCAACGAGTGATTTCTCAGACTCCGTGGCACCTAGAGACCTCTCATTAGATCCAAGAGATCAATTTCAGGGCCCCTATGAAATTATCTCGTTATTTTCTCCCTCTCCATCTAGTTCTCTCATTGTCCTATTGTTTGTAAACGCGAGAAATAGTGCAGTTTGAGTCTGTGTAGGGCTGTCAAAGGTTGTAGTTTGTAAACGGAAGCTCGTGGGACCGAACCAACTACGCCAACATATCCAAATGGCCTGGTAAATTCTAGTGGAGGCTTTATTTTGGTTCCCTACACTCCCCATGATCTCGGGCTACCTTGTCTGGGCGTAGTCGTTTAAGAGCCCTGAGGCCCAAACACGCCATATATTTGACGGGTGATTTCTCGGACTCTGTGGCACCTAGAGATGTATCATTAGATCTAATAACTCCATGTTAAGGCACTCTATGAAAGCCTCTCACGGTTTTCTCCCTCTCCATCCGGTTCTCTCGTTGTCTTATTGTTTGCAAACATGAGAAATAGTGCAGTCTTAGTCAGTATAGGGTTGCCAGATGTTGTACTACTGCAAACAAAAGCTCGTGGGACCAAATAAAATATTCCAACACATCCAAATGGCTTGGTGAACACTAGTGGAGGCTTTGTTTTGGTTCCCTATGCTCTTCATGCTCTCGGGCTACCTCGTCTAGGCGTAGTCGCTTAAGAGCCTTGTGGCCCAAACATGCCATATCTTCGACAGGTGATTTCTCGGACTCCATGGAACCTAGAGACATCTCTTTAGAACCAAGAGCTCCAAGTTGAGTCCCTCTATGAAAGACTCTTGCAGTTTTCTACCTCTCCATCCGGTTCTCTCCTTGTCCTATTGTTTGCAAATGCGAGAAATAGTGTAGTCTGAGTCAGTGTAGGGCTGTCAGAGGCTCTAATTTACAAATGGAAGCTTGTGGGACCAAACCAACTATGCCAACATGTCCAAATGGCCTGGTAAATGCTATTGGAGGCTTTGGTTTGGTTCCCTATGCTCCCCGTGCTCTCGGGCTACCTTGTCCGGGCGTAGTCGCTTAATAGCCTTGAGGCCCAAACACGCCATATCTTCGACAGGTGATTTCTCAGACTCCGTGGCACCTATAGATGTCTCGTCAAATCCAAGAGCTCCATGTTAGAGCCCTCTACAAAATCCTCTCGTGGTTTACTCCCTCTCCATCCAGTTCTTTCATTGTCTTATTGTTTGTAAACGTGAGAAATAGTGCAGTCTGAGTCAGTGTAGGGCTGTCAGATGTTGTACTACTGCAAATGGAAGCTCCTGAGACCAAACCAACTATGCCAACACGTCCAAATGGCTAGTTGAATGCTATTGGAGGCTTTGTTTTGGTTCCCTACGCTCCCCATGCTCTCGGGCTACCTCGTATGGACGTAGTCGCTTAAGAGCCCTGAGGCCCAAACACGCCATATCTTCGACGGGTGATTTCTCAGACTCCATGGCACCTAGATACATCTTGTCATAACAAATAGCTCCATGTTGGGTCCCTCTAAAAAATCCTCTCATGGTTTTCTCCCTCTCTATCTGGTTCTCTCGTTGTCCTATTGTTTGCAAACGCGAGAAATAGTGCAGTTTGAGTCAGTGTAGGGCTGCAAGATGTTGTAGTATGCAAAAAGAAGCTCGTGGGACCAAACCAACTACACCAACATGTCCAAATGGCCTGGTTAATGCTAGTGGAGGATTTTTTTTGGTTCCCTACGCTCCCCGTGTTCTCGAGCTACCCCATCCAGGCGGAGTCGCTTAAGAGCCCTGAGGTCCAAACATGCCATATCTTCGACGAGTGATTTCACAAATTTCGTGGTGCCTAGAGATGTCTCGTCAGATCTAAGAGCTCCATTTCGGGGCTCTTTATGAAAAAATCTCTCGGTTTTTTCCCTCTCCATCTAGTTCTGTCGTTGTCCTATTGTTTGTAAACGCGAGAAATAGTGCAGTCTGAGTCAATGTAGGGCTGTCAGAGGCTCTAGTTTGCAAATGGAATCTCATGGGACCAAACAAACTACGCAAACACATCCAAATGTCCTGGTGAATGCTAGTGGAGGCTTCATTTTGGTTCCTTACGCTTCCCGTGCTCTCGAGCAACCTTGTCCGGACGTAGTCGCTTAAGAGCCCTGAGGCCCAAACACGCCATATCTTCGACAAGTGATTTCTCAGACTCTGTGGCACCTAGAGATGTCTCGTCAAATATAAGAGATCCATTTCAGGTCCCTCTATGAAATTCTCTTATATTTTTCTCCCTCTCCATCTGGTTCTCTCGATGTCCTATTTTTTGCAAACATGAGAAATAGTGCAGTCTGAGTTAGTGTAGGGTTGCATAGGCTATAGTTTGCAAATGGAAGCTCGTGGGACCAAACCAACTACGCCAAAACATCCAAATGGCCTTTTCAACACTAGTGGAGGCTTTTTTTTGGTTCCCTTTTCTCCCCGTGCTCTCGGGCTACCCTGTCCGAGGGTAGTCGCTTAAGAGCCCTAAGGCCCAAACACGCCATATCTTTGACGAGTGATTTCTCAGACTCCATGGTGCCTAGAGACATCTCTTCATATCCAAGAACTCTATGTCAGGGCCCTCTACAAAATCCTCTTGTGGTTTTCTCCCTCTCCATCTGGTTCTCTCGATGTCCTATTGTTTGTAAACGCTAGAAATAGTGTAGTCTGAGTCAGTGTAGGGCTGCCAGAGGCTGTAGTTTGCAAATGGAAGCTCGTGGGACCAAACCAACTATGCCAACACGTCCAAATGGCCTGGTGAAAACTAGTGGAGGCTTCCTTTTTGTTCCCTATGCTCCCCGTGCTCTCGGAATACCTCATCCAAGTGATAGTCGCTTAAGAGCCCTGAGGCCCAAACACGCCATATCTTCGACAAGTGATTTCTCGAACTCCAGTCACCTAGAGACGTCTCGTCAGATCCAAGAGATCCATGTCAGGGCCCTCTATGAAATCCTCTCATGGTTTTCTCCCTCTCCATCTGGTTCTCTCGGTGTCCTATTGTTTGCAAACGCAAGAAATAGTGCAGTTTGAGTTAATGTAGAGTTGCCAGAGGTTGTAGTTTGCAAACGGAAGCTCATGGGACCAAACCAACTACGCCAACACATCCAAATGGCATGGTGAATGCTATTGGAGGCTTCATTTTGGTTCCCTACACTCCCCGTGCTCTTGGGCTACCCCGTCCGGGCATAGTCACTTAAGAGTCCTGAGGCCCAAACACACCATATCTTTGATGAGTGATTTCTCAGACTCCATGGCACCTAGAGACGTCTCGTTAAATCGAAGAGCTCCATGTCGAGGCCCTCTATGAAATTCTGTCATGGTTTTCTCCCTCTCCATCTGGTTCTCTCGTTGTCCTATTGTTTGTAAACGTGAGAAATAGTGCAGTCTGAGTCAGTGTAGGGACTGCCAGAGGCTGTACTTTGCAAACGGAATCTCGTGGGACCGAACCAACTACGCCAACACGTCGGGGTGATGTTTTTGTTCCCTACACTCCCCGTTCTTTCAGGATACCTCAGCCCAGGCTACGAAAGCCTCTTGTGGTTTTCTCCGTCTCCATTCAGACTGAGTCAGTGTAAGGTTGTCCATTTCCAATCACCTGAATAATATAGGTGGTTCATACAATATAGGTGGTGAAATGAGAATTTTAATAAGATATTTTTACAATATAGGTGGTGAAATGAGAATTTTTGTTTGTTGTTCCTTTCTAATATTTAATTTTTCTTAGCTTCACTTGGCTTCGAGAATAATAAATTCTCTACTGACAGTGCCAACCACGTGAAGGTGGAAGCTTTTTTGGCACCACTAACCTACATAAACATGTTAGTAAGCAATTAAATAGAATTTTAAATCATACAAAATTTAAACAAAATCATTTAAGTAAATATTCAAATTAAATTCATGAAGAACATACCTTTGCAAATTCAATCCAATGAACCACAAGGATCAACTCTATTCTTGACAGTAGCAAGAATTGCTTCATGATCTGATTCATGAACCTTCCACAGATTTTTGTTTGATGGCCGACCTCGATATTTGATCAATTTAATATTTGTTGCAAGGACCAAATGTGAATAGTGAAGTATCTTCCGATGTACTTCATAGTCTTCAAACAACCAAATGTTTGATTTTTTGATAGGATATCGTCGAAGCCAAGTTCCAATGACTACCACTGATCCAGTGGGATACTCAAGGTCTTCACCATCAATGACTGTGGAAGTCAATTTTTTTCCCCTCTACACAACGAGATAAGAAGTAGTTTGTTCCCTCTTCGTTAAATTCCATCGCAATAACTGCAAAAATGTGCCCTATGTATCACAAAGTAAAATTGTTCAGTCAATTTATAAATACATTAAGAGTTGACCATTTAATAATTTATAAATCTAAAACATGGCATGTACATATATGTATGTACCTTGTTGCACTAAATCAGAGACTTGGTCAAAGTCAGGTGATGTTGTCATTTGATCTGAAGACCCTGCAAGTTGTAATGCTCATGGAACTTGATGTGTGTCGAGTGGAATTAGAGGTCTACAAGTCCACTCATCCACCCACTGCTGTGACTCACATTCATTCCATGCAAAATCAATGCATGATATACAAAAACATGTCATGCACCTAGTATAAATAGTCCAAGCATTTGCATCTGAACTACGGAATGAGTGCATATCACTTGATCCTGCAACTGTCATATAATCTTCAAAGTTTTTCAGATGTTGTTTCTCTATCAACAAAAAATATCTACGAACCATTGATCTCTCTTGAGATTCATGGCCCATATTCTTGACACACCAATCAACAATGTTTTTTGCATCTGTAAATTTAGCACCATCCTTGAACTTTAACTCTTCTCTTGCAAGTGCTCTTTTCACACATGCTCCTACACCATCATGCTCTCCTTTTCCATGCCCTACCTCAGTAAAACTCTAGATATGTTGTACATTTGTTTCTTTGTGCATCCTACTTAGCCAATAAAACATTCGTGCATTCTTGAATTGTGATGTGCAGTTGTCTGACCAAATGTAATGTTGATCGAAACTAATGTTCCTCTCATTCAAGTTCGCATAAAACACCTAGAAACACCCTTGTACATATTCTGTAGAATGTGTCTGATCATCACTGATGTAGAAATGATACTCTCTCAATATTTTTTGGTCTTGCTCAGTGCTTTCAGGAGAGTGCATGAATGTTATATGCACGAAAATAGAAACTTGCACTGAGTTATAATATTGAGACTGAACCTCCATTTGTGGTTGTAATGTGTAATTCTCTGCGAATTCAACTACTGAAACAATAGTACCAAGTGGGAATGTGTCCTTTCTTAACTTGAATTGTTCATCCAACCATCGAGCTCTATGTGTGTGCCTTGCATACTCATAAAAATTTCCTCTCTGAATTTGACCATATATTCTGATACAAGTAATTGTTTTGTAACAAGCTCACACCTCTTAGATTCTTTTCCATCTTTTAATTGATATGCCACCGATTTATATTTGGTGAAATCAACCAATTCTTTTCCTATTGAAGATGTACTCTCCTCGTGGATACAACTTTTCAGATTTGGCAAGCCACCGCATACATTGCACGTTCCATCCAAACATGCTTTGTTATAAAAAAAATTGTCTTGTTGATTTTTCACAAAATATTGTCGGAATAAATTCCCTTGAAGATTTTTGTGGGACATTTATTCCACACTCCTGCAACATGATGTCAGTATGCAAAACACTACGTATTTGACAAAAAAAACATCATAATGCATTGAAAATTCAACATGATGCCTGCAACAACAAGTGGTACGTGAGTGATTGATTTTCACATAAAAGGGTTTGTTCATTTCAAAGAATCTTTGGCTAATGTTAATTTGTGGATTTTCATTTTTAAAATTAGAGAACATTTCTATTTGAGTCATATCTAAGAAATGTTTTGCACACGATTCATGATTACGAGAACCTATTCTTCTTTTTACTGTATCTCTTCTATTCGGTGACACCCTTGTGTTCTCATTCCAAAATTTTACAATTAATTCTTTTAGAATATCATATGTATTCTTGTCTTTTCGTGGAAGTCTGCTAGAGAAATCCCAATAGTCAGTGTTATTAACTGACTCAAGACGTTTACGTCTCTCTATTGCTTTCATTAGTGTTTTTCTGTTTAGCTTCAAAGCACTGCTTATTTTTCTAATCAAGCATTTATTAACTGTTTTATCACTTACTATATAATTAGTTAGTGCACGTCGTGTAGCATTACTATCTTTGGTGTGTCTTTTGCCACCTACAGCTTGGTATGCTTTATGTATGTTTTCAACAATTGACGCATTTTGATCAACAACATTAGATGTTCTTAACCCCAGGGTCTTCATTATAGGTCTCATCTTAATTAACTTCATCAATGAAACAAATAATTGACATCTTTGTGCGTCATTTAAATTCTCAAAGTAATTATCCCAAATTCCACTAGTTTTTCTTCTCGCATTTCTTTCAGACATTTTGTTAGGCATTGGTTTTATAATGTTTTCATCAATTTCAATTAAGTGAATTGGTTTTCTTCGTGAAATGGAAGGAGGTGTTCTTAGAGGTGAAGATTCATTTACAAGGTTACTTTCTTCATTCAGTGTTTTCATACAAATTTCGGGGTTAACATTTGGATTCTCAAGTAAGGGTTCAACAATTGGATTCATATCAATTTTTTCATCCATACCAACATTATCATTCAATTCAATATCATTATTCATTGCAATATCATTATTCTCTACATTTTCATTATGTATTTCATCCCAATTTTCTAATACATTAGCTACATTTGATATAGCGGATGTACCTTGCCCTGCTCGAAGTTTTTACATTCTCTTCAATTTCTTTATTCTCTTCTCTTCCAATTGCTCTGGTGTCTTATTCTTGACTTTCCTCTTGTCCTTAGCTCGACGTTTATCGCCCATGATTAGAAAAAATCAACTAGTGGGGTAGGGGACAAAATGAAATACTAAAAAATCATGCAAGAATGTAGAGAATATTGCAGACAAAACATAATGTTTGCAGAATTCCCGTGAAAGAGATGAAAGGGACGTTGGGGGGCCAAAAGATATAAAACAAATCAACACGTATGCTTTGTATATCTTGTATCTCTTGTACGTACACATTTTTTGTTTTCTCTTTTCCCAAGCCATGCCTCAAGGCTTGGGATCCGGTTTGGATCCCCAAGCCTGAGGCATGGACCTGCACAAACACAACAAACAATGAGTTTTTACAAGAAAATGTAAAAATGACACTTCCTCTATGAGAAATCAAAATAAAACAATCGATCCATTTTAAAAAAATTATACCACGACGTAGAGCAGAGTCTCTTCTTTCTTAAAATATAATTTTCCAAATTTTCTGACTAATATAAGATATCCATATTATTTATTTTCTAACTATGCCTTTTTATAGCTATTTTTTGAAGTGTAAATATGTCTATCTTTCATGGTGTATCTTTTTTTTGGGTGATCGAAATTTTAAAAAAAATTATACTAGCCCAAACTAGGCATAATTCTATACATATTCAAAAAAAAATCTAATTTTTGATATTTTTTGAGGTAGTTAGGGGGGAGCACGGTCGGAGCTCCGTTATTTTTCAAAACATAAAATTTTTGTACTAGAAAAATCATAAATAAAAAAATATTCACTAAAAAAATCTTTAAAAATGGAGCCCAAACTAGATGCTCCTAGCTATCTTTCTACCAAAGGGTTTTCAAAAATACTAAATGGTGCTCAAAAAATGGTGGGGGGCACGAAAGTCACTCTATTATGTTTTTTAACAAAAACAGGAGCATCTGTTGGTATTTTAGTTGTTTGACCCACTTAAACTTATCCGTTTTCAATAAAATTTAGTAGCTTAGAAACTAGACTCAAAATGCTACGATTCATATTTCTACAACATCTTCCAATTTTGAGTGTAACTATTTCGAAAAACTCGTACAAGTTGAAGTTTTTTTTTTCATAAAAATGCGTCCACTTAAGACCCCCTTTTGGCCCCCCACATTGGTGCACTTACCAGGATCTATTTCCATTTTCATTTCCAAGTATTAGAATTCATTCCAATTTTAATTACTACATTTATTTGATTCAAATCAAACTATTCAAAACCAAAATGCAATTCTAATTTCCATTTTTATACTTTTCAAAAAACAAATTTTGTATTTACCTCACACGCATTTCTTCCTTTCAGAACAGATATTTCAAATACATTTCAAACTCAAATTTTTAGTTGTAGTTCCAATCATGGAAAAGAATACAACTTTTATTCAAAAGACAAGATTTCCTTCTTTTACAACTTCTCTTTTCTGTTGATTTTCACAATACAATATACAAAATTCATTTCCCATTTTTTCAAAGGTTGAAAAGGGTATATCTCTCCTTTACATTTCAAACTTACAACTTTCATATTCAATACAACATATTTCCATTACAAAACATATACGAGTTCATCCACTTCAAGTGGGAAAGGTTACAATAATATTTATTTTCAACAAGGGACTGTCAAAATTTTCTTTTTTTTTCTTTCTCCAGCTCTAGAACAACAACATGTAGTTTTATCATTCTTTCTAATTGGTGATCACAACAAGAGCAGGGGAAAAGCAACGCTCTCCACCCAACCAAGACATCCAATGACAAGGAGAAGCCATCCTTCCTCATTGGCCCCCGAGCCCTAACCACAATGCAATGAAAGATGTGTTTCAACTCATGGCAACAATAGGATTCCACAAACACACATGCAAATTTCACATTTAAAACATAGTCCAAAATAGAATGTAGTTTAAAACCACATTAAAACATAGCAAACAAAACTAAGGCTTCATCATGCAAGACAAAGGAGCAAGAAACTATGGGGGATGCTACTTATTCCTCCTAAAGGGGAAATGGGTATCACCACCTGATTTCAAACCACCAAAATATAGTATATCAAAGCCTTGACATGCCCTTATGCCTCCCCCAAGTACCCCTTATTCCTCACATTTCCTTATGCCTCCCCAACCTCTTATGGCACCCCATAACGAGTAAAGAAATGCAAGCTATTTCTTTGTAAGGTGGAACCCAAATCCCAACTCCCTCCACACTTATGCCTCCCCAAGACACTTGTGCCTCCAAAAAAATGAACCCCATAGTCTTCTCCTACACCATACCTAGGCCATCTACCCAATATCCCACAAACATGCTAGAACATTCACAACAAACAATTTCATAAATAGAAAACAAGCATTACAAGAGCCAAGCTCCTACCTCTCCATGATGGAGTTGTTCCGAGTTCCAAAATAACAAGCTTTATCCCAATGCAAGCAACCCAAATCAGCCAAGCACAAGCATGCAACAATCTCCCAAAAACTTCTCCAAAGAAAGAGCTCTAGAAAGCAAAAGGAATTCACCCCAAAAGGAGTTTCCAAAAGTGAAGCAACCCCAAACAAGGAAAGTAAATTTGAATTTTATAGAAGAGGGAAGAGAAGAGGATGAGGTAGATCCATGTAGGATGCCACATCACACATCCTCAACCTTAGCCCAAAAGTCAACTTCATTCTCCAATGCATAATAAATAGGTGGGTGAATAATATGACAGTTTACTTACATACTCAAATCCAACCCACACCTCAAAGGACTGAAATTAAACCATGTAAGAAAAGTGCAATTAAAACTTACAATTTGTCCTCTCAAAAATCATTATAAAAGTCTAATTTTAACCCCCAAACCATAGGTATGGTTGGTAAGTAAATTGAAGAGGTATGGGACAAGTTTAACTTGTCCCACAAGCCTCCAAAATCAGCCTCCAAGGACAATTTCGAATTTCTAAGAAGGTGGAGTGTTTCACACTCAAAATTTAACTTACACATCACTTACATATTACTTACACATTCTTACAACACTTTAAATCATAACCAACAACAATATTAATTATATTCTCATGATATCTTTTAATTAATTAACTTAACAACATGATTACTCACAATATTAACACCACATTAATTAAATAATGAAAGGGGGTAAGTGCACCACATAAAACACATGAAAACATAAAAAAAAGAACCAAATAAATAAATATACATAACCCCTTGGTCACATTTAAAGGTGATCCCCCCATGGGAATCCCTAACAAAACAACCACACACAAACAAATACAAGTTGCCATGGTGACCTTGTCTGAATTCATCTAGAATTCCAATGTGGTTGGTCTCCAATCCCCTCGATGTTTGTTGTGATATTTTAACCTGTAAAACACAAATACCTCCTTCGGCCTCATGGCCATATCAGAACATCCATAATAATATAAATAAAATTATAAAATCATCTAGATATATGAATCACAACAACATCTAACCAACCAAGCAAGATCATTTGCAATTTTACTCAGCAATTATATCATCATCAAATAATTTTCCATTTCTAGGTCTACTCACAATATCTGAATATCACAAGTCTCGAACAACATCCATAATATAACCATGTCAATCAGTATATCAACATCAATATCCAAAATGTCTCTAATAATCATCATGCATCATAACTGAATCAAGGTCAACAATAATCCATGATCTAACATCTAACATCACACTATAATAAAGTCCATAATCATGTCCATAATATAATCAACAGTATCATGATTAGTATCAAAGGGTGTCAAAGGGAAGTGGGCACTACATCCCCCTCCCCTTAGACTCGACTTCCTCCTAGAAGTCACTAGAACAAATGTGGAAACTGAACTCGTAGTAAAGTAGCATCCTCCATGTAGCCGCAGTCTCATCATATCTATCCCACTGCACCCGGACTTGGTCAATCTCTCTACCTCGAAGGCCCAGGGTCCTGCAATCTATAATGCAAATGGGCTCCACCATTACCTACCCCTGATCCTGCACCTGCAATGATGTCCAATCTAGCACATGAGAAGGATATGCAACATATCTCCTAAGAACTAAAACATGAAACACATCATGTACGCAAGACAAGCTAGGTGGCAACGCTATATGGTAGGCAAAAGGGATCGATATGTTCCAAGATCTCAAAAGGACCAACGAATCTAGGAGCTAACTTAGAACCTTTTCCATAATGGATAGGGCTCTTATGTGGCCTGACATGAAAGGAACACCTTCATGCCCACATCAAAACTACAGTCAGTCCTATGTTGATCTGCGTACTTCTTATGTATGTCATATGCCTCCTGCAGTCTCTGTCTGATCAAAACCACCTACTGCTCCATGTCTTGCAACAAAGTTGGTCCAAGAGAAACCCTGTCCTCTAACCTTTCCCAACTAAGAGGTGTCCTACACTCTCTACCATACAAATCCTGAAAAGGAGCCATGCCTATAGAACTCTGAAAACTATTATTGTAGGAAAACTCCACCAAGTACAGGTACTCCTCCCATCTAGACTGACTGATCCATCACATACATCCTGAGCATATCCTCTAAAATATGATTCACCAGCTCAGTCTGTCCATCTATCTCAGGGTGATATGTTGTGCTGAAATTTGATTCTCATCCCGAGGGCATACTACATGGTAGTCCAAAAATGGGAAGTGTACAAAGGATCATGGTCACTAATGATCTTCTGAAAAAAATCCTGTGCAACCTGACAATCTCATCAAGATATACCCATGCCACTACACTAGCTGTATAAGTGGTCTTTACCGGAGAAAAGTGAGCCACTTTTGTCAATTTATCAACCATGACCATGATGGCATCGTGGTGATATCTCGACATCGGTATCCCAACAATGAAGTCCATGGAAATGATGTCCCATTTCCACCCCGGTATAGCATGAGGGAAAGAGAAGGCCAGCTGGATGTTGATGCTTGGCCTTCACTTTCTGGCACTCTAAACAATCGTGACACAATCTGAGCCACGTCTCTATGAAGTCCTCTCCAGTGATACAACTGTCTCAAAGTAGCGTGCATCTTCTTCACCCCCGGATGGGTTGAATAGGGTGCACGATGTTCCTCTATCAATATGTCCTACCTCAAGCCTCCATCTCTGGGAACATAAATCTGACCTCTGTGCTTGAGAAGGCCATTTGCCTCTAGTGAGAAACCATCAAACTTCCCTTCAAGGGGTCTCTAGGACTTGATCTCTACTCGAACTGCAATGTAGAAGTTGTCAAGAGGAAGTTGCTGAAGAATCTTGCTCCACAAATTTGTGCCCACTAAAGTGGCCATAATCACATGTCTCCATCTGCTGAGAGCATCTGCCACCACATTCTCCTTCCCCTTCACATGCTCTATCTCCATATCATACTCACAGATCAACTCCATCCAACGCCGCTGACGAGCGTTGAGATTGGGCTGTGTGAAGAGGTGGCGAAGACTCAAGTGATCTGTCTGAAGTGTGAATCTCTGACCAAGAAAAAATTGCCTCCATCGAACCAAAGCATGCACAACTGCCACAAGCTCAAGATCCTGAGTTAGATAATTAAGCTCATAATCCTTGAGTTTGCGAGAATTTAAAGACACTACTCTTCCCTCCTACATCAACACACCTCCAAGTCCTGCCAAAGAAGCATCCGTGCATACAAAAAACTCACCCTGTGGATCCGGCACTGCAAGAATAGGTGTTGTAGTGAGGCACTCCTTTAGTGTCCTGAAGGCCTGCTCGCACCTGTCTGACCAAACAAACTTCTTCCATTTCCTCTAAAGGGAAGTGATGGGGTGCACAATTCGAGAGAAGTCTTGAACAAATCTCCGATAATAACCTGCTAATCCCATGAATTTGCGCACCTCTGTCACAGTAGCAGGTGTTGGCCAATCCATAATAGCTCTAATCTTGGAAGGATCAACTGTGATACCTTCCCCAGAAATGATATGACCCAAATATTGCACCTCTATTTGAAAGAAATGCACACTTCTCTAGGTTCCCATACAGCTGCTGCTCCTGAAGACACTAAAGAACCTGGTGAAGGTGTCCCTCATGCTCCTCACACATATGTGAGTAAATCAAAATGTCATCAAGGAAGATGAGCACGAAGCGATCTAAGAAATTTCTAAACACCCCATTCATCAAACTCATAAACATTGCAGGGGCATTCGTCAACCCAAAAGGTACCACTGTGAACTCATAGTGGCCATATCTCGTACAGAAGGTGGTCTTATGAATGTCCGTCTCCAAAATCCTCAGCTGATGGTATCCTAACTTAAGGTCTATCTTAGAGAAATTTGTGGCTCCATTCATCTGATCAAACAAATCATCAATGCGCGGAAGGGATAATGATTCTTGACCGTTACTTTGTTCAACTAGCGGTAATCAATACACAACCACAAGGATCCATCCTTCTTCTTTACAAAGATCACCAGTGCACCCCAAGGGGATACACTAGGATGGATTAGGCCCTTCTCCAAAAGCCCCTCAAGCTGTAAATTGATCTCACAGAGCTCAGGGGTAGTCATCTGATAAGGTGCTCGTGAGATAGGCTCTGCTCCCGGAACCAAATCTATATGAAAATTAATCTCACGTGGGGGTGGTAACCCCGGTAGCTCCCCTGGAAAGACATTTGCAAACTCTCTCAAAATGGATGGTCATCTAGCGATGGCCCACTAGACCCATCCTCTGATTTGTCACTAACTGTGACAATAAACATCTGACAACCCCGTCGCACACACCACTTAAGCTGCATAGTAGAGATGGTGCAAATAGAAATGGGTCTCCTGACCCCTGCTATCACTGACCTCAACTCCTAGATCATTTGTACAAGATATGATCTTGTGGTAACAATCCACTCTTGGCCATGTGTGCAAATAACCAGTCCATGCCCAAGATGACTCCATAGGAGCCCAACGGAAGGATACAAGATCCAAGGTAGTGGCAAAAGGTCCCAAATCCACCACACACTCCTTAACTAAGGAGTCTACAGAGATCTTAGCCTCCAGAAGCCATCTCAACATCCCAACTATGACCCTGCCTAACTAGCCACCAACCTGCATCACTCTACTAAAGATGGTGCAATAAAAAAATTAGAAGAACTAGAATCAAACAAAATGGAGGTAGGAATACCACCAATGTTAACTGTAGTCTCAATAATTGTACTTTGATACTCTACCTAGTAGTTCTCGACCGCTGCGTACATCCTATGACTACACCCCATATCACCAACAGTAGGCTCTGAGATTCTTTCCTTACCCTTGTTATTAGGGTTTTGTGGGTCCCAGTCTCTCCAAAAAATGTCCAGTAACACCACACCCAAAACAACCACCTGATCCTCTCCCCTGTGTAGCAGGTCCAGCCGGTACTCTGGAGGTCTATGGTGTGGATCTGATGATTCCATTTACGGTCTATTGAGGTCTCTGCTGGTGAGCTCCTAATGAGTGAGCTCTGTGGGCACCTTGTGTCCTGATGGGACCCCTAGGAGGAGGCCCCATACTCCGACCTCTCTGTGCATCAAACCTCTGTGGAGGTCTTTAAGTTGGGCGGGACTGTTGTTGGTGCTGCTACTGATGGTCTAAAAGATGACTGTGCTGAACCCTATCCATCACAAGGAAGAAGTACTGACCCCCTCAATCTTGTTGTCATGCATCTACTATATGTGGCTCCGGACTCGGTCTCTAGCCTGTTGGGTCTTTCCCCGAGTCTCCTCTACTATATAGGCCTTCTCAATGGCCTCAGCTAATGTCTATGGACAATGGATCTGTATTACACCTCCAATGTCTAGATTCAGGCTCCGGATGAACCTGTGGATCCGCACCTTCTCATCCTGCATGTAATCAACAAACTAGAGTAGATCCAGAAATCTACTCTCATACTCGGCCACTATAAGAGATGCTTGTTGGAGGTCATAGAACACATCTATCTGCTACTGTATGAACCTCCATGACAAGTATCTGTTCCTGAAACACTCCTCAAAGAGCTCCCAATTAAGTTTCTCAGAATCAACATGGAGCTTATGCTCCTCTGTCCTCCACTAGAAGCCAGCTCCATCCCTCAGTAGATGGATCGTAACATGAGCTTTTGTGTTTCTAGAACAAGGACAGAGCTTAAAGCATCCTCTCAAGCTCACTAACCAGGCCTCTGCCTGAAATCCACCTATGTCACCAGAATAATGGGATGGATGAAGCTTTAGGATCTCCCTGATGTGGTCTACAGTTTTGGTCTGATGGCCTCTAGGCCTCTGTTAAGAAATAAGTGATAAAATATGTAGAATAATCCCTTACAGAATCGCAACATTAGAAACTAATATGCAGAAAATATTACAGATCTCAAATAAAAGTGTAAAATAAATAACACAACAGAAAGAGATAAGATTTAATGTGGTTCACCCAATTTTGGCTACGTCCACCAAGAATCACTTGCTCATATTTTACTACAAGCCTCCACTCTCTCAATACAATACCTAGATCCGTTTGGAGCTATGCTCAACAAACTCTATAGAATTCACACCTGAATTCAAAACACATCTGCAATACATTTTCTTTTCTTTTCTATCATATACATAAGACCATATAAATAGACAACAGCTTAAGTAATTTTAAAAAACCATGGGTATCAAACAATGGGAAAAAACAAAACCGTCCCATAAACCTATGGGTAGCCGAAGAGGTGGTTTTACAAAACAATGGGTACCGAAAAACCATGGGCCCTAAAACAGCCCATAATGGTTACCCATTACCCATGGGTTAATAAACCACCCATGAAAATTTGCTTTAGGGGTTTCACCCCCAAACCCCCCTGACCCACTCACCAGCGAGCGGGACCACTGTAAAAATACCTAAATGTAACACATAGAAGGTGTACCACACTCTAACATGAAAATAGGCTGAACAAACATAACAATCTCCCACTTGGAGACTGATTTTCACTGAGCAAGCTTCTCAACCCTTCACTATCATCTACGAAGGCCAACCAAAGTTGAACATAGCTTTATTTTATCCCTTGTGACCACCTTAGCCATCATGTCTGCAGGATTCTAACCAGTATGAATCTTCTCCAACTTCAACTTATCTTCCTCCAAAGTTGTCCCGATGAAGTGATATCTCAACTATATATGCTTCGTCCTAGAGTGGAAAGAAAATTTCTTAGCTAGGTGTATAGCACTCTAACTATCACTATGTATCTTACATTCCTCCTTCTTATGCCCCAACTCCTCAAGCAATTTTTGTAACCAAATCATCTCTTTGATTGCCTCTGTGGCAGCAACATACTCATCCTCTGTGGTTGACAAAGCCACCAGCTTCTGTAGTTGTGAAATCCAGCTCACTGTTGTCCCACCTACAATGTAAATATAACCTATCGTGCTCCTCCTACTGTCTACATCTCTAGCCATGTCTGAATCTACATAACCATGTAAAGTGGTGTCTGATCCACTGTAGCACAAAACTGTCCCCATGGTCCCTCTCAAATACTGAAGGATCCACTTTACTACTTGCCAATGCTCTTTACCTGGATCACTCATAAATGTACTCACAGCTCCCACTACATGGGCAATATCATGCCTAGTGCACACCATAACATACATCAAACTGCCAACTGCTGATGAGTAAGGTACCTTGGACATCTAGTTTCTTTCCTACTCTGTCTTGGGACACTACTCCTTTGATAACTTAAAATGGCCTGCCAAAGGAGTCCTAACCGGTTTAGCATCCTGCATGTTAAACCTATCCAATACCTTCTTAATCTACTCTTCCTGAGATAAATTCAACTTCCGTTCCTTCTTATCCCAAGTTATCCTCATACCAAGGATTTTTCTAGCTGCCCCCAAATCCTTCATATCAAAGGATTCACTTAGTTGTTTCTTGAGTACTTTTATTTTCTGCATGTTTTTACCTACAACCAACATGTCATCAACATACAAACATATGATAATATAACTTCCATCCTCAAATTTCTTTGTATACACGCAATGGTCAAAATGACATCTAATATAACCTTGCTCCATCATGAAGCTATCAAACTTCTTATACCATTGACGTGGAGCTTGTTTCAAGCCATACAAGCTCTTCTTCAGTTTACACATCATCTCCTCTTTACCTTTGACCTCATAGCCCTCTGGTTGCTGCATATATAGTTCCTCCTCCAAATCACCATGGAGAAATGCAATCTTTACATCTAACTATTCTAAGTGCAAGTCTTCTGCTGCCACTATTCCAAGAACAGTTCTAATAGAAGTCATTTTTACTATAGGAGAAAATATCTCATCAAAATCTATACCTTGTTTCTGTGCAAACCCCTTGACCACCAACTGGGCCTTATATCTTTTCTTTCCTCCTTCTTCATCTTTAACTCTGTACACCCACTTGTTCTGCAATGCTCTTTTTTCTTCTGGTAGCTTTACCAAATCCCAAGTCTGGTTCTCCATGAGAGACTTATGCTCTTCATCCATGGCTTGCTCCCACTTCTTACTGGCATCTACCTGCATTGCTTCATCAAAGCTCTCTGTCTCTCCACTATCAGTGGGTAATAAATAATAAAGAGAAGGAGAAAAATGTTCAGGTTCTTTTCTTACCCTAGAAGACCTCCTCACTATAGGATTTTGGGGTTCTTGTTGAGTTGGTTCCTAAACTGATTCATGGGTCACTGTCCCATCTGGAAGATCCTCTACCACTGCATATTCTTTCTTGGATTCTTCCCTATTTTCTTGAAACTATTGTTTATACATGAATTTCTCATTAAAGACGACATCCCTAGACTGAATGATTTTCTTGTCCTTAATACTCCAACATTTAAATCCAAATTCATCACCACCATAACCAATGAAAGTACTTTTTTTATTTATTTATCCTCTAGCTTGGTCTTATCATCCTTGTCTATATGAGCAAACGCCTCACATCCAAAGACTCTAAGAAATGAATAATCAACTTTCTTACCATACCAAGCCTCCTTAGATATGCCTCCATCTAAGGCACTTAAGGGTCCTCTCTTTATCAAGTACATAATTGTGCTCACTTCTTCTGCCCAAAAAGAAAGAGGCAGTCTTGCATGTAACCTCATGCTCCTAGCACGTTCCATTATTGTTCTATTTCATCCTTTCTGATACCCCCATTCTGCTGCGGAGTTCCTATAACCGTCTTTTGCCTACGGATTCCATTCTTAGAACAATAATCATTAAATTCATTGTTGTAATACTCCCCTCCATTATCTGACCTGAGACATTTTAGCTTAAGACCTGTTTCATTCTCTACCAAGGCTTTCCATTTAACAAAAGTGTCAAATACATCAGATTTGTTTCTAATACAATAAACCCAAACTTTCCTTGTTGCATCATCAATAAAAGTAACATAATAACTTAAACCCCCAAGAGATGATACCTAAGCCAGCCCCCACACATCAGAATGTACCAGCTCTAACTTACTCTCTTTCTTCGTAGGTCCAACCTGTGAGAAACCTTACTCGCTTATGTTTCCCATATATGCAGTTCTCACAGAAATCCAACCCTGTTTCTGTATATCTAGGTAAATTCTTCTTTATGATGTTCATGCCCTTATGGCTCATATGACCGAGCCTATAGTGCCATAATGTTGTATCTACATCTGAAGCCACAAGATTACAATCATTAGTACTATCAGTGGTTAAATACAAGGTTCCAACATTCTTACCTCTTGCCACCACAAGAGCACCCTTGGTAAACCTTCCAAGAGTTATCTATAAATATCACAATACAATCATCACTTCCTAATTGCCCTGCCGATATCAAATTTCTCCTTAATGTAGGTACATGTCTGACATCCTTCAATAGCCATGTATTCCCATTCTGCATCTTAACCTGAATAGAACCTTTTCCAACTATACTGCAAGGCTCATCATCACCAAGAAAAACATGCCCAAAATCCCCTTGAACATAATCAACAAAATAATGCCTATGTGGAGTAGCATGAAAAGAAGCCCTTGAATCTAAAACCCAAGATTCAGTAATATTATGCAAAGAAAGAATCAAAGCATCCTGGACATACATTACCCGATGCCACATTTGCCTCCTTGTTTTCTTCCTATTGTTTCTTCTTGTCCCGAAGCTCCCAACAGTCCTTCTTTGCATGCCCAGACTTTCCACAGTGCCAGCATACTATCTTGCTTTTAGATTTTGATCTTTCTCAATCCTTTGATTTTCCACGGTTTCCTCTATTCTTCTGTCTCCCTCTATTTTCCACTGTCAAAGCATTCCCTGAAGTAGAAGATTCACCAAAGCTTTTTCTTCACATTTCCTCACTTAGAAACACCCCTACAACATCCTCAAACTTCAACTTTGAGTTATCAGGAACCGAGTTGCTTACCGCCATTACTAGGCTATTCCAACTCTCAGGTAAAGAGTACAGAACTAATAAAGCCCTAACTTCTTCATCAAATTCTATTGTAACTGAAGCTAGCTTATTTACAACCGTATTAAAATCATTTAGATTATCTACTACTGAACCATTCTTAGACATCTTCATATTAAACAAATTTTTCATTAAAAATATCTTATTAGAGGCAGAGGGTTTTTCATACAACTTCCCTAATGCATCCATCAGTTCTTTTGTAGTCTTTTCCTTCGAAACATTAAATAATACCGAAGATGCAAGACACAGCCAGATCATTCCAAGTGCCTTCCAATCCAAAAAATCCCATTCCACATCTGTCATACTCAATGGTTTGTTAACCTTCTCAGACAACGGAGTATAAAGATCCTTCTGATAAAGGTAATCTTCCATCTGCATCTTCTAAAGACTGAAATTCTTCCCGTTGAATTTATCAACACTAAATCTTTCATCATCTGCCATAACTCCCACTCAAGATAAAAAATTTCCCTGTGATTCAACACTTCAGCAAACCAAAACCAAGCTCTGATACCAATTGTTAGGAAATAAGAGATAAAATATGTGGAATAATCCCTTACAGAATTGCAGCAATAGAAACTAATATGCAAAAAATATTATAGATCTAAAATAAAAGTGTAGAATAAATAACACAACACAGAGAGACAAGATTTAACATGGTTCACCCAATTTGGGCTACGTCCACCAAGAATCACTTGCTCAGATTTTAATACAAGCCTCCACTCTCTCAATACAATACCCAGATCCGTTTGGAGCTATGCTCAACAAACTCTACAAAATTCACACCTGAATTCAAAGCACATATGCAATACATTTGCTTGTATATCTATCATATGCATAAGACCATATAAATAGACAACTGCTTAAGCAGTTTTACAAAACCGTGGGTATCAAACAATGGGCAAAAATAAAACCATCCCATAAACCTATGGGTAGCCGAAGAGGTAGTTTTACAAAACAATGGGTACCGAAAAACCATGGGCCCAAAAAAACAGCCCATAACGGTTACCCATTACCCATGGGTTAATAAACCACCCATGAAAATTTGCTTCGGGGGCTTCGCCCCCAAACTCCCCTGACCCTCTCCACCGGCCCAGCCTAGACCACCATAACCCTAGCTGAGTGATAACACATAGAAAGTGTACCAGTACTCTTACATGTACACATAGGCTCCACATCACATAACAACCTAGTCTTCTATACTCATGTCTGTAGCTCTGAGGGCTTCAAAAAAATCTCTCTATGTACTATTTCATCGGTGCACCCTGATTAATTCTCATAGTGACTCTGCTCAAGCTGTCTCTGCATGTTATTTCTCGCTTCCCATTCTCCTCCTTGGCTTGAGGAGATACATGACCCATCATTTTTAACCCCCCTTTTTGTTAATTGGTTGTATAGTCCTCCAATTCAAATCCCCCGTGTAGACAAAAAACATTAACATCCTGAAGAGTCTACAAAATCTAGGTTAGCTTGTTTACTTTCTCGTATTACATTACATTATGTATGTTGCAGGGAGTTAGGCATGTTTTACTTTCTTGTATGTGTATTGTACCCCTGTATGTTGCATCTACAGTTGGTGTTTTCAGACCAATGGAAAGAGTTAGTTCATAGTATGGATTCTACAGTGTCATTATACTTTCCAGGTTGTACTATAATATGTACATTTCTTAACTAAGGACCGATGACATAGAACCTTTGCAGAAGTGATGATAAGAAATTTGTCTAAAAGAGAGTTCTACACTAGATGCTCAGACTAGTTCTATTGTGCCCAATGGCCCAATATCTTGAACCTCTACTTTTCTTCTCAAGAGTCATTCTCGCTAAAATCAACCCACTTGATTCTTCTACTTCAACCTAGGATTAATCCTAGCCCTCCCCCATTTCTTCTATCTAATTCTCTCATCTTATTCGATCATCAATCATCTTCTTTCATCACCCCAGTTACAACATTCGAGGGGGCATATTATCACTTCTACTAATTCTAGAACAATTCTAACCCCCTTAGAAAATCTTACTTTTCTACTATCTTTGAAGTGACGTCACTTACTCCACTGCAAAGAGGGTCAAAATGTAGACACTTATAATTGAGGCTCCAAAAATTTAAATAGGTTTAAATTGTGCTAATTATCCTCTTTTCCACACCCAATCTGACTAACATATCCTCAAGATTCAACTTGATTTTCTCTTCTAAACTTAATTAATTCAACTACATTTCCACTAGTTAATTGGCCCTTCTATATAGAAAATATGAAAATTAATGACCTTTCCATCAATATAAATACAGTCCTTTCTAACTCCTCATATTAATTCAAGTAATGGGCTTTCGGGCCTCTTCTATTAGATAAATTCTCCCCAAGATCAGGCCTGCGGGCCCAGGCCTGAACCTTTTCTATTCCCTAAATCAGGTACTAATTTTTCTTCGTAGGGAGACTTACTCACCTATTAATTCCAACCATTTGGGTTAAATAATAAACTTTGTTCTTGCGCAAACCTCATGAGTCACTAAAGTCCACAAGGGAGACGTGGCACCTCCTAAGGTTGACGTGGGGAGAGTGGGGCGGCAGGAGACATTTTTAACCATCCTTCCCAACGTGGGGCCATAAGCTAACTTTGCAACCTAGCTATTATCCCATATGTCCCACAAGGGACACATGGTAGAGATCCTAAATGAGCACAGGGAAAGCCTAAATGGTATGTAGGAGAATATTAACTAAATGCCCCAAAGGGTTAAGCATGTGTCGTCATTCACTTGTGCATCCTTAGTCACCCCTCGCAGTGCCATAATAAACAAGCTGGTTTTAATAATAAGATTAGCGGGTCGGTGGGGATCAATATTCAAAAGAATTTCCCAAAATTTTTTGAAATGAAAAAAGGAAAAATGGGCCTTTCTCCACTACCTATGCCTCATGACACCACATGGCATCACCTGATTGGTTGCAGGCCGGCGGGCCGCCGGGGAAATTTTGGAAAATTTTCCCAAAAAATTTTGGGAGCGCTACATTAAAAGGGATCCCCCCCCCCTCCCCCACTAACACCTCATATGTGGTAGACTTTAATTGGTTATGGGATAGTTTGGTGGCAAGGAAAATTTTCTGAAGCTCCAAGGGAAAAATTCGGGCCCGCGGGCTAGCCAAGGAAATTTTTCCCAAAAAAAAATTTGATGCCAAGTGAACAAAACTTCAAAAGGCCATAACTTTTGATAGAGAGCTTAGGTTTGGGCAAACAAGGACTTTCTGAAAATCTCTCGATGTCCTTTATACTCAAGGACCATTAATTTTTGGTTTTTGATCAAGTTTAAGGGGTCAATTACAAGAAAACAATCCGCGGGCATTTAGAGTATGAACTGGTAAATTTTAACTTATAAGATTTGTCCAATTTGATCTTCCTCCTCTCTCAACATGTCAAATAGACATGGAGAATCATTATTAGGTGGAATTAGGAAGGATTTCAAGATTCAATTTGTCTGATTGATTTTCAATTTGAACATTTGCATTTCTTGACAAAAAAATGACTGTAAGAGGGTTGAGCCCAATTTTGCAAGGTTTTGAAGGATTTCTCCTTAAGTGTTATAGTCCAATTAAATTCATTTAGGACACACTACTTCAATTTAATAATTTAATCTATTATTTCTTTGTTGTAGGTTTGAACTGTGTGTTTTAGGTAAAGTATTTTCTAGTTGAGAAAAAAAAATAGAGATCAAGTTTGAAAGGGTCTATTTATCATTTTTCATCATCCAAGTATAGGAATTCCTTCCAATTCCAATCTAATACCTTTAGTTTATTCAATTCCAACCATTCAAAAATCAAAACACAATTCTGATTTCAAACTTTACACATTTCAAAAGACAGAGTTATGCATTTTCCTTCATACGCATTTACTTCTTTCAAATAGATATTTCAATTCACATTTACATGTTCAATCTTAAAAAAACAACGCAAATTGAGAAAGGTAATGCAATCCTTTATTGATTCCAAAATACAACTTTACAACCTTTCTTTCATTCTTTGAATTCATCATATGGAATATAATTCTTTCACATTCTCTCAGAGGCTGAAAACCGAGTTTATTTCTTTTACATTTCACTTTACAGCTTTGATAAACAATACAACATATTTTTAGTACAAAACATTTACAAGTTCCTCCACCTCAAGTGGGAAAGGTTACAATAAACTTTATCTCAACAGGAGACTGTCAAACTGTCTCTTTTTTTTCAGCTCCAGAACAATAACGTGCATATTTCTCATTCTTCCAAATGGTAATCACAACAAGAGTAGGGGAAAGGTAACACTCTCCACCCAACCAAGACATCCAATGAATAGGAGAAGCCATCCTTCTTCATTGGCCCATGAGCCCCAACCACAATGCAATAAAAGATGTGATCCAACTCATGGCAACAACAAGCTTCCACAAATACACAAGCAACATTTTCACAATAAAACACAGTCCAACCGAATGTAGTTTTACAACCACATTAAAACATGACAAGCAATACTAAGGCTTCATCAAACAAGCCAAAGGAGAAAGAAACTATGGGGGATGTTGCTTATGCCTCCCAAAAGGGAAATGGGTATCACCACTTGAGAACAAACCACCCAATATATATATATGTGTGTGTGTGTGTGTGTGTGTGTGTATGTATGTATGTATGTATGTATATGTATGTATATGTATGTATATAATGTATGTATATGTATGTATGTATGTATATGTGTGTGTGTGTGTATGTATGTATGTATATATATGTGTGTATATGTATATGTATATATATACATACATACATACATACATACATACATATATATACATATATATATGTATGTATGTATGTATGTATATCATTTCAAATCTCTGACATGACCTTATGCCTCCCCCAAGTACCCCTTATTCCTCACATTTTCTTATGCCTCTCCAACCTCTTATGGCACCCCATAACGAGTAAATAAATGCAAGTTATTTCTTTGTAAGGTGGAACCCAAATCCCAACTCCCTCCACCCTTATACCTCCCTGAACACACTTGTGCCTCCCAAAAAATAAGCCCATAGTCTTATCCTACACCATTCCTAAGCCATCTACCCAACAACCCACAAACATACCAAAACATTCATACATTAACATTTACATATAAAAGAAGAGAATTTCAAGAGTCTAGCTCCTACCTCTCCATTGTGGAGTTGTTCTAAGTTCCAAAATAGCAAGCTTTATCCCAATGCAAGCAATTCAAAATCAGCCAAGCACAAGCATGCAACAATCTTTCAAAATTTTCTTCAAAGCAAGAGCTCCCAAAACAACAAGGAATTCACCCCAGAATTAAAATCTCTAAAATGAAGCAACCCCAAAACAAGGCAAGCCATTTGAATTTTATAGAAGAGGGAAGGGAAGAGGATGAGGTAGATCCACATAGGATGCTATGTCACACATCTTCAACTCCAACCCAAAATTCAACTTCATTATCCAATACATAATAAATAGGTGGGTGAATAATATGACAGTTTACTTACACACTCAAATCCAACCCATGCCCCAAAGGACTGAAATTAAATCATGTAAGAAAAGTAAAATAAAAACCTGTAATTTGCCTTCTCAAAAAGTATTATAAAAATTCTAATCTCAACTCTCCAACCGTAGGTATTTTTGGTGATTAAATTTAAGAGGTATGGGACAAGTTGAACTTGTCCCTCAAGCCTCTAAAATCAGCCTCCATTATGGAGAGGTAAGAGCTTGGCTCCTTAAATGCTCTTCTTTTATTTTTGTAAATGTTATTGTTGTGAATTTTTTGGCATGTGTGTGGGCTGTTTGGGGTAGATGGCCTAGGGATGGTGTAGGAGAAGACTATGGGGCATTTATGTGGAAGGCATAAGTGTTTTGGGGAGGTATAAGTGTGGAGGAAGTTGGGATTTTGGGTTCCACCTTACAAAGAAATAGCTTACATTTATTTACTCATTATGGGGTTCCATAAGAGGTTGGGGAGGCATAAGGAAATGTGAGGAATAAGGGGTACTTGGGGGAGGCATAAGGGTATGTCAGGGATTTGAAATTTTATATATATATATATATATATATATATATATATATATATATATATATATATATATATATATATATTGACAGTTTGTTTTCAGGTGGTGATACTCATTTCCCCTTTGGGAGGCATAAGTAGCATCCCCCATAGTTTCTTTCTCCTTTAGCTTGCATTTTTAATCCTTAGTTTTATTTGTTATGTTTTAATGTGGTTGTAAACTGCATTTTGTTTTGGACTGTGTTTTGCATGAGAAATTTGTCTTGTGTTGTGGAAGTCTGTTGTTGCCATGTGTTGAAAAACATTTCTAATTGTAATATGTTTGGGGCTCGGGGGACAATGAAGAAGGATGGCTTACCTTTTCATTGGATGTATTTGTTGGGTGGAGATCGTTCCCTTTTCCCCTATTCTATTGTGATCAAATTGGAGAATGATGGAAATTCATACTGTTGTTTTGGAGCTGTGAAAGAAGACAGAGTTTGGCTGTCCTTCGTGAAACTTCTTTTTGTAAAACCATTTCCCCACTTCAAGTGGATGACTTGTAATATTATTGGATTCGATATTATTCTATTTTGGAAATAAAATTCTATTTGAATGTGAAATGACATACTCCGTAATGTTATTCTAAGAAAGGAAAAAAATATTTGTATGATGTCTTTTGAAATGGAATGGAAAAAAAAAGAAAGACAAGTTTGACATTCCTTGTTAAGATTATTCTTATTGTAACCCTTTTTCACTTGAAGTGAATGATCTTGTCTATTATTGTGTTGGAAAGACTACTCTGTTTTATCTATGAAAGTTGTAATTGATTATGGAAGAATATATCTAGCATTCAATTCTGTGAACAGAAAAGAAAGATATACTTTTGGTATGTTGTATTTCAAAAATAAATGGGAAAGAAGTTGTAAGAGATTCCTTTGAATTAATAGAAGTGTTTTACCTTTTTCATATGATATTATTTCCATTGGAAATGTGTGCTTGATATACAGTAGGAAAACTATGTTGTAAAAGTGAAAAGGAACTGGAAGTACGTATGATGAAATGTTGCACTGCTCTGTTTCATTTGAAATGTTTAAATAATATATATATATATATAGAAGTTACATTCTTGTCTTTATCTTTTGATTGAAGGAAAGAAAACTATTTAAAACTAACATGGAATAAATTCAATGTTTTCATTGCATGGAAAAAGAGATAGTTTAATCTCTATTCTTGAAATGTACAAACTTCATTTCTACTTCACCGTATACTTTGCAGATTCCTTTTTATAAAATTTCCAAAACAACCCTATAAATCTATAAGAGACAAATGAAATATTCAATTGGACTTAATGAGATCAAAATGATCCCCAAAATAAACTAAAACACTCAAGAAATTTTTTAAAGAACCCTTCAAATCAAGTAAAGGAAAAATTACAGGTCTTCTGCTGTGTGAACATTGGTAATTTTTGAATGCAAATCAATCAAGCAATTTTAATCTTGCAATCTATCCTAAAACCTTCCAAGTGAAATCCTTCATGCCTATTTGGAAAGATGAAAAAGAATTAATGACAAATTTGAACAAAATTGATAAGTTAACAATATCAGTTCACTTCTAAGTGACAGAAATACATTTTCTCAAAATTGACCCTTTAAAATTTATCAAAATCAAATTCTTAAGGTTTTTGTGTAAAGAGGACATGGAGATATTTCCAAAAAAATCCTCATTTTCCAAAAACTGAGTTCCCTATCAAAATTTATGGCCTTCTGAAGTTTTTACTTCATTTTGGGCTCAAAATAATCTAGCTATCAAATTTAAATGAATAAAATGATCTAAGTCCAAAAAACTTATTTAGAAATTTTTCCTCTATGGCCCCACCACCCTGCGACCAATGAGGGACTACCACGTGGCTTCCTTATATGTCGGTGGAAGAGTGGAGTGTTTTGAAACCCTGCGCTTCAAAAGTCAAATTTTCTTATGTCTTCCCGACGGCCTGTCGACACTAAAATTTTCCTCCGTAATTTCTATTTCATTAATGTATGTATTAGGAATAGGATGTTGTTAAGTATAATTAGTAGTAGTGTGCGATAGAAGATAACGGTGCTGTCGGTATGACGCCACCAATAATGTATAATATGGTAATAGTCAAAAGTACAATAGGAATGTTGTGGTAAAAAGTAAATATTTTTCGTAAGTAGTCCGGGTAATCTTAAAATGTCCATTAATAGATTCTCAAAACAACTAATTACACCCACACCCATACTACTTATGCCCGGATCCTGGTGGAGCTTGACACTGATAAAAAATCTTCCTGCTACCATAGATCTTAGAGTGTAAAATAGAACTTGGTCACAACTCTTGATTATGGAAGGTCTACCTTTCCGATGTAGAAGGTGCTTTGGATTAGGACACACCTCTACTGCTTGTGGGATGGAAAAACGTCAACATGAGAAGCGCAACTGGTGGAAAGACGCACTCCCAGAGCACCTGATTTTTGTGGATAGAAAGGATCTTGAATCTAAAGCAGTAGATGAAATAGAGTCAATGGAAAACCCCGTTATCCGAAACTCAGGTTGTTAGCAACATAAAAAATACACAAGTTGCTGAGGGCAGCATGGAAAATGATAAATATCTCTCTCTGGATAATCAGATGTGGAGAATACCTGGCGGATATCCCCGGAATGTGGCTGTTCCAAATGGGACAAATGTGACTAAGGAAAATACTCCTCCCTTGTCTGCTTCTCCAACCACGAAGGCTCCATCAGGGTGGATTACGGTCAACAAAAATAAAAAATCTACCACTCTGAAGGGTAACACTTCGCCTTGATGATTCTCATTTCTGCTATTGGCTGGCTGGGTTTCATTGGTCTCATTTTTCTTAGCCGGATAGCAGATTGCTTACAATGGTGTTGACAGGCCATTGCTGTTTGTTTGCTGTACATCAGTTATTTTTTTGCTGTTGTTTTGTCGTTGCTTTGCAGTCTGTTTTTTGCAGTTGGACTTAATTGTTCTATCAGGATTTTGATCCTTCTCTTGTGCTTTAACTTTCAATTCTGGCTTTTGAGCCTTTGTGTACAAGGGTATAGTCCCCTTTCAAAAAACTATTTGCCAATAATCTTAAAAAAAAATGTTAAAATGTCAAAGTTAGAGTACGTAGAAAAGTATGGTCTACATGATTAGGAATTATAAATATTATATTGGTAATAAGGACAAGGAGTGAGGTCATAAGTATTTTGTGTATTTTATTTGTAAAAAGTCTAAAAATGTGGAACCCCATGTGAAATGATAATGTTTATCTTATCTTAAAAGATAAGCTCCGTTACATGTATAGATAAGAGTTAAGGTATGGAATATGATTCGTCAGAGTAGATTTCTTATCCTATCTTAGAGATAAGATGGATAAGCCTAAAAGTTCTATAAATAGAGAGGCCACCCCCCTCATTTAGCATAGAAGGAAGTAGTGACGCGAAATATTGTAATGAGTAAGTGTGTAAAGGAAGCCATCATTTTGAAGGTGTGTTAAAGAAGCCATTAAGAGGTGTAATTGTGAAGTTTCTCTCAATAGTTATGATTGGAAGGCAAGTGAAGTCAGTAACACTTGAAGTACCTCATGGGTGAGATTGTAACAATTTCATGTTGATATTATAATTTACACTTATATTTCAGATTTATCATCATTCCTTCTTATAATAGTCTATGGTATTCTTGTGTCATGTTTGTTGTTGTGCATTAGTAAATAATCATAGCACGAGGAGCCCTCTTCCCAGTGAAGAATTATCATAGTGCCAGATTTGTGATGACATTTTGGTTCTGTTGCTGGGACCATTCCTCGTTGGTGGATTTTCTAGAGAGATATCCCCACTTAGTCATAAATCAATAGGAGGGGTAACCTTGTTTTTACTGTGCGTAGTAGTTACCATGGTAAAGTCACTTTTTACCGTGAATAGTATTACTGCAGTAACTTCACTTTTTATTATGTATAGTGTTTACCACAGTAAAGTCAGGTTTTACCGCAGTAAGTCAAGTTTTACCATAGTTTACCATGGTCATTTATATTTTCTATTATAGCGATTCCAATTATTTGTGCACATAAGTCTTGTTGATTGTACTTGTGGGTTGGTATTTCACTTTGGTTACTTTTGAAAATGGGGAAGATTCCTATTTTTTCAGCCCAATATAATGAAGATGCTTCCTCTTTCATTCAAGAGTTTAAATGATCTTGTATTTGTAATGGCCTTGTAAGAAGGGAACAATGGACTGAATTTTTTCCTACCTTTTTGAATGGTTCAACCCTTAGGTGGTTTGAAACACTAGGTGATAATGTGAAAAACTCATGGGATTTATTAACTGAAAGTTTTCTTGAAGAATTTTGTGAACAACAAAAATATGTAGATCTCATGATCGATATCACAAAGCTATCGCAAGGAGAGAAGGAGAAGATAAGGGATTATCATGCTCATGTTCTAGAGCTAAGGAGGAAGCTCGATGCCTAGATCCGGAAGGAAGGATTAGCATATGGGTTGATGAATGGCATGGATAATCTCTTCATTAAGCACTTCATTCTTAGGATGAAGCCAGAGATCAGACAACGAGGGAAGTATGACCACCCAGCTACCATTGAACAAGCAAAGGAGATTGCAAGAAGGAAAGAAGAAAACATGGAAGAGGAGCCCAAAGAAAATGTTGCTAAAGTAGAGCCTACACAAGCACCTTTGGTCCAAAATCCACGACCAATCTCAATGAGCACAAATATTTCTCCTAGTACATCTACTGAGTATGAAGATCTGCTCAGGAAAATGGGCCAGTTAACTATTAATCTTCTTCAAGGAAAATAATTTAGTTCTCAGGGAGGAGATAGAGGTCCAAAAAGAAATATTTCTGAAGTTGTATGTTATGGTTGTTATAAAAAGGGTCATTATAAGTATAATTATCCAAATAGAGCTTCTACATCCAGTACATGAGATAATGATAAAGGAAAAGCACCTGTGAATTCTTTTGATGTAGTAGATAAGAGCATAAATAATGAATTAGATGTGTTTGTAACAAAAAGAAATAAATAAAAAGATAACCAAGATGGAAATGATCCTAAGAAGATGAAAGGATAAACTAGTAAAAAACATAGGAGAATAAAGTTGGGTGTGTAGGATTTTCTGATTTCATAGGGATAAGGACCATACTCCATCTTAGAAGATTTGTCCAAAAGGCCTGTAAATATTACATATGGTCAACTCTTGGCTATGTCTTCTAAGAATAGGTGGGAGCTGCAAAGTGGACTCAATGCTTGACAAAGGAAGGAGGTTGAGGTCCCTGTTTTGGAGGCAGAGGAAAATCCCCTACACTCCACAAGTTGAGGTATTGTGTAATGGTATTTCAATTCATGATGTCTTAGTTGATGGAGGTGTTGCTCAGTTAATGTAATGACCGAGTCTGTAATGAATATGTTGGGTTTAAAAATTGATCGCCCCTCAACACTTATGTCAAGGGTCATTAAATAAGGGAAAAACTAAACCAGAAGGTGTTGTTTCAAATGTGGCAATATCTGTTATGGGTGTTGTATGTGTGGTAGACTTTCAAGTGATGAAAAATGGTACTGTTTGTGTGCATGTGTTTATTTTCAAAATAATGCTAATATGAGTAAAGACTAACACCTAAATAGCCTTAACTTAACAAGAATTGAACAACAAACTAAATACCATCAAGATAAGAATTAAACAAGGGTTAGATGCTAGCATTCATCAATACAAACTTTGAAACTAACAATGCTCAAATATCTAAACTCCTCTATTCTCTGACAAAAAATAAATGAATGGACCTAAGTAAGCTCCATGGCTATCAAAATAGTTGTCCTTAGTATGCCAAGTAACCTAGGAATGAGGGCCTATCAAAGTTGGGCTACAAGACCCCTTTGACACCTCCCATATGACCTAAGCACTTAAGAAAGAGGCTTAACTCTTCAAGATGATGAACTCTCAAAAGGGCAAAAGGCAAGCTCTTAGTCTTGCTTTATGCTTTGCATTCACTCTCTTAGAAAGTTTACGTGTAAGTAAAAAGGTAGGTGGAGGGATATTTATATAGCCCAAAGGATAAAGGATTCAACACTGTTATGAATGTGGGATAAAAGTAAAACATGATTAGGAATGGATAAGGTTGCTTTATTAAAGGTAGCCTTACTTTAGAAGGGTTTAATACATGTTTAGCAAGTCATGGGAGTTGGGGGGTATTTTAATTAATCAAAGGTGATTAATTAATAGGTAGGTGTAAGCTTATAGAAGCCATTTAGAAGAATATTAGTGTCATTCAGGCTATTAGAAAGGGATTGAATCAATTTAATATAGATTTACTAATTAAATGGAAGGGAAAGCTAATTAATTAATAATAATTAATTTGTCTAGGTAGAAGGGGTGATTTATTAATGGAAGGTCATTAATTAGGGTATTTGTTGGATATGTGACTTAATTAATTAGCTTAGTGTAATTAATGAATGAAGATATGGGAGAAAAATGAGTGCTTTTTTGACTTATATGTCGTCGATTTGTGAGAAAGAGGATAATTAACGCAATTTAAGTATTTAAATTACTTGGGCATAATTATAGGTGTCTACACTGTTGTGTACCCAATGTTGTTGGGGAAGGCCATGGCTAATGAGAGTTCATGCAAGAAACTACTGAAATGAAGGCTTCATTACACTTGGACGTGGTAGAGAGAGGGTGAAGATAAATGTGATCCCTCAGCATTATAAGATAGAACCTGTGAATTCAGGTGATGAAACTGATGATTGGACATCCTCTGATTACTCTAGTACCAGTGAAGTGGACATAGAAGATGAAGAAAGTGAGGTTGATGTTTCGGTCATGGATATCCTTCCAGTCACATCGACTCATGAACCCATAAAATTATCTGAAGAAGGAATTGATGATCATCTCTAACAAATAAAGATTGGTGATGCTGTGATGGAGAGTGAGAAGGAATCCTACCTCCAGCTCTTTCGAAGGTACATACACCTATTCACTTTTGATTACAAGGAACTCTGTCAAGTAAGTTGGGTAGAACATTCTATTGAGCTGGTAGATGGTGCTAAGCCCATAAAGCAAATGCCATATAAAATGAATCCTAATTTTTCCAAGACTGTAAAAGAAGAAATAGATAAGTTGCTTGATGCAGGATTCATATTTGTTGTGGAGAATTCAGAATGGGTTTCTCCCATTGTGATCTCAATAAAAAAAATGAGAATTTACGCATTTGTGTTGATTATAGGAAGCTCAATAAAGCAACAAAGAAGGATCATTGCCCTCTTCCATTCTCAGATCAGATCTTGGATGAAGTAGCTGGCCAGAAGTGCTATAGTTTTGCTAATGGATATAGCGGATACAACCAAGTTCATATAGTGGATAAAGATCAGCTGAAGACCATGTTCACCACTCCTTGGGGAACGTTTTCTTATAGAGTTATTCCTTTTGGGTTGTGTAATGCTCTGGGAATGTTCCAGCGTTTGATGAATAGGATGTTTGAACCGTACATTGAGAACTTCATCAGAGTATTTTTGGATGATTTTTGCATCTATGGGAGCAAGATAGACCACCTGCACTAGATGGAGATAGCATTTCAAAGGTTAGATGAAGCACAAGCCTCACTAAACCCTACAAAGTGTGTCTTTAGATGTTCTAAAGGTGTTTTGTTAGGGCATGTTGTATCCAGAGATGGTATTGGTACTGATCCTGATAAAGTTTCAAAAAATCAAAGAGTTACCATTTCCTATGAATAGAAGTAAGTTGAAATCATTTTTAGGCCATATGGGTTACTATAGAAGGTTCATCAAGAATTTCTCAGAAATTGCACAGCCACTAATCCAGTTCTTGAAGAAGGATGTTACTTATAAACCAGGAAATAAGGCATATGAATCTTTTGAACAACTGAAGGAAGCCTTGGTGTCTTTATCTGTTTTAAAGAATCCAGATTGGAGAAAGCCATTCATTGTGTATATTGATGCCTCAGATGCAGCACTAGGAAGTACTCTAAGCCAAAAGGATGAAAATGGGAATGATCATCCAGTTTACTTTGGGAGTAGACAAATGAGTAGTGCTGAGGTAAATTATACTGTAACTGAAAAAGAGGCTCTAGCTATCATTTTTGTTGTAAAGAAGTTTAGAAATTACTTGTTAGGGCAGAAATTTATAGTTGTAACAGATCATCATGCTCTAAAATATATTGTACATAAGCCTAACCCATCAGGGAGGATAGTAAGATGGATAATTTTTCGACAAGAATTTGAATTTGATATTATAGATAGGCCAGGAAAGAAGCATGTCAATGCAGATGCACTCTCTCAAGCCTATGATGGTTTAGGTTCATCTTGTAATGATTATGATTTCTCAGATGCAACATTGTTATCCCTTGACAAAATCCCTAGTGAATACATAGATATTTGGAATTATCTGAATGAATTCAAGTTTCCTGATGGTGCCAATGCAAAGACTAAGAGGAAGATTACTCAAGCCATTCATCCATATTCTATTCTGCATGGAGTATTATTTCGAATAGGACCTGATGGATGGTACAAGAGGGAAGTTGGACGTGATCAAGGGAAGGAGATGATAGAAGAATTTCACAATGGTACATGTGGAGGACACTTCTCTGGACAACTTACAGCAAGAAGGATCTTGGATGTGGGTTATCACTGGCCCACTCTTTTTAGAGATTGTTATAATTATTGTAAGACATGTGATATTTTTCGAACACATGGTAATCGTAATACTTCATCAGCTCCATTATGCCCTATTCTTCCACTTGATCCCTTTAAAAAGTGGGGAATTTATATTGTAGGTCCACTTCCACCCACCCCATTCTAAAATAAGTTTATTGTATTTGCCATATTGATTATTTAACCAAGTGAGTTGAGGCTTGACTTTTGAAAATAGCTTCCATGAATGAAGCAGCAAGGTTCATGTATGAATGCATTGTCACTAGATTTGGTTGTTAATTAGAGATTGTAACAGATCAAGGAAGCCGCTTCATTAATGAGGTGGTAGAATCCCTAGTCAATAATTTTTTTATTAAGCACAGGAAGGCAACAACATACAAACCAAGAAAAAATGGACAAGTGGAATGAACAAATTTTGTGTTGTGTCAAATTCTAGCAAAAGATGTAGCCTTACAAGTACATAAGTGGGATAAAAGGATTCATGCAACATTGTGGGCATATAGGGCAACATCAAAGTCAGCAACAGGATACTCCCCATTTCAGTTGGCTTATGGTATTGATCCAGTTCTTCTTATTGAGTTTGATATTCCCACTGTGAGAGTTATGAAAAGTGAAAGGATGTATAAAAGTGATTCAGTAAAAGAAAGGTTGGTACATATTCATTTGCTAGAGGAAATGAGGGAAATAGCAAAGGATACAAGCTATAAGAAGAAAATAAAGTAGAAGGAGTACTTTGATCAAAAGATCCGTTGGTCTCCATTTCATGTGAATGACTTGGTTCTGGTATATGATTCCAGATACAAAAAAATAAGATAGAGAAAATTTCTTCCAAAATGGATGGGGTTCTACAAAATAGCAATTGTGCATGAAAATGGTACATACCAACTGGAGGAATTGGATGGCACTCCCCTTACAAAATGGGTCAACCATGAAAATTTAAAGATTTTCCAAGCACCGGAATAGTCTACTCCGAGGACGGAGTAGAAGTTAGGAAGGGGGAAGATGTCGACACTAAAATTTTCCTCCGTAATTTCTATTTCATTAATGTATGTATTAGGAACAGGATGTTGTTAAGTATAATTAGTAGTAGTGTCTGATAGAAAATAACGGCGCTGCTGGTACGACGCCACCAATAATGTATAGTACGGTAATAGTCAAAAGTACAATAGGAATATTGTGGTAAAAAGTATATATTTGTCATAAGTGGTCCGGCAATGTTAAAATTTCAAAGTTAGGGTAAGTAGAGAAGTAGGGTCTACATGATTAGGAATTAGAAATATTATATTGGTAATAAGGACAAGGAGTGAGGTCATAAATATTTTGTGTATTTTATTTGTAAAAATTCTAAAAATGTGGAACCCATGTGAAATGATAAGGTTTATCTTATCTTAAAAGATAAGCTTACATGTACAGATACGAGTTAAGGTATGGAATACGATTCCTCAGAGTAGATTTCTTATCCTATCTTAGAGATAAAATGGATAAGCTTGGAAGTTCTATAAATAGAGAGGCCACCCCCCTCATTTAGCATAGAAGGAAGTAGTAAGAAATATTGTATGAGTAAGTGTGTAAAGGAAGCCATCATTTTGAAGGTGTGTTAAAGAAGCCATTAAGAGGTGTAATTGTGAAGTTTCTCCCATAGTTATGATTGGAAGGCAAGTGAAGTCAGTAACACTTGAAGTACCTCATGGGTGAGATTGTAACAATTTCATGTTGATATTATAATTTACACTTATATTTCAGATTTATCATCATTCCTTCTTATCATAGTCTATGGTATTCTTGTGTCTTGTTTGTTGTTGTGCTTCCAGATTACATCCACCAAACTAAAAGTTGTGCATTAGTAAATAATCATAGCACGAGGAGTTCCCAGTGAAGAATTATCATAGTGCTAAATTGGTGATGATAGGCCCGACAATCTATAGCCAATGAGGGTCTGACATGTGGTATCGTGCAACGTCAGTGGAGGCTCAGGTAGTTTTTCACCTTTGTGCTCTTTATGATAAAACTCAAAATTTCTGGAACTTCCCCTACAGTCCACCGACCCTCAGCTAATAGTTGACTGACATGTGGCGGCTCTAAGCTTCGACGGAGGAGTAGACCAAATTTCCCCTTTTCACCCCTCTGAACTAAAAGTCAAATTTTCCATCTTATCTCTAGTGATCCGCCATCCCACTGAGGCTAGGATTTTGGACATGTGTCATTAGTGGACCCCAAGTTTAAAATTTCATCTTCTTAGGCGTGAAGCCCCGCCGCGGACTTGCGGTCACACGGAAGTCAATTTCACTTTTTTACCAAAAGCACCAAGGGAAAAATCTCTCTCCGAAGCCTACAGGCCCGAGTTAGGAAAAAGTTTCCTCCCCAGGCCAGCAGGCCCGCTCTTGGGGAAAATTTTGACCCCAAGGCCTGCCGGCCCATAACTTGAGAAATATGAAGAGTTAGAAGGACTTCTTTATATCACTAGAAAGGTGAGGAAATTTCCTATCTGATGGGAATGTTTTTAGGAAGTTTTGAGTGTGTTAAATATAAAAAAATTAGGTTGAATATTTTAAGAGAGTTCTAGGAGTGGGTAAGTGAGAATTTACCCTGTTAGTTTAAATGTGTATTCTCCCCCCGACTGTTAGACCTTGTTAATTTTTGAAACCTTGTAGAATTAAACACCTAGGGTATTTAATTATTTTGGCTCTTCTTACCCTCTGAGTTTAATCAATAATTTTTTGGCTTAGTGTTAATCTAATTTTAAATAGTTAGATTATCACCTAAGGGAAATTTTAATGTGCTCGCGATAACTTTCTCTCTCTTAGTGTTTTGTAAGGTGATTTAATAATTGTTGTAATGGAATTTGAAAATTTTGTTGTGAACATTTAAAAAAATAAAAATTATTCCATAATTTTCTAACTTAACTGAGGTTGTTCATGGGTCTCAAGTGGGATATTTTAGCGGGCATTATAGTATTCATTTTTGCAAAACCTTGGAGATTAAAAGGAGTTATAGAATGGAATACTAGTTCTCTATTGTATGATCAAATTGACTTTCTCTTGTATGTTATACTTGTTTTTCATGTGTTAATCTATTTAGTGCAAGATAATCTTGAAGGATGATTTGGTAAGAAACACTAGATGTGTAGTGCCCACTCTTCTTCGACATTTATATGATTATGATGTTATTTGGCATAGACTAGAGTTATGGACTTTTCTATCACAATTTAGATATTGACAGATGGACATTGTTATTTTGATTGGTTAATTTATAGACAATATGGATGTTAGACTTATGACATGATTTATATGTTGGATTATATGCATGTTTGGATATATTGAATTGTTGATTTTGTGCTTATATTGGACTGATGTATTTATTTTGCAATAATTATATAATGCTAGATGATGTATTTGATATCGTGATCTTATTAATAGTTGTTAAAGTAATGAAATTAAAATAATTAAAATTCTGAGCAATGGAAAATTATTTTTCTTGGTTTATGTTGCAATAATTGATTATATGTATCTGCATGCATTTTTATTATTTCGATGTTGTTAATATGACCACGAGGCTGGAAAGCTATTGTCTTGAATATTACAGGTGTTCGTAACACAAATAAACCATTGAAGGGGGATAGGATGACCAACAAGTGAGAGAATATGGAGTATTGGCAACAAGTCACCATGGAAACACATGTTTTCATATGTTGTTTATTGTTTTAGTTTGTTAGGAGGTCCCCATTGGGGGCTGACCTCAAAACCAACCTTGGGAATGTTTTTTAATTTTGTCTTTTTTCTTTTATTTAATTGTGATTTATTGTATTTTTATTTACATGTGCAGTCAATTATATTAATTGTGTTTAGCACCCCTCTTAAGTTAATTTTAAAAGTGTTTATCTAGTGCTAATTATGATGTGAAAAAAAGAGGAGAAGTAAATGTGAGTTGGTAGCTTTAATGTGTGTTCGTTTGGGATGATTTTAATTTGTTTTGGGTTGTGTGTACTCAATATTCTTTGTGAAATTCAGATTTTGACCTTCTAGGCTATTTTGGAGACTTGTGGGACAAGCTAAACTTGTCCCACACCTTTTAAAGTCACCCACCCACCTAGTTTATAATGTGATGGACTTATTTTAGGTCATTTTTGTATTGTAATGAAGGAAAAGGGAAATCAAGTGCACTTTTCTTACATTGGTAATTAATTTTTATTCTGAAGGGGTGTGGGTTGGGTTGAGTGTGTAAGAGGGTGGTCTTTTCCCTAACCACCAATTTATTATGCTTTGGGGTATGGGTTTGAACTTTTGTGATGTGGGATGGAGAAGAAATGATGTGGCATCCTACATGGAGCCACATCATCTCCCTCTCCTTCTTTTCTATTTATTATAATTTTTGTGAAGTGTTTGGGGGTTACTTGCTTGGTTTTGGCTCTCTCATTTTGGGAATGCTTGCTTTTTGGAGTGCTTGTTGGAGTTGAAGATTGCTTGGAATTGCTTGATTTTGGAGGATTTTGGGATGTTGCTTGTGGAGTGGATTCTTGTTATGGCAAGGTAGGGTCTCCACCCTTATTTTTCTCCTCTTGCCTTGTATGTTTATGTGTTGAATGAATGTGTTTTCTTGCACTTGATGTTGTTGGGTAGTGAAATGTCTTTAAGATGTGTATGGATAGTGAAATGGGGATGAAATTTGTTGGGAGGCATAAGAGTTTCTTTTGGGTATTTAGGAGGGAGTGGGTTGGATGCCCCACCTTGTTCTCATCTTTTTATTTTGTTCATTGTGTGAGACATAAGAGAGAGGGAGGCATAAGAGATGAGGGAGGCATAAGAGATATAGATTTTTATTCATAGTGATTGCATAAGATATTTTGGGGTTGATTTTGTTTTGGAGGTTTTTGTGAGGCAGGCATCCAAACCCTTGGGAGGCACAAGGGTATCCCCATATTCCTTTCTCTACTTGGCTTGTTTTAGAGCCAATGTGTTGGGAAGTTTATGTGTTGAAAAAATGAATGTTTTGTGGTTATTTTCTTGTGTGAATGTTGTTTGAAAGTAAATGTGGAAGCCTTGTCTTTTTTGCCATGGTTGTCAAATATTCCTTATTGTCTCATTGTTTGGGCTCAGGGGCCAATGAGGAAGTAGGCTTCACTTCCTCATTGGAGTAATGGTTGGGTGGAGAGTGTTTCCTACTCCCCCATTTTTGGTTGTGTGTTGATCTTGGAAGAAGGTGGAGTTTAGATGATGAAGGCTTCTTGTGCATTTGGAGAAAAGAATAATGGAATCTCTTGTTATATATTTACCATGTTGTCTCCATTGTGTATGGAGGGCTTGTAAACTTGTATTTGTTTAAAGTGAAGTTTTTAGTTGTTTTATTATCAAAAATGTAATCTTAGTTGATATTGTAAATGAAGGCAAAAGTTTTGAAAATCATTTCATTACTTGTTGGAATGAGTAAGACTATAAGATTGTTAAGTTGAATCAAGTTCATTGAAATGTGATTGAAAATGAAATAAGCTTTGTTCTCATTTTAGTTGATTTATTGTCTTCATTAGGTGTGTTGTTCTTATTTCAAAACTATGGGTAAATCTTGTTATAAATTGCTTGTGGGAATGAGTTGCAAACTTGTATTTTGTAAAAGAAAAGAAATATTTATTCCTATTGTATTACATGAAAGGCATAGGGTAGTGAAGTTAAACTATATTTGTTCATCCTTTGTATTGTTGAAAGAAAGTTTAATTTTGTGTCTCATTTTTACCTTTATATGTGTAGATGGAAAAGACTTAAAATTTTATTGTTATTTACCTTGTCAATAAAAATAGATTTGATTAGATTAAATGTTAGTGGAGTAAAGAAATTGCATGAATACAAAATTTAGACCATAGTCTTATTGGATTAATAAATTTATTATCAAGTTATTATAAATTTTATAAACCCAAGAATTAATTAAATTAAAGATAAGTGGAATTATTGATTGTTTACATCTTATAAATATGTTACTACCAAATTTTAAAAGAAATTTAAATATAATATATAAATATATTATATATTGATATATATATATATATATATATATATATATTTATATATTATAAACATCTTTATATATATTACTATTATTAATAATATAGTAATATAGTAAATATTCTTTGTATGTATATATAAAATTACACAATGTATTATAAACACATGTAAAATTTGTAAATTTATATTATGTAAATATAAAATATAAAAACATGTATTAGATCCATGTGCGAAAAGAGAATGTAAAAGGTATCTTGTAGAGGTTTTTTGGGCAACCAATGTCATAGGTAGAAGCCGCGGCATTGTGCTTGTTCCCCCACCCCATGTAATAGATATAGGTGTGTGTGTGTGGATGAATGTGGGTGAAGGGTCTGTGTGACCGTCCACCCCAACCGTGTGTTTTTAATTTCATGGTCTGATGTTATTAACCCACAATAAAGGATTTTATAAAAATTGTGGTATACACATTTACATATACATGCTCAAATGCATATAAATATATACGTGTATGTATATATCATTTTTACACAAGTGTATATGTACACCATTGATACCTCATTTCATTATAAAATAGGGTAAATACCCATAATGCCCATTTGGGAAAATGCAAAACTAAAGAGTATGATAAACAAAATATGTAATAAATACATGCAAACCCTAGATGAGGGTGTAAATGAAATCAATAAAAGAAAGGAAGAATGTAGATCCTTTCATGAGCTTGAGCCTTTCTCACACATGGCTTCCACCTCTCTCTCTCTCCAGAAATTGTAAAACAAAAAGAAGAAACAATAAGTCAAAACAAAAGAAAAAAGAACTTTTCATAAGCATGCTTAGGGTTACTTGGATCCCTAAATCCAAGGGCCCCAAATGAATCCATCCAATGGATGAGATTCATCCCTACAAAAAGTAGGTGGGAAGTGGGTGAGAGACATTTTTCAAATTTAAAATGCATGGGTAGAATTTATTTTGGGGTCACTCAAGTGTGTAAGGGGGTGTGCACATTATTTACTAGCCCAAGTGTCTTATTAGAGACCTTGTTATTTAACGCAAGCTTTGAACCCTTTATGAGTATAATAGAACTTTATTATTTAATTAAATAGAGCACATTACCCTTGGGATTAATTTGAGCAAGTTTAATTCAGATAAAATTTAATTGTATTAAAACCAATGGTAAGGGAACCTAAGTCTTACCTTAGAATAATTAATTTTTTTAAATGGTATTGAGATTTTATTGTTTTATTTAAAGGGGATCTAAGGGAGATTAATAATATTAATTTAATGTAATTTTTTTTTAAAACAAGAAAGTGTGACCGTTAATTTTAACCTTGTGTTATTAGACCTAGTTTTACAAAAAATAATTATTCCATAATTTTTCTAGTTTGACCTATTTGTCTTGGGTTTTATGTGGATAAATTTGTGGATGTTACACTTGGTATCAAATCCATGGGTTCAAAGCATAAACCCTTGGGCACACTTGAAAACACGAGACATGAACATTAAACCTAGCGCAACTCTAAACCTAGAAAATAACATTGTATGATATTTGTATAATATAGAAAACTTAAAAAACTAAAATAAAACCTAGAATGATAATCTAACTTTTCCTTGGTCTGTGCAGGAGGTGTTGATCCATAGGGATCCGAAATAACTCTACTTCATCAGAAACAATCAGCACAAAGAAGAAAACAATAAAACGGAGGTTCTATCTTTGAAGTAACAGGACCACCACTCTGTGTAGGGCGGCGGTTACAGAACCGCCTCCCAGTCAGGGTGGCGGTCCCAGGACCACTGAGTCTACACAAGGCGGCAGATCCTAGCCATTACAGATAGAAAACTAAATTCAAAATGAACAACCTCTGAATTTGAAAGGATGTTCATTTCTCTTCTCCTTCATGGCCTTTCCCATTCTCCAGTGCATGGGAGGACATGAGAAAGGATATAAATACATGATTGTAGAAGTGTAGAAGATCATCGAAGCATGGGAGCAAGTGAGCAAGAAATCTTGGTGCTGGAAATTGTAATTTTGTAGAAGAAGGGAGATTTGAGATAGAGCAAGCAACTTAAAGGAAGTGTTGAGATATTATCTACTTCTCTTTCTTACTTATTGTAAATTCTATACCTGTTGATTTGAATTGGCCAATAGAAGTGGGAAGAAAGAGCAATTTCCCTTCCCGACTGGTTTTTCCTCCATTGGTAGGTTTCTAGGATAAAATTGTTGATGTTTATGAGCTTATATTCTTTCCTTTACTACAATTGTTGATTCTAAGCACAATAGTAATTCATTCACTAGCTATCTCTGTTATTTTCTAATAGAAAGTAAACAACAGTGATTAATTTCATGATTTGTGAATAATTCCAAAGTTGAAGAGTTTACAAATCATTTTGGTATCAGAGCTAAAAATTATCCAGGACTGTGGTATTTCATTCTTGAATTTGTATGACAGTGGCAAGATCTAAAGGTGAAGAAGCTTTACCTTGCAATCCAGAAATTTCTACAAAGAAGTGGAAACAGATAATTCAAGGAGAAATGGAGGAAGAGAACTTGGTCTGTAGAATCGAGATGCTGGAGACCATGATGGATAGGATGTTTAGAAGGTAAGAGGAACTTGCAGATTTACAGAAGATAGCTTCTGTCAAGCAAGACTCCATGGACTCAGTGGTTCGAGGCTTAGCCGAAAATTTTGGTATAGGTAAGAGCCACCATGAGGAAGATTATGGGGAAGAGCATGAAGAAGAGACTTCTAACACAAGAGAAAAGGTAAAATCTGAACATATTCATTTTAAAGTTGAGACTAAAGTTGAAATCAAAAGTTTTGAAGGACAAGTAGATGCAGAATTACTAGATAAATGGTTGAAATAGTTAGAAGTCTACTTTAGTGTCCATAATGTCACTGAGGCACAAAGGATCACCTTTGCACGTCTCAAAATGGAGGGACATGCTCTAGTTTGGTGGGAAACTCATCTAACTACTTGGTGAAAAGAAGAAGCATCCTATTGTGAAATCTTGGCAAGAATTTAAGGAATTACTTAGAGCTAACTTCTATCCTATTGGCCATAAAACTGACCAAATGATTAAATGGAAGTATTTTAGACAAGTCAAGTAGTCAAAGTGTGCAGGACTATACTACAGAGTTTCGGAGGCAAGCCATGTTACTAAACATGGATTTGGAGGATGATGATATTCTAACCAAGTACTTGGGAGGACTTCACACTCACCTTTGAAGAAAAGTCATCTCCACAAAGCCCAAGGATATCAATGAAGCATGTGTACAAGCATACTACATAGATGATGAGAAAAATCAAGGAGAAACAGATCCGAGGGTAAAGCAGTCAACAAATCAGTAGAAAAAGTATTATGGGCAAACAAGTAACAAGAGTAAGTGGAAAGAGAAAGGTAAACAAGCTGCCACTACTTTAAATACTTGTAAAGATCCCAAGAATTTTTGTAAGAATTGTGATATTAATGGTCATATTGACACTACATGTTGGAAGTTGCATCCGGAGTTACATCCGAAGAACCAAACCAAGGACTCCAAGAATTCCATGACAACTGTAAATACAGAAGGGGAGGTGGAAATCGAAGATGACTCTGATGTAGATGAAAGGCTTGGATGCATGGACACACACATGGACAGCAAAGAGGAGATGAGTAGACTATTCTAGATCAAAATCTAGATCAAGAGGACTAAGGTAAATGCTTTGGTTGATACCGGTTCTCAATCTAACTTGATTTCTGAGGTAGTTGTAAAGAAGCTTGGTCTTGAGACTTACGAGCATCTGCACCCATATCCTTTGGGTTGGGTGAAGAAGGGTGTTGAAATTCAAGTAACAAGAAGATGTAAGGTCAAGTTTGGGATAAATTCCCAATATATAGATGTTTTTAAAGCTGACGTTATTCCACTTGATGCTTTTGATGTTGTATTTGGGAGTCCTTACTTGTATGTTATGGATGCTATCTTTATGAGAAGGGAAAACCTGTATAGATGGGTCAAGGATGGGATCAGCTACAACATCCGGGCACACCAACGTAAGACACGGGTTACTATGGTAAGTGCTAACCAAGTAAAATGACTTATTCAGTTAAATCATATTCAATTTTGTTTACTTTTGTTAAAGGATAAACATAGATGGGGTAGAAGTTTTAGATATTTCTAACCAAGGAAAAAAATATTTGGATAGTATTATTCAGTCTTTTCAGGAAGTATTTCAGGCTCCTGGTGGATTACCACCAAAATGGGAAGTAGAGCATGAGATTCAACTATTGCCAGAGTCACCTCTACCGAACATCAGGTTGTATAAGCAATCCTTTCTTGAGAGTACTAAAGTAAAGAAACAACTCTAGGAACTAATAGACCAAGGGGTGATACGTCTGAGCACCTCACCATGTGGTTTTCCTATTGTGATGGTGCCAAAGAAGGATGGTTCTTGGAGAATGTGCATCGACTACCGTGCTTTGAAAAAGATCACCATAAAGAATAGATATCCACTTCCCTGCATAGATGATCTCTTGGACCAGCTTCAGCATGCCAAATTTTTCACGAAGTTGGATCTCAAGTCAGGTTATCACCAAGTCAGGATGAAGGAGGAGGATATATGGAAGACTGCCTTCAAAACAAAACAGGGTTTGTATGAATGTTTAGTACTTCCTTTTGGATTATGCAATGCACCCACTACATTTATGAGATTGATGAATGATGTATTGTGGGATTTCATAGATTCATGTGTCATTCTATATCTAGATGATATCTTGATTTTTAGTGCCACATGGGAAGAACATCTAATGCATTTACAGCAAGTCTTGCAAGTTCTCAGGGAGAAACAACTGCTTTGTAATATGAAGAAATGTGAATTTTCCAAACAATCACTTGTCTATCTTGGGACACGTGGTTGGAGGAGGAGAGCTACGAGTGGATCCAAAGAAGGTGGAAGCCATCAAAAATTGGCCAACACCAATAGGATCCACAGAGACTATAAGTTTTGTGCGAGCAGTACAGTACATGTAAAAATTCATTCCAGGTTTCTCGGCGATTGCAACACCTCTACACATAGTGGCCGCAAAGAGTAAGGGTTTTGAATGGGGTAAGGAACAAGACAAATCCTTTGAGTTATTGAAATACAAGATTAGTCATGCTCCAGTACTTTCTCTTCCTAATTTGCAGCAGCCTTTTGAAGTAGAGATAGATGTCAGTGATTACGCCATGGGCACAGTGTTGCTTCAAGGAGGTAAACCCATATGTTATCATTCTGAAACCTTTACTTCAACAGTTAAAGGATATTCAGTATATGATAAAGAAATGTATGCACTAGTTCAGGAAATTAAAAATGGAAACATTATTTGTTGGGTAAAGAAACTATTGTGCACACTGACCACAAACCTCTCCAGTATTTGCAAGCATAGTCTAAATTGCAGTAGGAAAGGCACTACAAATGGATGGGGTTTCTTCAGTAGTTCCATCTGGTGATCAAATACAAGAATGGTAGTAAAAATTTGGTGGTAGACATGTTGTCTAGGCCACCCACACAGGAAAATTTCTCATGTTTGGCCACTATCTCTCAGAGTCGAGCCCTTCATGAAGGAAGATTACAGAGAAGCATATGCCCAAGACAAAGACTTTGGGGTAACATTTTAGAAGTTGCAGTCCCAAGGGGCTGAAAAGATGGGGATTGAAGATTTTTATCTCAAGGACGAGCTGCTCTACCGATGGGGGAAACTTTGTGTGCCTAAAGAAGAAAGGCTTCTATTGATGGGGGAAGCACATACCTCGAATGTAACAGGACATTTCAGTGTTGGTAAGACCCTAGACCACTTTCAAAAGTATGTATATTGGCCCAACATGCAAGAAGAAGTATCAAAATTTATTCGTGGATGTAAACTTTGTTGTACTAGCAAGCCTAAAACTAGGAAGGAAGGTTTGTATATGCCTTTACCAGTACCTACTCGTCCTTGGGAGGACATTGTACGTACCCAAAATTATAGGGTATTGTACCACCAGAACGATGTTAGACATGCCCCAATGATGATACAGGTCACCTCACAAGGTGTTCGGAATCCATGGAAATCTTGCCAAGTGTATGTTAGCATCCTAAGCACTTTGTCTAAGCTTTGTGTACTTTGCTTTATCCTCTACATTTCTTTTTCTAGCCTTTTGACCTTCAGTGACGAAACCTCCGCCCTACCACAGTGGCGGTCCTGTAACTGCCACACCTACGCTCAGGGTGGTGGTTCTTTACGCATTCTCCAACATGTTATTTTCATCACGACTTGCATAAATTTTACAACATTTACCAGCTTTTCTCAACCACCTTATCTCGTATTAATGTTTTATGTTCCCTGGAATAGTGTTTCTTCATTGTTTCCACATGCTAAAAGAGTTCTAATAGGAATCACCTTTGGGTGAATGTGAAATCTATAAATAGCCTTTGCCCCTTGTTTTCAATTCAAATGGCCCCTCAACTTCTCATTTCCATTGTTTAGACTTTCATTTCTTGCTTAGAATTCATTTTGTTTTCATGTTTGCATCCATGCTAGTTTTTCCTTTACTGTTAGAAGCCATTCATATCTTCAATTTTTTCAGGCTTGTTCATTGTTGTTCATACAAATTAGTTTAGAGCAGAGTAGTGTCATTTGTAGATTGAATCCATTAGAGTTTTAAGTTGTGTTCTTCACAGAAGGTAGATTCTAGAATCCTCTATGTAGTCTTTACACTTGTGTTGTATTCCCATAATAAATCCCACTAGGAATTGCATACACCAACCTCTGTCACTTGCGACTAGAAACTTCCCTCTCTTACTTAGCATTATATTTGGTCTATATCCAAAGTTTCCATTGTTCAAATACCTTCTTCTATTGATGCATATAGCATATACCATAACTCTCTTCTGGATTCACGTGAACACGAAGGAACCTTCTGAGAAGATCATTATGAGGGGACATAAGTCATATACTACTGGATCCACCACTATTTTGTAAATTCCAGGTTTTATTTGTCCTAAGTTCTATTAAAAACATATCAAATAGAGTAGCTTGAATTATTTCATTTCAGTTAAATCTCACTTGTCATTTATTACTAGGGAAGCTGTGGGGATTGATAGTTTCTCAAGAAACTATGATTCATTCCTCACTTCTGAGGTAGGATCTAGAGTCTTTTAATTAAGTTAATCACTTTTATCTTATTTAGGATAAACTCACAACTGCACAGGCAAGTAGCTACACTTTTGGTGGTCCTACCTTGCTTGTTTTAATTTTTCTATTAAATTAGTTGTCATTTCTTGAATATATTAATAATTGATCTTTTAAATTCTATTAAAAATTCTATCAAAAATACAAAAATATAGAGGAATATATATGTGTTGGAGATATATCTTGCATAATTAGTTTATTTCGTAAATTGAGTTAGGTTTATATTGATTTTGTATGACAATCACGGGACCTAGGGAGCCCAAGGAATATGTTTTTGAGCCAATGTGCCTCAACCAAATCTTGTTGCAGTATTAACTAACATAGACCAAAATCTCAAAATCCAGGTCTTCCAAACAACAACATACCTACAAGAAATCAACACACAGCTAAGAGGATTAAACATAGAAGATGAATTAAAGAACACACGTTCTGGTTAAATCAGCCAAATTATAGACTGCCTTGATAGATATCCGTATGACTGTAGAAGGAATGTGAAAGAGAGAAAACATTTGGTTGTGATCCACTAGTCCCACAGCCAGATGCAGGAGACCTCCTCAAATTGATATAGACACTAGCTTACGTATCCAAGTTGCCAATAACACACTGTTAGGTACTCTCAGAAAATTGTGCAACTTCTAGTTCTAAACATAGAGGCTGAAAAAGCAACTACGATTACTGGATACTCAAAATCAGGGATTGACTCTTCATATGACCATAGGAGGTGCATAGCAACCATGAACTTACACCTTCATTGATCCACCAAGGTCCCATAACCCAACGGGCCTACAAATCAATCAAGTATTGAAACGAGCTTGTGAACACTATAGTGTTTAGGTCCTCTCCACTTCCACTAGACATTATCACACAAACTATCATTATTAAACATAGCAGCTAATCAAGCTACATATTTCTAGACTAGACCAGAGAATCATTCCATAAAGCACCAAAATATCCATTACACATTTAGCCATTCATTTTCATGACCTTGTTAGGAGATATATATGAAGCATCCCACAAGTCATCTTCCACATATCCCACAACCCATAGATTGGATCATGTGCAGAGCTCGATATTGATTGCATGACCTTCGAGTAGCTATCCTCGCACTGAATGATCTATCACACCAATGTTCAGGTTAGGAGGTCCTTCTTTTCCTTAGATTACAAAGATCCCATCAATTATGTGTTGAATACATAAGATTACCTAATAATTTATCTGCACCCGACGTGTATTCCATCCTGCACCTAGCTATCTCGAAAACACGACCTCGGGAGGTTGGGTGCAATGAGGAAGAGTTACTTGTAGATTCCCATGCTCGCTGGTCACTTTTCCATCGTACAAAATTGGTGAAATCGACGTGAAACAATGACACACAACTTGGCATGATTCTAGAGTCATATTAAAACTTCTTCTCCAACAATGTTCTTTGATCATGTTATTCACCTCATCAGCCTTCACATCAGCTTCACCAACAAAATTGTTGAACCCAACGTGACTAGAGTACAAACTTCTGATATCAGAGTTATATCTCAAGCTTGTTCTATGAGATTAAGACACTGTTTCATATGGAGACTCCTTTTTAGCCTTCACATCAGCTTCACCAGCACAATTGGATGAACTAGACGTTATCTAGGTAGAGTTAGTGTTCATGATTCAAAGGGGGGATTTTCTACTAGGGAAACTATACGTTCCCAAAATTGTAAGGGTATACTTTTCATCTTTTCCACCCTTTTTAGCCCCTTCACATCAGCTTCACCAACAAAATTGGTGAACCCGACGTGAATCAGGAACAGTTGCTTCACTTTCACACTCTTCTTTTTAGTTTTATCCACCTTCGCTTCTTCCCATTATTCTACGGGTATTTATATACCCCCCAAAATATGTCGGGATACGATGCATATGGCAGACCTCTCCTAGGTATTGAAGCATACTACGATCAATTAAATAGACAACCATCACCCTCGCTCTCAGCATGGGGTGACAACTATTCAACTAACCAATTTTCAACACAAACTCCACCTCAAAGGACTAGATATAGTTCTTCTTTCCAAATAGAGGAGTTGGATCAGCTCACTCAAATGCAACAACCAGAGCCTTCAGGCTCAAACAACATGACACTCACTTGGAGAATCTGGTTCATCTCCTCAGGTGTTGCTTAGACCATAAATTAGTAGATAGTCAAATCCATATCTGTTTTTAGATGATGAATGCTTAGCACATTATGCTAGGAGTGAAAAACAATCTCAAAATATGTACCCACCTATAGGAGGTTTGCAAACACAACCCGAGGTCTCTGTTCCAAGAAAACACCTCCATTCCTCCACCTATAGGAAATGCCCTCAGTGAAACTTGGCAGGGCACCGATCAATTCATAGCAGGGTACCATATGCCTATACAACCTCAAGATATACAACAACTACCACTAAGGCAAAATACCATTTCTTCACCAAATGAGGTCATCTCAGCCTTAGTTGAGAAGGTTAGAGGGTTGGAACTTGCTCAAGCAAATCAAAATTCACAATTCATGCAAGCCAGGAACTTCCAATCCTCCACATCATCCTAGCCAAGTAGACCTCCTCATAGGAACAGGCACGTTGGGCATGCCTCCTCAGTATTTACAACAAACGCCAACTAGAACCGCGTTTTCTAATGTCGCTCCAGTTGAGAATATAATACCTCCCGGCTTAGTACAAAACAATCACATTCTGAGCAATGCTCCTCCATACTTAAACATGTATTCCAAATCACCACAGGGAGATATGTTCTCTTCTCCCAGCATGTTCACTCAAACACAGGGATTTCCTTATGCCCCTACAAATACATATGCTACGCCATATCAACAACCCATTCCACCTCCACCCCCTCAGCAAGCACCATCAATGGTCGAAACCTATGCGATAGGGACTTATTCAGAATATTTGAAAGAACCTTTAGACTTCACTATACGAAGCATCATGCTTCCAAGACCTCTCCCTGATCTACCCAAGTACAAAGGGGAGGGATATCCGAATGCACATATTAAGGCCTATACCACAGCCATTCGAGAACTGCTCCCTTGGGATGGAGTTGTTGCTAAAATATTCCCCAAAACTTTAGAGGGTATCACCCTCGATTGGTATTACAGAATACCTGAATCCTCAATACATTCATTTAAACAACTCGTTTTAGAGTTCATCAAGGCGTTCGACATGAACAAATTGTTGAGAACAGGAATCAGGGAATTCTTGCATATTAAGCAAGAACACAATGAATTTCTTGCTCATTTCATCTAGAGATGGCGTACAGTCCTCTATTCTTCAGCAAGCGCTCCAAACATGGACCAGATAGAACTATGCAATTTATTCCTTCATTCTCTCATTAGAGAGATAAAGGAAGAAGTCCAGAAGTTCCCACTAAGAACTTATGATGAAGTTCTCGAGAGCGCTCTCCGAATAGATCAAGCTGCAATAGATAGTGGTCGCAAGACATATGGAACAAATGGGAGGTTAATCATCCCCAACCAAAACACTACGACCTATCCTACTACCACAAACACCAATCAAGGACCTAAAATCCTTAACAAAAACCATGGAGTGACAACAGATGGAGTGACTGACCAAACTAAAAAAGCAAATGTTGTAAATGTTCCACCACTAGTTAACAATCAACGAAACAAAAATTTTACCCCAATAATCAACACGGTGGATTTTAATTGTCCCCAACAACCCAACAACAACAACAACAACGGAAGATCCAGACACAGGGTCCAAGTCAAAACTCAACTGGATATCAAAACCAAAACCAAAGGCAACAAACACAAAACTTTAATCCTAATAGTCAACAGTTTAATCAGAGTTTTGGACCACAACACATGCCAAACCAACAACCTAGGAGTTATAATCCTAACTCGTATTGTGGTTTCCACAAAATTCAAGGCCATGACACTAGGACTTATCGCGAATTACAATAATTTCATGCAACATTTTCCAGAAGAACAAAGACAACTCTTTCATAGATATGTTCTTAATTGATTCTGTGACACCTATGCCAAATACTTTCACAGGGGCAGTTTCCCCTCAAAACGCACCTCTTAAGATCTTCAATGATCCACTTCCAAATCACAATAACAATAATAAATTAAATCCAAATGGGATGAACAAAGGTGTAATGACAGGAAATAATGATCATGAAGCCTCAACTTCACTAAATCCACCTGTCGCACCGTAATTAGGAAATCAGCCACGAACCAAGATAGTTGGTCTAGTGGAGTTAGATACTGAGCTGCATGTAGAAGCCATAACAAGAACACGAGAATATTCTTCTCAACCAAATCCAATATATCCACTAGAGACAGATAACATTCTAACAAACGTTAGTAAAACCCATAGGTGCTTATGATTTAATTAATGACTTAACAAAGACCTTCTCTCACATCTCCTTTTTGGACTTGTTGAAAAACTCTCCTACCCATAGGGCTTCTCTTTTAGAAGCACCAGGTCTAGGTCATTTAATTAACATCACTCCACCTCCCAAAACACAAGTAAACCATATAGAATTCGATATCCACCCTTCAGGGAAGCCGGATAGGGATACCAAGTTTATATTTGACATAAACAAAATGCCAACAGATGCTGAAATTACACGTAGAGGTGATCCGACCTTGCATTTACAGGTGTGGGTTTATAATAATTACGTTAAACATGCAATGGTTGATGATGGGGCAGCAGTTAACATTGTCCCTTCTCTTTCCTTCAAAAGCTAGGATATGGAGAAACAAATTGTTCCACAACAAGAAATACTGCTAAGAGGCATTATGATAGCCTTAAGGCTACTTCAATTGGGACTATAATATTACCAGTCACCTTAGGACCCAAGACAATCCTTACCGAGTTTTATATCATAGATCAGGAAACCAACTATAATATGATCCTCGGTCGACCATGGATACATCGCATGAAAGCAATCCCTTCTACGTTATTTCAGGAAATAAGATTCTTACACCTAGGAAAGATATTCGTAGCAAAAGGTGACCCAAAACCATTCAACATACACCTAGCAGACCTGAAGAAAAGGACCAGGCGTTCACTCTGAGTTTGAACTCCCAACAAACCAACTTAACAAACCAATCGACTCAAAACCAGAAGAAAAATTAATACCTACAATAGAACTAGAAATTACAAACCTAGTCAAGGGCATCTCGACAGTCTCAAGGATGAAGCTAACGTTGTAGAAACAATGTCATTAGGAACTACTGCAAAAATTGTCGAATTACTGGAACAAGATCTACCAATTTTCCTACCATTTGATTCCACATGTATGGGATGTACCCTAGGAGTTAGTTCTCTTCCAGCAGAAGAACTCTACATGGTAGAAGTAACCAAAGCAAAAGAAATAGATGTAACGAATGTCCCGAGCAGCCATTCTTCCTAAGTAAATATTGGACTCTCCATTTCGACGGAGTTAGATGTCATCTATGGGGCTCGGGGCAGGTATGATCTTTACTTCTCCCGAGGGAAAGATCCTACCTTGTTCGCCTTTAAATTAAATTTTGAATGTACAAACAATGGCGCTAAGTACGAAGCCCTCCTCCTTGGTCTCATCATAGCTAAAAGGCTTGGTGTTAATGACATCAGAATGTTAGGAGACTCTACAGTTAGTAGCAAACCAAGTCTCTGAGGTGTATGAGACTAGAGTTGAACATTTACAGCTCTACAAAACATCAGTATTAGATTTGAGCAAAGGATTTAACTTCATATCAATTGAAGCAATCCCACGAGAATAAAACCTTCTCGCAGATTCAATAGCAACCTCAGCTTCACGTTTCACTCCAAACAGTGAGTTAGAAGACACCCGTTTCATAGTATCCCTTCGTACTGAACCATTAGTAAAGAAAATGTCAACAAACCCTCTTTTAACAAACATAGCTAAGAATAAATCTACTATCTTAGATCACATTGACAGTGATAGAGCCACTCTCAATTACCTAAACGCCTATGCAGAGTTACATCTCACCATCACATGGTAGATTTGACCTTAATCCCACATTCGTCTTCTTACTTTAGAAATCCCATGGTAGAGCTTCCCCCACAAAAGGAACTCGACATATACGCGGTAGAGAATGGAGAAGCTCTGGAACTACCTCTAGGCCCGCTTGAGTTTGAAGAAGGTAACACTTCTTTAATCAAAGAAACGATTGATATTAACATCGGAACGGAGGAAGAACCAAATATTTTGAAACTAGGATCTTCGTTAACTCCAGAAGAAATAGAAATACACACTCGAATCCTCAAAGAACATCAAAAGGCTTTTACATTTAATTATAAAGAAATGATGGTTATCACACCACAAGTTACGGTACATAATCTTGTCACTAAACCAGATGCGAAGCCAATTAAATAGAAGTCAAGACCAATGAAGCAAAAGTGGCTCTCATGGTAAAAGAGGAAGTAGTAAAACTTCTCCAAGTATCATTCATCAAGCCCATTGACTATTCACAATGGGTGTCTAATATCATTCCCGTCCTAAAAAAGAATGGGAAGATATGCTTTTGTATAGATTTTGGAGATATTAACAAAGCTTGTCCCAAGGATGATTTCCCATTACCATCCATTGACATTATCGTTGATGCAACAACTGGATTTGAACTATGGTCCCTCATGGATGGGTTCTCAGGGTACAATCAGATTAAAATATCGAACAAGATCCAGCCAAGAACCACTTTTATAACTCCCTGGGGAACTGATTGTTATGTTATCATGCCATTTGGTCTTAAGAACTCCGGTGCTACGTATCAGCGGGAAATGACTTATTATTCCATGTCTTAATCCATAAAATTGTGGAATCATATGTGATGGACTTGTTGGCCAGGCTAGAAACATTGTGATCATCCAGAAGTGCTTTGTATCATCCTCGCACGCTAATTGAGTAGGGTGTCACATTAAACCCAGAGAAGTGTGTGTTTGGGTTAACTGAGGCAAACTTCTAGGATACATTATACTTCACAATGGATTGATGTTGATCTAGCCAAAATATAGGTTGTTCTCAAAATGATCCCACCTTCAGATGAGTCTGGAATAGAATATCTGTATGACTGAATACGGACTTGAAAGAGAGAAACCATTTAGTTTTGATCCACTAGTCCCACAGCCAGATGTAGGAGACCTTCTCGTTGATATAGACACTAGCTTACGTATCCAAGTTGCCAGAACAACTGTTAGGTACTTTGAGAAAATTGTGCATACTTCTAGTTCTAAACGTAGAGGGTGAAAAGGCCTACGATTACTGGATACTTGAAATCAGGGATTGACTCTTCATATGACCATAGGAGGTCCATAGCAACCATGAACTTATGGTTTTGATCCACAGGTCCCATAACCCAACGGGCCTACAAATCAATCAAGTATTGACCACCCAACTTGCGAACGTTTGTGTTTAGGTCCTCTCCACTTCCACCAGACATTATCACATAACTATCATTATTAAACATAGCAGCTAATCAAGCTAAATATTTCTAGACTAGACCAGAGAATCATCCATAAAACACCAAAATATCCATTACACATTTAGCCATTCCATTTACATGACCTTGTTAGGAGATATATACGAAGCATCCACAGGTCATCTTCCACATATCCCACAAACCCATAGATTGGATCATGGTAGAGCTCGATATTGATTGGCACCTTCGAGTAGCTATCCTCACTGAATGATCTTTCACACCAATTTAGGTTAGGAGGTCCTTCTTTTCCTTAGATTCAAAGATCCCATCATTACGTATTGAAGACATAAGATTACCTAACTAATTTATCTGCACCTCACGTGTATTCCATCCTCACCGGCTATCTCGACACGACCTCGGGAGGTCGGGTGCAAGGAATATTTACTTGTAGATTTCCCATGCTCGCTGGTCACTTTCCCATCGTACAAAATTGGTGAACCTGACGTGAAACAAACACATGACCTTCTGATTCAGAGTCATATTTCTACTTGTTCTTCCAATTAATATTCTTATCATCTTTTTTCACCTCATTAGCCTTCACATCAACTTCACCAACAAAATTGGTGAACCCAACGTGAAAAAGTACACAATCTTCTGATTCAGAGTTAGATTTCTACTTGTTCTTCCAATTAATATACTTTTCATATTTTCCACCCTTTTTAGCCTTCACATCAGCTTCACCAACAAAATTGGTGAACCCGACGTGAAACAAGTACACAATCTTCTGATTCAGAGTCAGATTTCTACTTGTTCTTCCAATTAATATACTTTTCATCTTTTCCACCCTTTTTATCCTTCACATCAGCTTCACCAACAAAATTGGTGAATCCGACATGAAAGGAACAATTGCTTCACGTTCACACTCTTCTTTTTAGTTTTATCCACCTTTGCTTCTTCCCATTATTCTACAGGTATTTATATACCCCCCCAAAATATGTCGGGATACGATGCATATGGCAGACCTCTCCTAGGTATTGAAGCATACTACGATCAATTAAATAGACAATCATCACCCTCGCTCTCAACATGGGGTGACAACTATTCAACTAGCCAATTTTCAACAGAAACCTCCATCTCGAAGGACTAGATATAGTTCTCCTTTCCAAATAGAGGAGTTGGATCAGCTCACTCAAATGCAACAACCAGACCCTTCAGGCTCAAACAACATGGACACTCATTGGAGAATCTGGTTCATCTCCTCGGGTGTTGCTTAGACCATAAATTAGTAGATAGTCAAATCCATATCTGTTTTTAGATGACAAATACTTAGCACATCATGCTAGGAGTGAAAAATGCTCTCAAAATATGTACCCCACCTATAGGAGGTTTGCAAACACAACCCAAGGTCTTGTTCCAAGAAAACACCCCCATTCCTCCACCTATAGGAAATGCCCTCAGTGAAACTTGGCAGGGGCACCAATCAATTCATAGCAGGGTACCATATGCCTATACAACCTCAAGATATACAACAACCGCCACTAAGGCAAAATACCGTGTCTTCACCCAAATGAGGTCATCTCAGCCTTAGTTGAGAAGGTTAGAGGGTTAGAACTTTCTCAAGCAAATCAAAATTTCACAGTTCATGCAAGCAGGAACTTCCAATCCTCCACATCATCCCAGCCAAGTAGACCTCACAAAAACATGCACGTTGGGCATGCCTCCTCAGTATTTACGAAAAACGCCAACTAGAACTGCGTTTTCTAATGTCACTCTAGTTGAGAATGTAATACCTCCCAGCTTAGTACAAAACAACCCATTCTTGAGCAATGCTCCTCCATACTTAAACATGTATTCCAAATCACCACAGGGAGATATGTTCTCTTCTCCTAGCATGTTCGCTCAAACACAGGGATTTCCTTATGCCCTTGCAAATACATATGTACGCCATATCAACAACCCATTCCACCTCCACCCCCTCAGCAAACACCATCAATGGTTGAAACCTATGCGATAGGGGACTTATTCAGAATATTTGAAAGAACCTTTAGCCTTCACTATACGAAGCATCATGCTTCCAAGACCTCTCCCTGATCTACCCAAGTAAAAAGGGGAGGGAGACCCGAATGCACATATTAAGGCCTATGCCACAGCCATTTGAGAACTGCTCCCTTGGGATGGAGTTGTTGCTAAAATATTCCCCAAAACTTTAAAGGGTATCACCCTCGATTGGTATTACAAAATACCTAAATCCTCAATACATTCATTTAAACAACTCATTTTAGAGTTCATCAAAGCGTTCGACATGAACAAATTTTTGAGAACAGGAATCAGGGAATTCTTGCATATTAAACAAGAACACAATGAATCTATTGCTCATTTCATCCAAAGATGGCATACAGTCCTCTATTCTTCAGTAAGTGCTCCAAACATGGATCAGATGGAACTATGTGATTTATTCCTTCATTCTCTTAGTAGAGAGATAAAGGAAGAAGTCCAGAAGTTCCCACTAAGAACTTATGATGAAGTTCTCGAGAGCACTCTCTGAATAGATCAAGCTGCAATAGATAGTGGTCGCAAGACATATGGAACAAATGGGAGGTTAATCATCCCTAACCAAAACACTACGACCTATCCTACTACCACAAACACCAATCAAGGACCTAAAATCCTTAACAAAAACCACAGAGTGACAACAGATGGAGTGACTGACCAAACTAAAAAAGCAAACATTGTAAATGTTCCACCACTAGTTAACAATCAACGAAACAACAATTTTACCCCCAACAATCAACGCGGTGGATTTTAATCATCCCCAACAACGACAACAACAACGGAAGATCCAGACACAAGGTCCAAGTCAAAACTCAACTAGATATCAAAACCAAAACCAAAGGCAACAAACACATAACTTTAATCCTAATAGTCAACAGTTTAATCATATTTTTGGACCACAACACGTGCCAAACCAACAACCTAGGAGTTATAATCCCAACTTGTAATTTGGTTTCCATAAAATTTGAGGCCATGAAATTAGGACTTACTGCAATTACAATAAGTTCATGCAACATTTTCCAGAAGAAACAAAGACAAACTCTTTATATATATGTTCTTAATAGATTATGTGACACCTATGCCAAATACTTTCACAGGGGTAGTTTCCCCTCAAAACGCACCTCTTAAGAGCTTCAATGATCCACTTCCAAATCACAATAACAATAATAAATTAAATCCAAATGGGATGAACAAAGGTGTAATGACAGGAAATAACGATCATGAAGCCTCAACTTTCACTAAATCCACCTGTCGCACCGCAATTAGGAAATCAGCCACGAACTAAGATAGTTGGTCTAGTGGAGTTAGATACTGAGCTGCATGTAGAAGCCATAACAAGAACATGATAATATTCCTTCTCAACCAAATCCAATATATCCACTAGAGCTAGATAACATTCAACAAATGTTAGTAAAACCCATGGGTGCTTATGATTTAATTAATGACTTAACAAAGACCTTCTCTCACATCTCCTTTTTGGACTTGTTGAAAAAACTCTCCTACCCATAGGGCTTCTCTTTTAGAAGCACTAGGTCTAGGTCAATTAATTAACATCACTCCACCTCCCAAAACACAAGTAAACCATATAGAATTCAATATCCACCCTTCAGGGAAGCTAGATAGGGATACCGAGTTTATATTCGACATAAACAAAATGCCAACATATGTTGAAATTACACGTAGAGGCGATCCGACCTTGCATATACAGGTGTGGGTTTATAATAATTACGTTAACTGTGTAATTGTTGATGATGGGGCAGCAGTTAACATTGTCTCCTTCTCTTTCCTTCAAAAGCTAGGATATGGAGAAACAAATTGTTCCACAACAAGAAATACTCTAAGACATTATGATAGCCTTAAGGCTACTTCAATTGGGACTATAATAATATTACCAGTCACCTTAGGACCCAAGACAATCCTCACTGAATTTTATATCATAGATCAGGAAACCAACTATAATATGATCCTCGGTCGACCATGGATACATCGCATGAAAGCAATCCCTTCTACGTTATTCTAGGAAATAAGATTCTTACACCTAGGAAAGATATTCGTAGCAAAAGGTGACCCAAAAACCATTCAACATACACCTAGCAGACATGAAGAAAAGACCAGGCGTTCACTCTGAGTTTGACCTCCCAACAAACTAACTTAACAAAACCAATCGATTCAAAACCAGAAGAAAAATTAATACCTACAATAGAACTAAAAATTAAGAACCTAATCAAGGGCATCCCAGTCATCAAGGACGAAGCTAAAGTTTTAGAAACAGTGTCATTAGGAACTACTGCAAAAATTGTCGAAATACTGGAACAAAAACCTACCAATTTTCCTACCATTTGATTCCACATGTATGGGATGTACCCTAGGAGTTGGTTCTCTTCCAGCAGAGGAACTTTGCATGGTAGAAGTAACTGAAACAAAAGAAACAGATGCAAAGAATGTCCCAGCATCCATTTTTCCTAGTAAATATTGGACTCTCCACTTCGATGGAGCTAGATGTCGCTATGGAGTCGGGGTAGTTGTGATATTTACTTCCACTAAGGGAAAGATCCTACCTTTTGCTTTTAAGTTAAACTTTGAATGTAAAAACAATGGTGTTGAGTACGAAGCCCCTCCTCCTCAGCCTCATCATAGCCAAAAGGATCAGTGTTAATGACATCAGAGTGTTAGGAGACTCACAATTAGTTGCAAACCAAGTCTCTGAAGTATATGAGACTAGAGATGAGAACTTATAGCTCTATAAAATAGCAGTATTGGATCTAAGCAAAGGATTCGACTTCATATCCATTGAGGCAATTCCACGAGAACAGAACCTTCTCGTAGATTCAATAGAAACCTCAGCTTCATGTTTTACCCCAAGTAATGAATTGGAAGATACAAGTTTCAAGGTATCACTTCGTACTGAACCATTGGTGAATAAAATATCAACGAACCCTCTTCTAACACATGCAGTTGAGAATGAGTCTTCTATCTTACATCATGTTGACAGTGTTAAAGTCACTCTCAAATATCTAAACGCCTATGCAAAGCTACACCTTGCTCACTGTATAGTTGATCTTTCCCTAATACCACACTCCTCTTCCTACTTTGGAAATCCCACGGTAGAGTCTCCTCCATAGAAGGATCTTGATATCTATGAGATAGAAAACGGAGAAAGATTGGAACTTCCTCCAGCCCCACCTGAATTTGAAGAAGGTTTCTTTGATAGAAGAAACCATTGACATAAACATTGGAACAAAGGAAGAACCAAGAATTTTGAAGTTGGGATCCTCGTTAACTCTGGAAGAAATACAAATACACACCCAAATCCTCAAAAAACATCAAAAGGCTTTTACATTTAATTATAAAGAAATGATGGTTATCACACCACAAGTTACGGTACATAATCTTGTCACTAAACCAGATGCGAAGCCAATTAAATAGAAGTCAAGACCAATGAAGCAAAAGTGGCTCTCATGGTAAAAGAGGAAGTAGTAAAACTTCTCCAAGTATCATTCATCAAGCCCATTGACTATTCACAATGGGTGTCTAATATCATTCCCGTCCTAAAAAAGAATGGGAAGATATGCTTTTGTATAGATTTTTGGGATATTAACAAAGCTTGTCCCAAGGATGATTTCCCATTACCATCCATTGACATTATCATTGATGCAACAGATGGATTTGAACTGTTGTCCCTCATGGATGGGTTCTCATGGTACAATCAGATTAAAATATCTGAACAAGATCGAGCCAAAACCACTTTTATAACTCCCTGGGGAACTTATTGTTATGTTGTCATGCCATTTGGTCTTAATAATGCCGGTGCTATGTATCAGCGGGAAATGACTTATATATTCCATGATCTTATCCATAAAATTGTGGAATCATATGTGGATGACTTGTTGGCCAAGGCCAAGAAACATTGTGATCATCCATAAGTGCTCTGTATCATCCTCTCATGACTAATTGAGTATGGTGTCACATTAAACCCAGAGAAGTGTGTGTTTGGTGTAACATGAGGCAAACTTCTAGGATACATTATATCTTCACAAGAGATTGATGTTGATCTAGCCAAAATACAAGTTGTTCTCGAAATGATCCCACCTTCAGATGAGTCTGGAATCAGGTCATTTCTTGGGAAACTCGGTGTAATCCGAAGGTACATCCCAGATTTAAGATTTGTCATTCATCCAATCAACAATCTACTCAAGAAAGATTATAGCATCGATTGGACTGAAGATTACAACGAGGCCTTCGAAGAAGTTAAGTGCTTCTTTTTGTCACTACCCACGCTAATGCCTCCCAAGCTATACTACCCTTTGATTCTATACTCATGAGCCACTCATGTCTTGTTGGCCTACATGCTGGCTCAAGAAGATGATGACAAAAAAGAATGCGTGATCTATTTTATTAGCCGAACATTGTTTGATTATGAAACACGTTACACACAGGTAGAGAGAGAATGCCTGGCCATAATTTTGCAACAAAATGTTTGAGACATTACATGTTAAACTAGGAAACAAGGGTCATTGTAAAGACAGACCATTTACAAACATTTCTCACACAAGGATCTTTATCTAAAAAGGCTGGCCATTTCATAACCCTAATGGGAGAATTTGAGTTAACATTCGTAAACCAAAAATCTGTTAAAGGAAAAATCATTACAGACTGGTTAGCTGACAATCCACTAGATGGGGCCGAGCTGGTAGATCTAGACTTTCCCGATGAGTGTGTATACTTTGTCGAAACTAGACCCCCCATTTCTACATGTCCCTGGTATACTGATATCATCAATTTTATCATGGACCATACATACCTGAAAAGTGCCACGTCACAACAAAGAAGGTGCTTACGCATTATTACCACTAAATATGTTGTTTTAGACCAAGTACTCTATCGTAGAGCCTTCAACGACATGCTTCTAAGATGTGTCGACATAGAAGAATCCAAGAGGATTCTTCATGAATCCCACAGTGGGATATGTGGGGGCCACTTTGGTGGTCACGCCACCGCTCGCAAAATACATGAGATGGGCTATTTTTGGCCCACTCTCAAACATGACATAGTGGAATTTGTACGTAAGTGCCACAAATGCCAAGAATTCTCCCACGAGATTCACATGCCAGCACAATCCCTATAACCAATAGAAACTCTATGGCCCTTCTCCACATGGGGTCTAGACTTGATAGGGAAATTCTCTCCCTCAACAATTGATGGCCATAATTTTATAATCACAACCATGGAATATTTTACCAAATGGGTGGAGGCCATGCCTCTCACCACTATACCAGGTTCGGTGATTGCCAAATTCATTTTGAATCAAATTATCTGCAGGTATGGTGTCCCACAAGTCATTATCTCAGATAATAGCACGTCCTTTAAGAATGATGAGGTTCATGAGTTATGTAGCAAGTTCAAGATAAACCATCACACAGCCTCTCTTTACTACCCTCAAGCCAATGGGCAGGCTGAAGCGACAAACAAAACGTTGAAAGTTATTCTCCTCAAAAAAGTCAAGGAGAACAAACAAGATTGGCATTTAAAACTATATCCAGCTTTTTGGGCCCATTGAACGTCAATAAGAACACCAACAAGAGCAAATCCTTTCTCACTGGTATTCAGAGTAGAAGCAGTTCTCCCACTTGAGGTTGAAATACCCGGTCTCCACATCTCATTACAAGGGATTCTGGACGAAGAAGCTTATAGGGAGGCACGCCTCTCTCAACTAGAAAGCCTTGATGAGGCCAGGGTAAACGCTAAACAACGGCATAGAGCCTATGCTGACTAGATGTGCCGGCAGTATAACAAAAAAGTCTATGAGCGAGAAATATATGAAGGAGATCTAGTTCGAAGACTAGATAGCTAGATCAAAAAGAAAACCAGTGAAGGAAGAAAGTTCCGGCCCAAATGGTTGGGCCCATACCGATTCATGAAGGACTACGGAAATGGTGCATATCTCTTGTGCACACTAGAAGGTGAGGAATTTGGTGAAACTGTCAATTCCTTGCACCTTAAGTGGTTTTACGCATAAAGCATCAAAGTCATTGCTAGTACATTATAGCTACCTACATTGCATTAGTCTTTTAGCTACTTCATTATGTCCATTTCGTAAAAATGATAGTCCAAGAGCTTACTCTTAAAACAATCTGTTACAAATTTATAAGGATATTGGAAAAGATATTCATATCACATCTCTTCAAACATCATCAAATATTTTCAAATCTTCTCATCAATTTCGACAGAAAAACATTGACGGAAACCATACCAAGACCTCCATACTTGGCTTTGCTCTTTCTTTCTACTAGGTGAAGTTGTCCTTTCCCACGGTATGTTCTGGAAGCTTCTTGGTGTCACATCTATTCCTCTTAAAATCTCTTAGAGCGAAAGGATATCCCAAAGTCATAGATCAGAAATGTCAAAATCAAATGAAATCAAAAGCACCAAGCAAACAAAATATTTTATTTTACACACTTCTTTGCCCCATCAACCTTCGGTGATAAGCCCACATCTCTTATTGGTGATGTGAGGTTGGGAAAGGAAAGAAGTGCCCTTACTCGCCTGTATCTTGCCTTTGGTGACAAACCCATGCTTCTTACTAGTGGCATGAGGCAAGGTGTGGGGGGTCCAGTCACACAAACTAAAAAATATTGGTATGCTAAAAACACAAGTCAAATTCTGTTAAGAGAAAGCAAAAATCCAAACATCCAAATTCCAAAGAGATCAAATCCTCAAAACCATATTTTGTCAACCAGGTTGCCATTTATGAATCTAAGTCTAGATAAAATAAAAATTTAGTGGCCTTCTAAGCTTGGTAGTAGTTTTGAGTAGGTTGGGTGTGTAGGTCAAAAAATTGGTTCTTGTTCTTGGTTTTTCTGTCTCTCATCATTCCATTCAATCAAACTCATACAACTTGTACCCTTCCTAATTCTTAGTGTTGAGCCCTCGCGTCTTACTCATTGCATGGATTTGGGATTGGGGCAAGTTCATCTCTTTATCACTATGCATTCATCATGTTTTTCCAATATAAGAAGGAATTAAAAACATTTCCCAAAGAGTTCAAAAGTTCAGTACTACCATATGTTAGTATCATCTCATATTAGCACTACAAAAACATGTAGAGTAAAACATTCTATTCACTATCATTTGTTGTCCATTGCATACATTATGGAAACATGAAAATAAAATATTCTAAAAACATCTAAAAACACATTTATAAAATGAGTCACAAAATTAAAGATACCAAGAGTCTAGATCCAAATATATATATATATATATATATATATACAAATCAAGTTTCGTATACAATGCCATCATGCACTAGGCATGGTCAAAATGCTCAATGAGCCCAGAAAAGTATAAAAATACTCATATAAACAACCTAATAAGGTCACTACAAAAAAAGAGCCAAGTGGCCTCTCAATCCCTATGGGATCCCTCAGAAGGCACATGATCACATCTAGGATGTCAGCTACACCGACGCTCTGAGTGCATTGAGGGCTTGCGGTCCCGAATAGTAGTTGTAGCCTCACTATGAGAATGGCTCCTCCTTGTCAGGTGCTCTGCAATCCTATACCCAGCTACCTCGACACAGAGGGAAGTCATGATCTTGGTCACATTCCAGACAAGGGAAAAAACATCGGTATGCCTACTGACTACTGAAGGCTCCCCTACATCCATGGATAGCTCAGCACGAGTCTTCTCTATGGGGAGCAACAGGGTGTCAGTACATAACCGGAGAATGAAGTCTCGCCACTCATCAGTAGTCTCTGCAAGCAAAGGAGAAAAAAAATTATAAAATAATCAAAAGGTGAAACCAAGGATGAACAAAAGAGAGGTAGTAACTAAGGCAATTCTAGCTAAAAAAAATATCAAAAGAAGAGTGACAACTCACTTGGATCTCTGGGCCTCCAAGAAGGATCTTTGGGATCCTTGCCTGCCACAGACACTGCCGCTGACTGGTGTCCCCCTTCTACGTCTAGGGAAACATGTCATCCTGCCACGGATTCATCCTCTCCGCCTAGGTCTTGAGAAAGCAACTCCTCTGAGACTAGATTCAACCTCTCCGCACTCTGCTCTTCCCTCTCAACCTATAGGATCTCCTGAGTGTCATGCCACTCAGGATCACTATCCTCTCCCACACCTGACTCACTGATCTCCATGTCCTCAGTCTCCTCCTTCGTCTCTCCCCATGTGAACTCCTCAAACTTGGAGTCTATATCAATGAGATCATCACTGCTATGGGTAGGACCGATGGCAATTTGAAGTAAAGGTGCATGAGGAGCACCGACTCTCTCTCAAGCACGTACCACCCTCCTGGCTGCAATAGGGATGTCAGGAGTAACAACAGTCCAATGCCGGCCTCTAGGACCTCCCCTAGCCTCCCAAACTGATCTGAACACTAGCACCACTAGGGGAAGCATATCAATATAAGCAAGGCTGAACTGCTGAGACACTCGATCGAAGGGGTGTATCTCTACCTTCCCCATCCTATCCACAAGCTACCCTGTAGTAGAGTAGGAAATCAGGGTGTGTACCTCCTCACCCCACAACCCTGCCATGGCCTGATAAGGTGTGGCCTCCATATCCAAAGTGGTCAATGAAGCCACCGACTGATGCGGTGCCCTAAGCATCGTCATCCCTTTCCATCTAGCTGCCCTGATGGCCCTGGGATCTGCTGCCTATATGCCCCTCCCATAAGGGAAAATGCGCTCATAGACCCAGCTCATAACTAAGGTCAGATGGCTCAGCGATTGTCCCTATAATCAAACCACCCTGTATAAGTTGTGATAGGTGGTCCCAAGTATATCAGCTTCCCAGGCATAAATCTGATTGTGTGCCTTAATTTGTGTGATGATGGGGGCCCAGCAGTAGAGAAAAGTATCCCCTCCCTTATCTCTAATCAATCTCGAAGTAAGGATTCCGATAATGGCCTAATGAATCAAAGGGATGGGCAAGCCGGGAATAGAACAGACCTTCACCCCCTTCTTTGAACCAGTGGAGACAACTATGTCTCCCATATAGGTGGCCCACTGAGTCACCTGAGCTCTGGATACTGTTGTATCAAATGAAAGTCTCCTCCCAATAATAGGGACTCCCCAAATGTGATATACATCCTCTAGGGTGATGGTCCACTCACCCCTAACACATGGAAATCGAAAGGTGTTCCGATTTGTATCCCAGTAATAAAATAAGTCACATAGTATGTGACTAGCAGCTGCAACATGGGGGACCTGTGCGATCCTCAATATACCTGCCCTCTGGAGAGTATCCTTCTCAGCCTGAGAGAGTGCATCTAACACTGCTGGAAGCCAATCACACTCCCTCTCTTGGCTCCATCTAATGTACTCTTCCTTCTTCTATAAAACACCCAAAAACACGCAAAAAGAAGCAAGTTAGTGTCAAGATTGCATTAGAAAAATCATTAAAGCAAGTGGGAACACTAAAAATTCAAAAATAAATTCAAAATAGTGTTGTTTTAACACTCTGTAGAGGACCGCCGCCCTAAGTGGGGTGGCGGTTCCATAACTGCCACCTTGAAAGGCGTAAATCCCATAATCATTGCCCTACTCAGGGCGGCGGTCTTGTCCCCCGACTATAAATGGGTCTCATGCCCTAAAAATGCTTAAAAACTCAAAAATTGACCATTTTAGCTCAAACGAAAGCCTACCCATTAGGCGTCCCCCCTAAGAGACACATCTAACACTAACATTTCTAAAAATAACCCCCCCACAACAAATATTTCATCATTTTAACATTTTGGGTGCAAAAATGTTAAATCAAGAAGAACTAACCTGAGATCTCGCAAGTCGAGGTTCCGTTCGCGGAGGCATGATCGCTATCTTGCTATGAACGTTTCGACTATACTCTCGTCGAAAATCATCACCGTGGGTCCCAGAGCTCAAAAACTATCAAATCGACACACACAAATGAATAGGAAAATAAGCCTGATTTATATATATGGTGGTTTGACTCATTTTGAATGCCCCTTTCACAGATTTAAAGTGCCGATGGAGGTAAGTTCTTATCCCCACGCAAATGGTAATTCCTCATTTCATACTAATTTAGTATTTATTTTTTTATTTTTTTTATCTATCTGCACTTGAGTCCTCTTTTCATTTTATAGGTAGCAAGAACTTGGATGGCGACACACAGGTGTGTCAGGTATAATTTCTAGCTTCCCATATTGGGACTGCCATAATCGGACCCACCGTTTTACACATCTTCATGGTTAAAACACTTCTCCGAGGGGGAAATATGTACATACCTAAAATTGTAGGGTATTATACCACTGAAATGATGTTACACATGCCCCAATGATGATACAGGTCACCTTGTAAGATGTTTAGAATCTAGGAAAGCTCACAAAGTGTATGCTAGCATCCCAAGCACCTTGTCTAAGCTTTGTGTACTTAGATTTATCCTCTGCTGTTCTTTTTCTAGCTTTTTCACCTTCAGTGCGAAACCGACACCCTACCAGGGTGGCGGTCCTATAACCACCGCCCTTCCCAGGGCGACAGTCCTTTACGCATTCTCCAGCACGTTATTTTGATTGCGACTTGTGTAAATTTTCAACATTTACCAACTTTTCTCAACCGCATTAGCTCGTATTAATGTTTTATGTTCCCTGGAATAGTGTTTCTTCATTATTTAATGGTAAAAGAGTTCTAATAGGAATCACCTTTGGGTGAATGTGAAATCTATAAACAGCCAGCTTGTTTTCAAGCAAATGGCCCCTCAACTTCTCATTTCCATTTTTTAGTATTTCATTTCTTGATTACAATTCATTTTGTTTTCATGTTTGCATCCATGCTAGTTTTTCCTTTGTTGTTAGAAGCCATTCGATCTTCTTGCTTTAGGCTTGTTCATTTTTGTTCATACAAATTATTTTAGAGTAGAGTAGTGTCATTTGTATATTGAATCCATTAGATTTGCAGGTTGTGTTCTTCACAAAAGGTAGATTCTAGAATCTCTCGGTACACTTGTGTTGTATTCCCATAATAAATCCCACTAGGAATTGCATACGCCAAGCTCTGTCACTTGCGTTGTCCCTCTCCTACTCACATTATATTCGGTCTATATCAAAAGCTATCATTGTTCAAATACATTCTTCTATTGATGCTAGCATATACACACTCTTTTGGATTCACATGAACACGAAGGAACAAGGAGATCATTCTGAGGGGACAAATTCATACACTACTGGATTCACCACTATTCTACAAATTCTAGGTTTTATCTGTCAAAGTTCTAGTTAAAACATATCAAATAGAGTAGTGAATTATTTCATTTCAATTAAATTTCACTTGCGATATTGTCAGGGAAGCTGTGGGGATTAATAGTTTCTCAGAAACTATGATTCATTCCTCACTTCTAAGGTAGGATCGAGAGTCTTTCAATTAAGTTAATTAGCTATTTAGTTATTTAGGATAAACTCACAACTGCACAGGCAAGTAGCTACACTGGGCTACCTTGCTTGTTTGAATTTTTCTATTAGATTAGTTGATCTTTCAATTCTATTAAAAATTCTATCAAAAATACAAAAATATAGAGGAATATATATATGTTATAGATATATCTTGCATCATTAGTTTATTTTGTTTCAGGTTTATATTGATCTTGTATGACAATCACGGGACCTAGGGAGCCCAGGCAATACATTTTTGATCCAATTGTGCCTCAACCAAATCTTGTTACAGCAGTAACTGACATAGAACAAAATCTCATAATTCAGGTCTTCCAAACAACAACAGACCTACAAGAAATCAGAACACAACTAAGAGGATTAAACATAAAAGAAGACAAAGCACACACATTCTGGTCAAATCAGCCAAATTATAGACAGCCTTGATAGATATCTTTATGACTGTAGAATGACCTGAAAGAGAGAAAACATTCGGTTGTGATCCACTAGTCCCACAGCCAGATGCAGGAGACCTCCTCGTTGATATAGACACTAGCTTACATATCCAAGTTACCAGAACAACTATTAGGTACTCTGAGAAAATCATGCAACTTCTAGTTCTAAACGTAGAGGGTGAAAAGGCCTACGATTACTGGATACTTGAAATCAGGGATTGACTCTTCATATGACCATAGGAGGTCCATAGCAACCATGAACTTATGGTTTTGATCCACAGGTCCCATAACCCAATGGGCCTACAAATCAATCAAGTTTTTACACCAACTTGCGAACGATGGTGTTTAGGTCATCTCCACTTCCACCAGACATTATCACACAACTATCATTATTAAACGTAGCAGCTAATCAAGCTAAAGACTTCTAGACTAGACCAGAGAATCGTCCATACAACACCAAAATATCCATTACACATTTATCCATTCCATTTTCATGACCTTATCGGGAGACATAAATGAAGCATCCACATGTCATCTTCCACATATCCCACAACCCATAGATTGGATCACGGCAGAGCTTGATATTGATTGGTGCCTTCGAGCAACTATCCTCGTCGAACGATTTATCACACCAATTCAGGTTAGGAGGGCCTTCTTTGCCTTAGATTCACAGATCCCATCATTTCATATTGAATACATAAGATTACCTAACTAGTTTATCTGCACCCCACATGTATTCCATCCCCACCGGCTGTCTCGGCACGACCTCGAGAGGTCGGGTGCTAGGAAGAGTTACTTGTAGATTCCCATGCTCACTGGTCACTTTTCCATCATACAGACATCTCTATGGATTTTGTAGGAGTATTACCTATGTCTAAACATGGCCATGACTATCTCTATGTTGTTGTTGATAGATTCAGTAAAATGTGTATTCTTATGACATGTAAAAAGATAGTAAAAGAACATGAGGTAGAAGATATTTTCTTTGCTAATGTATGGGTGCATTTTGGTTTGCCAAAGTCTATTGTCTCTGATAGGGATTCCAGGTTCTTGGGGAATTTTTGGACTACTTTTTGGGACAAGATGGATACCAGGTTACAGAGGAGCACAACTTTCCATCCATAGACAGATGGACAAACAGAGGTGGTAAATAGGACTTTGGTACAGTTGATCAGAGGGTATAACAGTAAGTACCCAAGGACTTGGGACAAGTCCTTAGCCTACATTCATCATTCCTATAACCGGACAGTACACACATCCACTATGAAGTCACCATTTGAAGCATGCTTGGGATATCTACCTACAAATCCGCTAGGCATCGTAGTTGGACAGCATGATTAGGAGGATACACGAGACACAGAGGTGACAAGAGCCAACAAGTTCATTGAGAGGATCTAGAAAATCCATCTTAAGGTCAAATAATAGCTAGAGAAAAGTGGTTTCAGGAAGTTTAGGAGGTTTTGGATCCGATTCATCAGAAGTAGGCTTTCGGGCCTGAAGGAACATGCACTGTGAAAAAGGGCCTGAGCTTTAAATAAATATTCTAAGGGACGCATAAGGAATCATAGGCCCAACAATGTTCCTATGGAAATCATTTTTCTACCCTACATGGTGGAAAATACAAGACATCTTTAGAGATCTTACAATTTCTGGGGTAGCTAATTCTTCTGGCACACAACTAGCCATTCTGAGAAAAAAGGAGACATTTGGAGGTGTTAAATTGAAAATTAGATCTTAAGAACATCACCATTGGATTTAGTGGGTCGTATTTAGGTAGAATCATATAGAATTTCACACCAAAATTCATTTTAGTGCTCAATATATTGCCTTCGTAAGTTACCTTGTAAAAAAATCGAACCTTAGGGGATTTTTTGCAAACTTGCAATTTCAGACCTTGGAGGATTTTTTGCAAACTTGCAATTTCGGGCATTAGGGGATTTTTTGCAAACTTGCAATTTCAGGCCATGGGGAATTTTTTATAAACTTGCAATTTTGTGCAAATGGTGCAGTTTTCAATTTCGGGCCCTAGAGCCCATTTTTGCAAATTAGCATTTTCGCCATCTCTTGTGCGGATTAATGCCAATTTTCAAATGACCATAACTTTTGATCCAGTGCTCTAAATTTGACAAAAAATTATATCGTTGGAAAGGTATCGACATATTATATGCCATGGAAACCTAGAATATTGATTTTTTCGAGGTTAGGTGGGTGAAAAATAATAAAATGTACTCAGCCCCAAGAAATGCAGTTCTAGGATTCCCAACCACTGAATTTAATGAAGTATGGTCTCATTTCTTATCCAACAAGCTAGAGTACATTGGGGAATGGATTTTTCTGAGGTGCTCATGCCTTTTCCAAATCATTTAATGAATTTTGTTGGTGGGTGGGAGCAAAAATCTGAGTTCCTCTTCTTTCTCGCTTCTCTCCTCAATTTTATATATTGTAAACAATTCTCATTTGAGAAGAGGGGTATTCTGGGCGTGGGGAAACTCTACCAATTTTTTTTCTAAAAATTTTTAGCAAAAATCCTTCACATGGACTCTACAAATGTAATGGTGCCTCTACTTTACAAATGTAATGGACTGTGTAAATCCATGGAGCAATAAAATTGTGTATTGTGGTGTTTTCTCAACCCTTTCTCATTTTCTTGCATTCTCTTGCCTCTCCTTAGCTATTGCTTTTATCTGTGCATATTTCCTTCATCTACAAGTGCATTTTTATTGTTTTTAATGGATATTTGGTTGTGTATGGAGCTTGGTTTTGTGTCATAGTTGTTTGGCCTTCCCTTATTGCATTTTTCATTTTCATTCTCCCTCAAAGTAGGATATTCCAGCCCCTTTTCTTGGTGTTATCACCTCTTTAGCTTAGTATTTCATTTTTATGCATCTTTCTAACCCTTCTCTCTCTCCCTGGTCCCTTGGAATTGATAGGTTAGGAGTAGTTAGTTGCATTTCCTTCCTGATGAGTAATTTAGCACTAGGATTGGGTAGAGGAACTAGCCTTCTCTAGAGGTCCATCTCAAGTCTGCAAGTCCCATAACTTGAGAGATGGTCCAATGTTACCCAATTACACCAGTTTACCATTCCCACAAGCATGAAAAATCGGAGGGTGTTGTAATTTGGTGATAACAAGGTTTCCATTTTTATACGATTATAAAAATTTGTTTTTATTATTCTAGCAAGTACAATAGGATATGAAAGAGGTTTTTAAAAGTTAAATAGGATAAAGAATGATGATAGATCCATACTTTCTTTGAATGCATTGGATATAGTAATGTTTCTCTTTTTGTGTACCACGTGCTCTAAATGAGGTAGATTGGAATGTTATATATGATGCATGGATACATATGAAAGTTTAAAATCCTCTTTTACTAGATAGATAGTTGATGGGTTTGTGGGGCTTTTGAATGCAAAACATGTTATTTATTGTTTCGGCATATAAAATTATATCTAATTGAAGTATGCATGTATAAAAAAAAATTGTATCATTATAACTAAATTTATTGTATTTGTAGATAGTTACTACAATTCTAATGTTGATAAGGGATTTTATTTTTAAATTTTTGTTGGGACTCCACCCATATAGTTTTCTGACATACATACATACATACATACATACATACATACATACATATATACATGTGTGTGTGTGTGTGTGTGTGTGTGTGTGTGTGTGTGTGTGTGTGTGTGTGTGTGTGTGTGTGTGTAATTGAACCTTGATTCAAAGGAAATATATTTTTTTATGTTATAGGTGGAGTTACTCTTCTTAATCTGTTTGATATGAACTAATACATTTATTATTAATTCTCTTAGTATGTAAAACACTTGGGTTGAAATGGGTTTGAACTTAATGTATAATGTATACTTTATTTGGTTGTAGCTAATGGTACTATAAACCAAAGTATTATGTGTTTTTATATAATCACTTATTTAAAAAATGTTCTTAAGTTGTAGGAAATGTATACTAGATTTACTCTTTTCATATTAAGTGTAAATATCTATACTATTTTTCATCATGGAAGGGCTAGTTGAGTATGTTCCCTTCATGATAAGATTTTTACTATCCCTTCAAATTCAATCCATCATTTCCACTTATTGGAACAAGTACTTGTAAAAGGGGTTGCACATGGTGGAAACCATGAAACGCACATAAATCAACATGTAACATGCAAAAATTAGTAATGCATGCCTATAAAAGTAAGAAAAATAATAATACATGTGTATATAAGTAAGAACAACAATAAAAAGTATCAAACACATCGTAATCCAATGTATAAATTATATAGAAAGAGAAACATTGGAGTATTTAGAGTCGAGCATGTCATAAGCTAAAATATTAATAGTATATGTGTATAGAAATAAAAACAATAGTGTAGAGACAAGTAATTAATAGTATAAAAATGTAGAAACATAATCACACAGAGGCATAAATCCACAATCATGGGATACCCACGATATCACAAGACAATCACAATAGAAGGCATAAGAGACCACATACATAGAAATAAGTGCATACATGCAATATAGACATAGAGCCACAAACATGGGACACCCAAAATATTACAAGATAATTAAGGAACTCAATCTATAGAGTAAGAAATCATAACATTGTAATCGAGCAAGGTAATAGTCAACCATAAGTAAGGATTCAAACACCATGGCAGTAAAACAAGGAAGTAATCCAGAAGCAAGTAGTGACAATAATGTATCAAGCATATAAAATAATGATAATAAAATAGGGATGGTAAGATAGGTTAGTGTTGCATAATACACATGTTACTCCTATTAACTCAAGAGATAATAATAAACAATATGTATATAATCAAGTGTGATGAGAAAATGTAAAGTAAATGTACTCAAACGAAAGCACATGTGTAGTGTGGGAGATTCCCCAAAGAAAACTGTTAATGGGAAGGAATGAAGGCATTACCTTCATCATGTGTCATCATGTTCGTGTCTTGCCTCCATCTTGATATACCACGTCAACACATGTTTGTAAAGATTATATAAAAATATATGCAATTTATCAAAGCAACATGTATAAAGTAACAATATCCAATCAAACCATAAACATGTCCTAAGTGTTATAAATTTTAAAATATTTGAATGTTTTTGTATTATTTTATTATTCGAATGCTTTTCTTGTTTTAAAAATAACTATGTATAATAAATGGGCTAGCATAATAGCTACCTAATAATATCCTCATTAAGAGGCACATTGCACTCAAAGGGTGAAGAAGGTATAACCCCCACAAGTTTCAAAAGATATGAAGTATGATTGTGTATGATCTATGTAGAATCCATGAAATGTACTATAAAAGAGCTAGGGTGGAAAAACCCATGATGAGTGATATACGTAGAGGGTGACCAAGTCAGAGGCTAAGAAAAAATTGTCTTATGAGAAGTGGTATGTGACATAGATGACTGAGACTAAGGCCATAAATAAGGTCAAGGAGAAGGTGTCTTGTGAGAAGTGGTATGCAAATCATATGACCGAGGAGAAGGTTGCAGTGAAGGTGATGCAGGAGCATCCTTGAGAAAACCTTCATTTGATAAAATTCAATATTTTTGGGAGTCAAGTGTGTTTTGTGTGAGCTCTAGAGGTGTTGAAGGGCCTTATGAGTCATTGTAAGCATTCAAAGGAGTTGAGAAATTCAAATGGTTCTTACTTTGTGTTTTCTCTCTAAAAAGGGATATTTAAAAATTCAAATGTTGAATGAGGTATATGGTCTTGTAAGGTTGATTCTAGTGATATTATGTGTGTTAAGAGTCTTCTAGGTTTTAAGTTAGCATGTATGAGTCGTGTGTGTGTGTAATGTGTCATTAAGATGCTTGGCATAATATGTAAGCGCGGTTACAAGCCTTGCAAGGAGAAGTTGAAGAGTCACAAATTGTAAGTCATTCATAATGTAGGAGAAGTGTGTAAGAGAATTTACAATGGAGTGGTTAAGGCATGAAAAGGTAGGAGCTTGAATATAGCAAGTGTAAGTCAATTTTTAACTCATTCTCCTCATGTAAAGAGGAATAAAATGTATGGTATGAAATGAGAAGAAAGTTCTTTGGTATAAGGATTGCAAGTGAAATTATATGAAGCATTTTTTTGTTTGCATGCATCTAGTTATTTAACAATATCACTAATTTAGCATTCAAGGGTTTGATTCTTTCATTGTGATAAGTGATTCTAATTGATGTCTGTCACTAAATCTTGCATGTTTAATTCTTTATTCTTTACTTTATTTCATATGATGGAGGGATGAAGGATGAATACCTGGAGGGAACCCACATGCATCAAATAATTGCACTCAACCCATATGAAGAAGTTGCAAGATCCATGAAAGCAATGTGCATGCATATGAGAGATGAAGATTTGAAAATTGGAGTGGATGGAATGCATTTCCATGGATCAAAATGAGGTGAGTACAAATAGGGGAGTGAATGTGTAAATCCCATGTAAGATAAGATGCATCCATGATGGAGAAGGGGAGTTACTTTCCCAAAGGAGAAAGTAACTCCTATGACACACTTACACATATGACAGATTCCATAAAGGAATCTATCATAACTAAAATTCCACCTGGATCCATGTCCTCCTAAGTGATATGAATCACCCAGGGAGGTGGAATTAGACCAAATAACTAAATAAATGCTGAAAAATACCACCTACACCAACACTTCCCTTCATCGAAACTTATGATGGGGAAAGGCAAGTCAATAAAACACATACACAAAGGAAAAATGGGTCTCATCCACAAGCCTAATGAGGTACCCATGCACACCAAAAAATCTAAAGTAGTGAGGGAAAACCCAGGAGGAAAAACCTCCACTTACAAGATATAGAAAAATTCTCCTAAAATACTAAGAAGAAGGAGAGAAAAATAATTCTATCTAACCTCCCACAAAGATGATCCAGTCATGATCCACCCTGTGCTAAGTGAAGAGGAGGAGGAAGAACCCTACAGTGACAAGTTGTTGTTCTAATCCAAGGAACAATGCTTTTTACGTGAAGTGGAAATGCCAACTACTCCATGAAGAAATGCAGATCTGGAAGTAGTGGAAAGGAAGGAAGGTGGAATATCCTAAAACTATGAATAATTGTGCCCAATGCCTAATGAGTCTTGAATCGTAGTGTCTGCTCCCTAAGATTTCTGAAGTGAACTAGAAGTATGTGGATCAGGAGACAACTCCTCAAGATATGGAAAGTGATAATTAGATGGTGGAGGTGGGTCACCATCATCATGACAATCAACTATGCTAGAAGAGATGCCCTCATTGTCAGAAGTGGGCTCAGAAGTATCCTCAAGTCTAGCTAAGTTAGATGAAGAATCTAAAGGAGGATAAAATTCATAGAATGAGTACAGCTGAGTGTGGTGGTCATCTATACCAACTACAATAATAGCATCACTGTGAAGATCCCTGACATAAAATGAGTCCGGAGTGAACTCAACCCGCATGCCCTGTCCAAGGTGAGTGATCTGATAAACTAAAAGAAGATTGGTTGAAATTGAAGGGATACTCAAAACTTTGTTGAAATTACCACCACTCACTTCAACTGATCCTCACCTGAAAACCTATGTAGTAGTGTTGTCACCAAGTTGAATATAATACATGTCACATGGCTTCAGTGAAGCAAACTCAATGTCTGATGATCTCATGTGATGAGTTGCACTTGAATTAATGAGACATGTAAGAGTAGGTGGCACAATTGTTACTAGATATCTTCCCTTAGGTTTCTCCTTATTTGATTGTTTCAATTTTTCTTTCTCTTTCACTTTCAATTTTTCACTCTCTTTCTCCTTAGAATTATTGTGATATGATGAAGATGTTTTGAGAGAATCTAGAACTCCAGTATTGTGCTTCTCAATCATATTAGTGAGGAGATTAATATTTTTATTAAAACACCTTTCATCATCATGTATGCCATTGTAGTACCAAAAATTGATCCATTCTTTGGGAGTTTTGGAGCTAGAAGAGGTATTGGAAGAGTTGGTTTTGGATTTTTCCTTCTTTTCATGATCCTTGTCTTGTTTCTTCTCTTTTGAAGGTTTCTATTTTTCTTGTCCAGCAATGAGAGCATGGGATTTTCTGTATTTCAAGGTTCCCATCTAAATCAATTTATCATGTTCCCTAATCAAATCTTTAATAAACTCATCAAGAGAGGGCATAGACCAACTTTTACTAAGTTCCCTTTTTGTTGCATGGAAGGTGGAGACAAAAACAGAGTATTCGGGACCAAGTTTTGTAATGACTGATAAAATGAGTTGTGGTTCCTTTTTATCTATCCCAAAATCTTCTAATTACAATCTGAGTGATTTGAATTGGTGAAGAAGTCCTGAAGGGTTTCAAAACTGCTCGGACTAAGGCTGATTAGCTCATTTTCAAGTTCATGTTCCCTCATTTCATCTTGTTTCCCAAAACGTTTTTGTAAAAGAAATGTGGAAGTGTGGTTCTAGAGACATGCAAAGGGATATAAATCCAATGTCTTTGTCACACTTTTCAAGACACTTTTCCTTTTTTGTTGCATCTGTAGGTTCAGCTTACAAACTCGTAGTTATCTGAAATAGTTGTTTCTTTTTCAAGACAAAATATAAAGCATCCAACCATTATGGGTAATTAAAATGGGTGAGCAAGGGAACTGCAAGAGAATCCATGGCAGAAAGGAATGTGCAAGAAATAATGTGGAAAGGAACCACAAAAAATAAACACCCCCCTTAATACAAAAAGGGCTCTCTTGTTGCAAGGTTATGGCGGGCGCACTCACTAACCTACAAGAAAAGAAGAGCGTTTTACAATGAGAGGAGGGGCAAAAGGAAGTGGGGCCCACAAGGCCAATAAACACCCAAAAGGTAAAAATTTTCCCTCAAAATTTCTTATATTTTAATTGGAAATGGGACTAATTAATACTTAATTAATCTGCAATAAAAACAACAAAATAAGGAGAGAGAAAAAATGCCTCAAGGTGTAGGTGAGCCAGCTCAGTGAGTTCCAGCTGGCGAGCTAGCTAGTTTTCCTGCATAGTTGGTGGTCAAGTTGTTAGTTGGAGAGGTCCCAAGCTGATTGCATAGATAGCTTGTCAATATTTACTTGTAATACCATTGAGATAAAAGTGATCCTGCTGAGTTAAGCACGTGTTCCGGAAGGACTGAGAGATGTCGAATTAAGGGGTCCAACGTTGATGAGTGGTATATGGTAGGGATCATAGGTGTGTGCCGAGTCATGGGAGTTTCCCACAAACATCCTTTGAGTACAAACAAGGTAAGCTTCCATGTGTAGAGTTACAGTAATGGCTCAAAATGGGGATTCCCATAGGTGTTGTGACAACCAAGTGGAGAAGTCATGGTATGTTGAGTGGGCTCAAAACAAATCAAAATGGTTGAGCTCCATAGGTAACTGTCACGGTGTTGTGTTGGAAACTGGATGGGAAATGACTCGCAAGGAGTGATGGGTCATGTAATGATGTTGAGTTTGAAACCTTTTGCACAATCCACAGTCGATGGAGGCAGGAACAAAAAACTAGAAATTGAGTCTAAGTAGAGTCCCGAGGCACGATGAAGTCATCAAAGTAGCAAAAAACTGGTCACATGTATGTGAACTTGGCAAGAAAGGTAGATCCCAACTTGAACCAGTTGACCCAATCCACAAGAATATGGCACAAATGACACCTGAACGAGTTGAAGACTAGAAAATACGAATCAAAGGTGATGAAAAAGCATGAGTCACAAGTCAATCCATCTAAATAACGCAAAGTGAAGGTGAGTAATAGAGAAGGAAATTGAGTTGAGATTCGACACCTCCAAGCTGAGTCATTAGGAACCAAAGAGAGGATGGAAAGTTTAGAGTAGAGTGAGCTGAGTGAAGGCAACACCATGAATGACTACCCAACTTGGTTCTTAGCCCCAACATTGTATCTCTCAAATACCAAAAACTGCACTTCTTGTTAATCTTGCAAATGTTTAACCATAACCAGAAAGGAGCACACTAACAAACCACTTGTAAAAAAATAACCATTAGAATCTCAAGATATGGAAGTAAGGAACATGCAAAAAATATCTTACACAAGCAGTACATAAGGTGAAGCAATAATGGTGAGCAACGCGATCCCAGTCCCCGTGTTCTGATACCATGACAAAGGGATGAAGGAAGAAGACTTGGAAGGAACCCATGTGCATTGAATAGTTGCACTCAACTAAGATGAACAAGTTGCAAGATCCAAGAAAGAAAATTTTATGAAATTAATGTGCATGCATATGAGAGATCAAGATTCAAAAAATGGAGAGGAATGGAATGCATTGCCATGGATCAAAATGAGGTGAGTACAAATAGGGGAGTGAATGTGTAACTCCCATGCAAGAGAAGATGCCTCCATGATGGAGAAGGGAATTTAATTTCCCAAATGAGAAATTAACTCATATGACACACACATGTGACAGATTTTGTAAGGGAGTTTTTTCATAACTAAAATTCCACATAGATCCATGTCCACCTAAGTGAGATGACTCACCCGATGAGGTGGAATTACTCCAAATAACTAAATAAATGCTAAAAATTACAACCTACACTAGTAGCATATGACTTTGAATACCTTTTTTATGTTTTCACAAATATGTTCCTTAGTTTCTTCACATAGATAAGGATTGGATTTGTTGATTACCTAGGTAATGGCATAAAGGATTTCAGGTACTCTATTTTATCATATATGGAGTCATGAAGACTGAGAGTGCAAGGTTATTCAATAAGAGCTAACTGTGAAAAATAAATTGTGTGAAAGCAGTTTCGGTAAATATTCATGGGTTTTGAAGGGTTTTCCTTTATGAGTAAAATTTTTGAGATATGACATGTTTTACCATATGGGCTGAGGATGCACACTACTTGTTTGACAAAATTTATATCATGTTCAAAAGAGTTCATCTCCTGTGATTTTAGGAGTTAAAACTTGAAATTTGGAAAGCATACTTTTGATAAGATTTTTCAGGTGGGTTTTCAATGGTTTAATTTTTTGAACACCATCAAAATAATATGTGAAGATCATGAGTTTATTGTAGGTTGTTGGCACAAGGAAAAGCTAGTTTTTTGAAAAGATGAGTAGTATGAAGTTTTGAGGTTTTGAATGCATTTATTTGTTGTTTCTAACAATATTAAGAGTGTGTGAAGTATGGTATCAAGGGCTAAAGGCTTGGGAGAGGAAATTAAAGGGTGGATTGCACCATAATCTAGTGAAATGAAGACAAGAACTTGTAAGGGAAGCCTTGTGTAAGAAGTGTAGGGTGGAGTTTTGAGTGGTTGAATGTATTCCTTGGGTATCTCTAACAGTGTTATGAGTTTATGAATAGGGAAGAATGGTAGGTGAGTAGTCAACAAGGTAGATTTGTTTTGGTCATGTTCTTGAGTTCCATAGGTGAAGTTTGAACTTCATGGATTTACCTTTCATGACTCCGGACACTAGCGCTCAGGGGCCCTCATCCTACTCGATGCCCCTTACCTCTCTTTACTTTACTCGCTCTTTTTGGGAATATTTTATCTTTTGGACATATTATTTTCTTATGGGTCAGCCTTCCAGTTGTTAATTGCAAAATTCAAACAAGGGAATCATATAAATAAAAAGCTATGTGACCAAAATAAAGGACTAAGTATTAACCATCTATTATCACCACTTAAGACCTTGCATCCAAATACATTTTAAGAGTATCAAGGAAACCATCTAGCACTCACTCAAGGGACAAGGGACTACATTTTCTACATGCACACATAGGAAGGGAAGTTCATTTTTTCATCCATACATATATTTGCATTGCTACATCTATCCATCTCCGATATCATGTGCACTTGCGTAAGGGCTTCCTAGGGCACAATTCTATCACATACACACAATAACTACATGGATTTTGAAATGTATTGCATTGTAATCTCACTTAGTCGGGTAACCGCTAGGATCAGTTCGACTGCCCATTTGCATATTTATTTTTTAGGATTTGATGTAGTTTGGGGTTTTTTAGGATATCATTTTTTTGTCATATTACAGGGGAATTAGGCGATCATCTAGCGACATACAGGTGACCAAAATTGAATATTAGCAAAAATTGTGTGACATGGAAAAAAGCAATTTTTGAGCTCCTACACAGTCACTGACACCCCAGCAGAGGTCCCTAGTGCATAGGTTCCCTAGTATTGTTCTAGGAACCCTAGTACATGATCATCTGGTGGTTCTAGAATTTTTTGTGTGTGATTGTGACAGTCTGCTCCTCATGTTCATTAGTCTTCCAGTCCAAAATACTTTGGGATTAAGTGCAAAATCAACTAAGTATTTTACTCTCTCTCTCTTGCACTTAGGGTTTCATATTTTTTTAGCTTATTGATTGTGTCAAATTTTTACTTTAGCATTTATTTATTTTACGTGACTCGGTAATTAGGGTTTTGTAAAACCATATTTGTTAAATCAGCTACAAACAATGCGGCAATAAACTAGAGAAATTAAAAAGAGAGATCTGGAAATTTTTTAAAGAGTTACACCTAGAAAAATCCTAAGGTTACAATATGAATATGTTTTTTTGTTGTTCTTTTATTTTCTCATGTAGATCTATAGAAAACTAGAAACCCTCTAAAATCTAGAAAAACACCACATTTTACTATACTAGAAGTATTGCATGTTTACAGTCAATCATTAGCATTTTTAATGTTATGGACTCAAATTTAAGGTTTATTTTGCTTCAAAGTGTTGCACTAAAAATTTGAGTCCAAAAGGTTCTCATACACACATAAAACACTAATCTAGGCTAATCAAACCTAAAGTAAGTATGATCGCAAGGAACAAAGTGGAACAAAAACTGTGAATAAAGTGTATAATATGGAAGACTATATGTGATACAAATGAATGATGAATGTCAGTGACTCATTGTGAATTTTTTGGTATATGATAGTACCATTGACAAATATGCAAGAAGGGTGGATGTACACACTTACACATGCCCTACACTACATACTCTTCATTTGTACGTGTTGATAAAATAACAAATAGACGGACATAGACAAGGTAATGGGGTCACACATGGCCTACATAGTTCACTTGTTGCCTTAGTCTACATGAAAAAATGAAACATGGGTGAGTGGAGGTCAAATAGGCCTCACTTAAAATCTATTCTGAAACCAAATTTTGGGGTTTCCCCTTCACCTAGAGAGAGCATACGCTCAAAGGTTTTTAAATCAACACGTATTAAATAAGAGTGAAACTACATTATATAAAAAAATGATCTCCAAAACAAGGGAGTCAAATCTCATCTCATATCTCCCACAATCTCTCATTTTATCCCCTAAATCACTCACAATCTCTACAAACTCCTATTCTAATGTGATTATTTTCTCACCTAACAATCACTTAAATTATTCTTCTCCACTTGTTATTTTTTTGCACACACTAATTATCTAATTTAATCTAATGTGGATCATTAAGACCAAAATATGAGGACTAATTCCTAACATATTTAGATTTACCAATAAACCTAAATTTTTCACATGTTCCTTTGTAGTTGCCAACATTTGTGATTCGTTGAGTATTGCATTACATTTCAAAATCAATGTAGTTCTCCTAGTGTCAGTTGTGTGAGTTTTCATGCAACTAAAACCTTTAACCTATTTTTTCCCTTGTGCTTCCATACCAATAGTGGGATATATTACTTTACTCTAATGAAAAACCTTATATTTTATGTATAAAATATATGTATTCCCTTATGTGATGTGATATACAATGTGAATATAGTAACTCTTACTTTCTTAGCTCAATAAATCATACTTAAATAAGTGATTGCTACATAATACATGCTTAAGGTTAACTTGTATACATAGGACTCTATCACTTTCAAATTTGAATCTTACTGGCAATAAAATCTGACCAAAAACATAATCAGAGAAAGATAAAAGGGTAATGAAGATACCCAATGGGTATAAATGACCCAAAAATCAAAAGGTTGGAGACCGTATATATCAGTTAAACCACCATTTCATTAAATTTGGACTCATTTTACTCTAAAAACATTTTCAAGAAGCTCGTTATCAGTTTTTTTTCATATCTAAATTTTGGTATTTAAAAATGCTATTATTGGTTTTCAAAAATGCTATTATTGGTTTTCGACATTTGAGTTCTTGGTATCCGATAATTACATTATTGGTTTTCAATTTTTAGTTAATTGAATTATGATATATAATGGGGGTCCACCCATTATCACTATTAATTTTAACTCACATTGGAAAAACATTTCATTAAATTTGGATTAATTTTAGTCCATTAACGTTTTCAATAAGTTCATTATCAGTTTCATTACATCTAAATTTGTGTTTACATTGCCAATTGTTTTTACATTACATGAGAATGGGAGGCCATGCATTCTACCTATTCATGGTTTTTTTGAGCTCAAATGGTAATAAGATGTCATTTAGTTTAATAATTTAAATTTTCATAATATATTTAGTCTCCAATTCTTGGTTGATCGTTGAGGGAAAATTGGTTGCCATGCATTCTCCTTTTTTATATAGAATAGGAGGCTATCTAGTTCACTTAAGGATTACTTCATTTAAATGATTATTAGGAGGCCATATAGTTCAACATATGTAATTTCCATTATATATTTACTCATAAAAACAAAATTGAGTGAAAAAAAAACACTTATAAATTACTTGTTTCTAGTTTGTTAGTTGGATTCTCTTTACCTTATTGTTATGCATAATATCTTTGTCAGCACTATTTTTATAAAAACAATAAAATTAACATAAAAATTTAATATATTTTACTTGAAAAAAAATAACTTCACAATTTAAGTTTCATTTATAATTAGTAATCATCAATAGTTAATTTAAAAGTTCTCGATGAACACCTCAAGTTTTTTAGGGGCCCCACATGTTTAACCCAAGTACATAGATGGGTTTTTACAATTTTATCTTTCTCATAAGATCTGTCAAAATCCCAACTATGTGGGATCTTAAAGTAATTATAATTTGCAAACTCTTCAAATATGTATTTCCCCTCATCAATGAATAATATGTTAGAATCATCATATCTCTCTTTGTACACATCAATAACATCCTTTAAACTTTTCTTATATATAGGCTTCAAATTTCCACTCCAAGATCTCTCAAATGTATTTGATATTATACAATGTTCTCTTCCCCAAGTAAACACAATTTTTTATTGCGTAACCAAGCAAAGTGTGCAAGAAAAGAATGTACTTCTTTGTTATCTAAAAATGTAAACCACAAAGCTATATTGAAATGTTATCTTGTAACCTCTAACAAATCAAGTGAATAAATCCTTTGGAAATATGCATATGAAACATATTTAAAATCATGTTGTAATTTGTAAGACTTAGTTCCAAAATATCCTGGAACTCCAAACAACAATCCTTCTACTCCCAATATCAACAATTTCCTTGCAACTGAAATCAAATGTATGATATACATTATTATAGAGATATATATTAAAGATTAATCCAATAAATAACCACATCAAAAAATTGAACTCATACAATGTTATAGCATAAATAACAAGATGTAAACTAAATTTAAAATAACTTTCAAAAGTACATCCTTATTACTAAAAAAAGCAATAATTTCATTGTAATTGCAGTTAAAGATATCAAAAACATTACTAGCATTTTAATAATTACACTAGCAAAACAACAAATAAAAATTAAATTCATTTCAATGCTATAAAATAAATAGTAATAATACATTATATTAACTTTTAAATGGATTCTATTGTCTTCCAATACAAAAAAGTAATCTTCAAAATGATTTCAAAATTTGGCTTACAATGAAACTAGCTCAAAATATTCATTATAATATCATTTACAATTTTTTAACTAATGTCCTCACATCATTTACATCATTCTCTAAAGTGCTCAAGATCTGTCAAATATGAGCCATTGGCCAATTATCATCTTGCATATCATCTGAGAAAGAAAAACTTGGTGCAATGAAACAATTTTCTTGAGGAACCCCTACCATTTCATAACTGATCAATATGGTATTTGTAGTGTCATATGATTTATACTTTAACCAAACCATATTTAGATCATTTACATGTTCATAATATGCATTTGTGCACATTTCAACACCATAATAAAATAAATCTCTCTTCTTACCATACCCATATTTCTTCAAAATCTTCTTCCCTAAATATTTAACATCTTGGTCGCATAAACCTGACCAAAATGCTATCTCAAATTTAGTACATATGCATTTTAAAAATGAGATAAATTTTGTCTTGGAACATAATGACATCCTTTGGTCTGGAAATATCTAAAAAATTTATAAGTCACTTGACAAATTAGCACACCTTCCAAATCTAGTATCAATAGAGGTTTTCTACTTAGATCTGCACAAATAAATTATTGAATCATATACTCTAAAAACTACCAATTACAACATTTTTATAAAATTAAAGTAACTTATTTTTCTTATATTATACCTAAAGACTGTGGTATTGGGCCTTGAATTTTTGACTCTACATCCATATTTTCATAACCATCTGTAAATAAATGTTTCATAGAATTAATCATTTAAATTCACTAATTGCAACAAAAAAAATCATATGAAATAAAAAAGTGAGTAGTTAATTACATGTTTCAGCTGCAGTGTTATTTGAACCTTGTTCAACTTTTTGATTCTCTATATTTTCTAGATATTTCACAACATTGTGTATGATTGGATCTTCTGACTCAGGAAAAATTTCCAAATCTTGTCAATTAGATATGCATTTATGTTTCTTATAAACTATTGTTTATGTTACATCCAACCCAACACCATATGAATCACCCCAAGATGGCAATGCAAGTGGTTCTTTATATGTTTGAGAGACATTGAATTCTTGGATTTCCACACCTATACAAACACATATTCACTAATATTAGATCAATTATGAAAAAATAATGAATATGATAGTTTTAAAACATATTAAAAAGAGACCACAAATTCTTACATCATTAAGGATTATTGAACTTAGCAATCGCTATCCTTATGTAACTTAGCGATCGCTAGCCTTATGTAACTTAGCGATCGCTAGCCTTATGTAACTTAGCGACCACTAGCCTTATGTAGCTAATGATAAGGTATCCCATACTTTCCTCAATGTGGAATAAATCATATCTTATACAAAATAAACTTAATTTAAGAGAATACATTTTGATAGTATAATTATTTAATTTTTTCTCCCTCCAAAATAAAAAACTATAATCATAGAAAGGTACAAAACTCACCAGAAACACATGAAACCTCAATGGTTTAAATTTCCTTGTAAAATGTCTTCATAAATAGCTCCTAGTCAACATTTTCAACAATTGATACAAGAGAACGATCACCTATTTTTACAAATGTTGAAAGTAATGTGCATCCTGTATAAATGAAGATAATGTTTTTCTCCTCTTGTGTGTGATTTTTAATCAAATTATTCCAAAAACACTCCATTCTCTCAAAGAGGAATGGATTCCTTGACCCAATAAGACTAAGATCATTACAAGAAAAATTTTCACTTCATCTTCATTATGCTCCCAATCTAAATCAACCTGAATTGTTTATTCCTCTTCATCATGGTTATGGATGTCATAAATAGCGCATAGTACTAAAAACCCATCAAAACTATGGGAAGTATACAATATATAGCACCCATAATCAAGCTCTAGAAAATTCTCCTTAACATCTCTACAATATATTGTTGCCGCAGCTTCTTCCATAATTGGTACTTTTAAAATTGGAACCAAAAACACACAAACACATCTACTTGCATTTGTTCCCAAACATGTGAACATGTCAATAAGGTACTTTTCCATTACATCAATAACAACATTACACGTATCCATAACAAAAAGATCACATGCAAGCATAAATAAACTAGAAATATTCTCCAATGTAGTTTTGAGTCCAAATGGAAAAACTACAACAAGTAAAATTATTTGTATCTAGATCTTGGGCTAGAGTATTGTTGTGAAAATATTGAATATAAAAATATAATATTTGTTTTTCCACTGTAGGTATTTGTGGTTCCTTAGCCTCATCTAATTTTCTCTTTCCTTTTTTAGCACTTTCTTTTCCTTCCTGAATTTTTTATTTTCCCTTTTGAGAAGTTCTGTTGACCATTAGTAGAATGTTTTTCTTTGCCAATTATGTGACATAGTTGAGCCAAATGGGTTCTATGAATTCCATATTTATTTACCACATTTTCTGCAACACATTGAAGTCTTGTACAATTGTCACCATCCTTCATGCAAACATATTCAAATATTTTTTTCTTTTTTGTTTCTTTCTTCCTTAATTTTTTTGTAGTAATTGGAAATGGTCTCATCTCTTTGACTAAGGTCAACCAATATCCTCATCCAAACACGTCCTTCATATATCTCATCAGCAAGGCAATCCAATTCATTTTCATCTAACCCATGTATGCACTTAAAAAAATTAGCACTGAATATTTTTATTGAATTTGGTGTGAATTCATCATGGTTTTCTTTTTGGGTGAACATGTTAATCCACCCAATCTATACAATTCAAAAAAAAATCTCACTTTTCCCAAATAGAATCAAGAAAGTACACTAATGTCAACTTATCACACAAAATTTCTTCTTTTGATATTTCAAATATATCTAAGCACCTTTTAATGAACCCCTACATTTAAATTTATTACAAGCATGAGTATTAAATTCTATTTAACTATAAATATTGGATAAATATAAATTTTAAATAAAATTATAATACACACCTTCCACTTTATTGACTATTCATTTCCCCTTCCTGGATGTTTAGGTCTTCCACAACTTATCCATAGATCCCTTGCCTTAGATATATTATCAATAAACTATGTCTCAACCCACACTTTGTTTGCTCAATTTTTTTGCTTGCAAATAGCATATATTGTACTCAATGGAATATTGTGGGCTATGATTATAGAATTTCACATTTTATATCAATTGTGCACATCAACATACTTGGGATTTCCAAGTATTTTCTTTTGGGCACTAGTAGTGTGTTTCCCATCTAATATATAAAAACTGATGTTTGCATCCTGTGAGATCTTCTTATTGTTATAATTTCAGCAACTTGTTTTGTAATCTTATTAAAAGGAAGAAGTATTGCATCTCAAGGAGTTATAATCATATTTTGTATCATTGAGGCCACTATTTTTGAAACATCATCTTCATCTAGATTCCTGAATTGGATATCTTTAGCTGCAATTTCACACCTCTGAACGTCAATAGAAAAAAAAAATTGATCAAACAAGAAATGTTTTACCTCTTCACTAAGTTTCGGAGCTGGTTTTAAAAAGAGATTTTTTGATTTATTTTCAACTTCTTTCTTTGGATATTTTTTCATCTCCTTGAAACGAGGAAAGAGATATATCTACCTCTAATGAAAATAAATATGATCGCCTGTGATATGTCATTTTTCTAACAAGTGCAAGATTAGTTCCAATGTGTTAATACTTTCTATTAAGAAGATGAAGAATTGAAGATGTTGTAGGTTTTCCATACAACCTTTTAAGACATTGACAACATACGTCTATATATTTCTTGTGATGTAGCCACATGCCTTCCTTATTATTTCTATCAGTTTAAAATGGAAAATTCCAACCAAAACCAACACAAGAATATTTGGCATTTTTTATTGACCTCTTCATTAAATATTTATGATAGTTGGCCACATAGAGATCCATTTCCAAAAGATATAATTTTCTTATGATGTTATCAATTCTCTCAACTTGAACCTTGATCACATATTTATTTATTGGTTTTGTAGCTATAACCATGCCAATTTCTGTTACATCATTAACTATCATCTGAAACATCCATAAGTCATCATGGAAGTTATCTGGCTTATGTACTTCAACAAACCATTCTTCATCCAAAATACCTCTTTCAAACTCTCTGTCAACTTTTTGTAGTGGTATTTCTACAAATAGAAGTTGACCAAGTGTTGTCATATTGTTCCTACAAATGAGACATTTGAAAAATTTTATCTCAATATCTATAATAATGAAAAAAAATACCAAGTGTTACCATAACATTCATAAAAATGAGACATTTGAACAAAGTTATCTCGATATAAAAAAGAGTGAAAATAAACCGCGAACAATTAATGAATATATCCAAGTAATTTTTTCACTTAAAAATTTAGTAGGAATAATAGTTTTCATCCTTAGAGGAAAATAAACCAAAAAGGTATAATGGGATGTCTCCCATTCTATTTCATATTGAAAAATAATTACGAGGTAGAAAGGGAGCTCTCCCTTTCTCCATTTATATCTTTTTGATGTATTAGCTAGTGATCACCAAGCTCTAAAAATTGACATCCATAGAATGCATAGGAAAATATGAACTTATCAAAAATATTATCTTGTTGAGGCATAGCTAGCGACCGCTGAGCTCTAAAAATTGACATCCCTAGAATGCATAGGAAAATATGATTTAAATTTTTTTAATCTTGTTGATGTATTACCTAGCAACCGCTAAGCTCTAAATATAGTTACTATTTTTTGTGTCGGTCATTGTGTTACATAATTTTAGAAGTCAATAAGCTACATAAGGATAATGGCTTAAGCTACATAAGGCTAGTAGATACAAAGCTACATAAGGCTAGCAGTTGCAAATCTACATAAGGCTAGCAGCTACTAAGATACATAAGGATAGCGGCCGCTAAGCTATATAAGGCTAGTTGTCAATAAGCCTCCTGAATAGGGATATGAATATTTTCACTGTGAGGACATTTAGAGGAATCAGAATTATTTACCTAAAATAAAAAAATGTTCTTACTATCCATAAAATTAAATAATAATTGTTAGGGTGATTGGGAGGCCTCACATTCCCCCTCAATCTAAAAAATAAATGTTGTGAAAGAATGAAAAGATTTTCTTTCTATAGCCACCATTTTATTTTTCATTTTTATTCACTTTGAAGGAATAAATAGTAATTGATATTGAGAATGATATGACTCTCATTATTTCTCAATGTGAAAAATCTAATGGAATATGCCATTTTTAGGAAATTTGTAGGGTCCCAAGGCAAGAGAAGATCAAAAAATGCATCATTAAACTGTCATAGACAGTTTCCTTATTTTGATAGCGAAATAAAGCAAAATTCATATTATTTTTCCTATTTTAGCACTCTTAACCTCACCTAATCCTTGATCTGATAAATCCATCATGAATATATCCTCAAGACCTTTCCAATGGTACCAAGTTTTCCTGATTTAGAGTTGTACAAAAAAAGTTATGCTCATTTGAAGTTTGCATGGTTAGGTGAATTGTGTCTAGCATCCACTAGGCTCCAAAATAGGCTAGGAAAAACTGTCTAGTGACTGTTATCCTCAAAATTAGGTCATAAAAATTTCCTAGTCACTGTTAACCTCAAAATTATGCTTGTGACCGCTAGCCTTGAAACATCCTAGCAATCGATAGCCTGTAAAAATGGCTAAAATAATGACATGAAGTGACATCTAGATTATTTTTCCTATCTTTCACCTTATTAACCTCATATAATACTTGATATAATAAATCCATACCTTTCCAACAGTACCAAGTTTACATGATTTGGAATTGTAGAAAGAAAGTTGTGCTCATTTGAAGTTTGCATGGTTTGGTGAATTATTCCTAGCAACCACTAGGCTCCAAAATAGAACAAAACAAGTGCCTAACAGCTGCTAACCTCAAAATCAGTAGGAAAAAGTGTGTAGCTCCCGCTAACCTTAAAATTATCCTTACAACTGCTAGCCTTGAAAGATCCTAGCGACCGTTAGCTAGTAAAAAAGGCTAAGATGTCGACATGAAGCGACATATAGATTTTTTTCATATTTTTTCACCATTTTAACCTCATCCAATCCTTGATATTATAAATCCATCTCCTCAAGACATTTCCAATGGTACCAAGTTTACCTAATTTGGAGTTGCAGAAAGAAAGTTATGCTCATTTAGAGTTTGCATGGTCGAATGAATTATGCCTAGCGACCGCTAGGCTCCAAAATAGGCCAGAAAAGTGTCTAGTGGCCATTAACCTCAAAATCCATAGGAAACAGTTCCTAGTAGCCACTCTCCTCAAGATTAGGTCAGAAAAAGTGCCTAGTGGCTGCTAACCTCAAAATTATCCTTGCGATCGCTAGGTTTGAAACATATGAGCGACCACTATTATGCACAAATGGCTAAGATCATTTGTGATAAGATCTAAGAAAAGCTCTAAATTTTTAAATTTCACTATCAACTGACAGTACTATCATTCAAAAATGACTATGGATGACACCAATTTCAAATGATTCTCCCAACCATTTGAAACTCGTTTCCTTCAGATTCACCATAATTTCGAAATTCATTTTCACAAATTCACCAAGTAATATATATGAGTTTTTTTAGGGGGGTCTTCAAATTTACCTTGCCTCTAGAATAGGGGTAGGAAAAATATCTATAAGTTGATAGCCTCAAGAACAAGGGTATGAAAAATGCAAAGAATCTGCTAGCCTCCATAACTAGGGTATGAAAAATTCCTAGCAGCCTTAAGCCTCCAGAACAGGGGTATGAAAAATTCCTAGTAGTCGCTAGCCTCCAGAATGAAATAAATAACAATCCATAGGGAGAACGGGAGACATCCCTTTCTCCCTCAATGTGAAAAAAGTTAAGAGAGAATGAGATATTTTTCTTTTAGTCTCAGCTTTGATTTTTTACATTAAGGAAGAATGGGAGCCATCCCATTCTTCTTATGTATTTATTTTATTTTGAGGGAGAATCAGAAGATTTTTGCTATGGGAGATTAATAGGCCTCCTATTTTTCATGAAAGTGAAAAAAATTCTATTCTCCCACAAAATAAACAACAATTGATATAGAGAATGGGAGGCCTCTCCTTCTCACTCAATGTGAAAAATCAAAGTTATGAGACAATGAGATGTTTTTATCCTAGTTCTTTATCAATGTGGAAAATCAGAGCTAATAGAGATTAAGGGGTTTTTCAATCTCTTTAAGCATTAATTTTTACATTATGGGAGAATGAGAGGGGAGAATGAGAGGCCTCACATTCTCCTTATTTATTTATTTTTATTTTCATGGAGAATGAGAATTTTTTCATTTTAGGGAGAATTACTAACACAAAAAAGATACATAAGGCTAGTGGTCGTTAAGCTACATAAGGCTAGCGACTACTAAGTTACATAAAGCTAGTGGCAGCTACAATGATTCTATTTCATATTTGATTTTTCATATGGAGGAAGAATGGGAGGCCTCCCATTCTCTTTTTTTATAGTTTTATGTTGTCAAGGAGAATGAGAAGATTTCCACTATGAGGAGTTTTGGAGGCATCACAACTTACCTAAAATAAAAAAAACCTTCTTATTCTCCATAAAAATAAATAATAATTGTTAGGGATATTGGGAGGCCTCCCATTCTCCATCAATATAAAAATAAATGTTGTGAAAGAATGAAAAACTTATCTTTCTATATTCACCATTTTATTTTTCATTTTTATTCACTTTGAAGGAATAAATAGCAATTAATAAGGAGAATGAGAGGCCACCCTTTCTTCCTCAATGTGAAAAATAAAAGCTAAGAAAGAATGATAGGTTTTTCATTCTTTCAACATTTATTCCTTTACATTAAGGGAGAATGGGAAGCCTCCCATTCTCCTTATTTTTTATTTTTTCATGGTGTATTCATCCTTTTTCCTTTATTTTTATTCGCTTTGAAGGAATAAATAACAATCCAGAGGGATAATGGGAGAACTCCCATTCTCCCTCGATGTGGAAAAAAAGTGAAGAGAGAATGAGATATTTTTCATTCACTCTCAACGTTGATTTTACACATTAAGGAAGAATGGGAGGCTTCCCATTCTTCTTATTTATTTTTGTTTTAAGGGAGAATGAGAAGCTTTTCGCTAAGGGAGATTAATAGGCGTCCTATTTTTCTTGAAAGTGAAAAACTTCCTATTCTCCCAAAATTAAATTACAATTGATAGAGACAATGAGAGGCCTCCCATTCTCACTCAATGTGAAAAATAAAAGCTAAGAGAGAATGAGGATTTTTATTCCTATTCTCCTTTTTTTATTTTTTGTTTTCATGGAGAATGAGATGTTTTTCATTTTAGGGCAAACGGACAACACAAAATAGATACATAGGGAGAATGAGAAATAGAACTTTACAAGGGGAGAAAGTGAGGTCTCCCATTCTCACTCATAATGAAATGTTTTAGAATATTAATTAAAAATAATAATGAATATTCTAATATGTTAACTTATCAATATTTACGTATAAAAAACATTGTCTTTAAACATTTATCCTAGTTTCAATATCAATTAAGTTATATTGAATAAACAATGATAAAATATTACATTAATTTTACAAAGCTAGTTAATTCGGAACTTTATTTTACAAATGCTACCTACTTTCAAAATGATTTAAATTTTCAATAACAACATATTAATTTAACATTACTACAAAACATATAAAAAAATTAATATAGTATTGTAACTTCAAAAGTTTACATAAATGACTATACGTTAAATAATATTCACTTCAACTATTTACAAACTCAAGTAATTTTCTCTGTTATTATTTTAGAGTTATTCATTCTACCTCTTATAATTATTATATATGACATATTTTATATTTTATTATCAATCAATTTTTTGCTCCATCTTTATAGTTTTTGTTTAAGCTATAGTTGGTACTCATGTTTATCTTGGATTCTGATCCTTTTTTGATGCTTTTACTGCACTTTCTGGATTTTGAGCCTTCTTGTATTAGGGCTTAGTCCCTTTAATACTTTGGTATACTCATTTATGCACTATCTGGCTTGTGAGATTTTTGTAACACAGTATAGTCCCTTCAAAACTATTTACCCCTAATTAAAAAAAAATAGTTGTTATTACAACATGTTTATTTTCTATTTTCATTAAAAAGGGGTCTAACTATATTAAATTTATTACCGCTATTTTAATTTTTGTATTAATTTCTTAATTTTAACTTTCATATTCAACCCCCATCATTTTAAATTTTAAATTAATATTATCAAATATGAACCCTCATTTTTTTGTATTCACAAGTAAAGATATAAATGTGTAATAAATAATAATTATCCCGCCTATTTTTTATTTTCAAAATCATAATGAGGTAAAAAAACGTAATTGTATTCTTAAAAAATGGATATCCCACCTATTTTCATTTTCAAATTTGTCCTGCCTCATTATGAATTTGAAATATTTTTCTATTATAATTATTAAACCTAACATGTTTTTTATTTTTGAATTTTTATCTCGCCCAAATTCATTTTCAAATTCATCCAGCCTCATTTGCAATTTGAAAAATCTGCCCAAAATGTCTACAACACTATAAAAAGGTTTTTTTAAGTAAAACGTTTTTTTCCCATTTCACAAATTTAGTTTTTACACAATGTAGACACTAGATTTTCATCAGTCCACCTACTTCATATTTTTTGGTGAGAAAATTTGTCTTGTGGACAAATTTGTGGGTTTCAAGCCAATGCTATGGGAATCTAATTCCCTATACTTGAACGGTGCAGCTTCTATATGTGCATGCGTGAAAAAGTGGATTCAATGGTGGCCTTTCAACCTGAGATCCAATAGGGGCACTCTACTGACCCTGTGGCAAAGCTAGCAATTTCTCACTAGAGAAGAACTTTGTCTGAGAAGGGAAAAGGGAGTGAGAATGGAGGTAGGAGAAACTAAAGTTGCAAGTAGAATATCAGATGACCACACACATTAATTAGAAATTTCATGCACATGCATTTACAGTCAGAAGAAAAAAAAATCCTCAGGAGAAGATACAAGACCGAATGAAACTCATTGGTCATAAAGTACCAATTAATTCCTCAATCAAAGAGGTAAAAAATTCCTTCTTTTCTTTTTGAAGCTGGAGCAGATTTTGTACATAGCTTGAGAATGGAAGAAACTTGAGGAAGAAGGGAAAATAGAAGAAGAATGGTGTTTTCTGTCTTTTCCAGGTATAGAGCACTCTGGTCTTTTTTGAAATCAATTGTCAGCCCTTTGGAATGGCTTCAGGAAGCCATTATATTCTTTACAAGAAACCGTTACAACTTCACAAATCCTCGACACCTTTTCAAATTCTTCTGTTGTGAAGAAAACGCCCATGGCGGGTTAAAAATTAGATCTTGCAAAGAAACTGTTACATTTGATTTGCCAGTTTGAATATAGACCATTTGATTTTCTCCTATAGATTTGAAATCGGACTGTCCATGTGGTAGGAAGGGATTGGAGCGGTTATGGGGGGGAGTCCTTTACATTTTGTGATTTTTTGGAGAATTGAAAATTTGGAACAAATTGGCCCACACCCCCGCTTTGACCTTTCAACGGCGACATGTGGCACCCTCTAACTGGAAATGGGGTCACGGCTCTTTTCTCAACATTTTAACCTTTTTGGGAAAATGGCTTAAAAACACAAATTCCTCCGCCATCCCGCTACTCTGATTTGACTAGGACACATGGCACGTTCTGGTTGTAGGTGGGGTCACGACCCTTTTCTCAACATTTTAATCTTTTTTTAGAAAAAAGGCTCAAAAACTCAATTTCCTCTACTGGCCCATTCTTCCACTTTGACTTGTCAATGGCGGGCTTCATCTTTGACTTTTTTCCCGTGGGCTTCAACTTTGATTTTTTCCTTTTAAAGCTTGATCAGGGCTGCGGGTCACTTTTTAAATTTTCACCATTTTGCAAAGGGGCTCAAAAACACAAGTTCCCCCGATGGCCCACTCATTCACTTTGAATTTTCAACGGCAGGCTTTGCCTCTCTAATGACTCTGACCACGTGGCGATTTGGCGTTGATTTGGTAATTGGCTCTTTCTACCCCATCTTGGAGTTGCACCATTGTGACACATGGAGCCTTCCGCTGAGCCTTCCATACTTAGCTGATTTTACCTTAATTTTGTACCTAGGACACGTGGAAATCCCGCGCTTAATTGAAGATTTTCCCTTGGACCCTGCCCTTGGATTTACGTCGTTGCGACACGTGGAGCCTTCCATACTTAGTTGATTTTACTTTTATTTTATACTTGGGACGCGTGGAAAGCCCGTGCTTAATTGAAGACTATCCCTTGGACCCTGCCCTTGGAGTTGCGCCATTGTGACACGTGGAGCCGTCCACTGAGCCTAGACTTTTCAACGGTGATTCGGCTTTTCAGGTCCACGAGCCAAATTTACCATTTTTTCCAAAAGTGACCAAAAGTGTTAAGTTCACCAAAAATCCTGTTCCTCCCCATCCAATAGGATTTGACCACATACCTGCATTCATTGGGGCCAAAATTTGATGGGAGAAAGACACCCGTCATCCTGACTATGGTAAAAATACACATAGGAAGAGAACTTTGTCATTTTGAGTCCAATTATTGAATTTCCTTCGCAAACCAGAGGCATGGTTGAAAAAAAATGATTTGACAACCCAAGCCATAAAATAAGTGAACAATTTGGATCACGAAGGAGATTGTAAAGAGGAAATCTCATACACAGACTGGGAGATGGGGAATTTCTCAAAATGAGTAGAGTAGAGATTTAGACAAAACTAGGGCATGACCTTTGCTAATTTCTTGAATCTCTAACTTGGATTAAACACCAACAAAGGGCATGAGCACAAAAAATTTGAATTTGGCTATGGAAACACAAAGCATTTTTCATGAGATAACAGCTGGCTCTAGCTTGGGGACATGGCATGAACTGGGCATGGCTAGGGCATGACATGAGGATCTAGAATCTCAAGTTTCAAAATGTATTACATTGACCAGTGCCTTATCCATTGGGCCTTATAGAGTCATGTACAATTCTGAGAAAGAATGGCAGAAGGAGGAAACACACAAGCCAAACCACACACAAAAAAACCAAACAAAACTTAAACCAAAACCACACAACAAAAAAGGGAAAACACACCTACGCAAATCACCTATGGTACAAGGCGGGGGGGACAACCCACTTTCACTGATGATACAGTTTCAAGTATTGCCCACTTCGAGGTAATTCCAATGGAGTTCCATCCAAGTAAGAGAGGGGAAAAACATTCTCACCACAAGCTCCATGAATTTAGAATGGGCCCAGCCACAATGAATCAAACTTTTCATGGTTGCCCTTTGGTTCTCTTCTCTTGTCCCATAACAGGACCAAATATCCCACTTTGAAATTCCTTGCTTTGGTCTTCTTGTCAAAAAAATTATTCACTTTCAACTAATTCTCCTTAATTCTATCCACCACTTAGCATTTACTTTCTTCCAACTTCTCCAGGAAGAGGATCCTCTTGTCAATGGAGTCTTTGTATTGACCATATTCTATTTCTTGTAGCAACTTGAGAGTTGTCATCTCAATTTTGAGGGGAATCTCTGCCTCAACTCCATACAACATTTAGAAAGGTGACATATCAATTGCCTTCTTAGGATTGATCATGTCACCCCACAATGCATCATATAGCTTCTTGTGTCAGTTCCTTTGATTCTCATCTACCAGCTTGCGAACAATGGTCACAATGTTCTTGTTACTTGACTCAGCTTGCCCATTTCCCTATGGGTAGTAGTCAGAAGAGTGAGATAGGGAGATTTCAAAGCCATAACAAAAATCTGTGAGCTCCTTGGAAGAGAAATAGGTGGATTGTGTACAAAAAAAATTTGTGGTATCCCAAAACGAACAATGATATTTTCCTTGATGAATTTACATACTGTTTCAGAGTTGGCTTGCTTGGTTGGGATGGCTTCCACCCATTTAGTGAATTAATTAGTTACAGTGAGTACATAAGTATGCCCTACACTAGAATGAGGAATCAGAACACCAATAAAATCTAGCCCCCATTTCTGAAATGGTTCTTCAATCACCACAGGCTTGAGTGGCAATGCAGCTAGTTATGGCTTTCCAACAAATTGTTGACATGCTCTACATTTAGAAACCCAATCTTGAGTGTCTATAAATATGTAGGGCCAATAATATCTCCCTCTGAGGATCTTATGTGCGGTGACCATAGCTGAAAAAAATTCCACCACAAGCTTGATCATGATATGCCCTGAGTAACTTTTCTTGTTGTTCCTTATCTACACACCTGAGGAAATAGCCATCTAGGCCTCTCTTGTAAAGTGCATGATTCCAGATCCCAAACTTGGTTTCCTTTAGCTTGAGTATCCTTCTTTGTTTGTAATCAAGATGAGGATGGAATTCTCCATAAGTGAGGTAGTAAGCAATGTCAGCATACCTCTCATCAGTAGTGGTGACAAAGAGCACATGTGGACTGTCTCCTGAACAGGTTGATCAAACACAATCCTTTTCTCCCTACTGAGCTTTGAGAGCTTCATCTTCAGCAATTAGCTGGCACAAACCATTTCCTCTCACCAGATTAGAGGGTCTAATCTCCAAGTCATACTCTTGGGTCTTTGCAATCCAACTTCCTCTCTTAGCCCCAGGATCTTGTTGAGTCAAAATAGACTTGATTGCACTTCCAGGGACCATCACCATTATATGGCAATTGAGAATGTAGAATCTGAAACTTTTAACAACTTTGACCACTATGTAGGCATGTTTCTCCAATTGGTTGTACTTTAGCTCATGGGTTTTCAAAGGACAGCTCATGAAAGAAATGGGTGCTTCCAAACCTTCATCATTTTTCTGAACAAGGACAGCAGAGAGGGTATGTTCTGATGCATAGCAATACATGATGAACTCCTTGTTAAAATCTAGAGATACAAGAGTTGGAGCTTTGGTGATGGTTTCTTGATCTCCTCAAATGTTTTTTTTTTCCTTGCTTATTCCACTTGAAACTTGTTTGAGTCTTCATCATGGAATTTATATGCTTAGTCAGTTCAGAAAACTCAGGAACAAAACAACGAAGGAATTTTACCTTTCCAAAGAATGAATGAACTCCATTCTTGCTGGTTGGTAAGGCAAGTTCTTGGATAGCTCTGACCATCTCAAGATCAATGTGTGCTCCATGTTTGTTCACAATGTTTCCCAGCAACTTACCTTCTGTGACTCCAAAGATGCACTTCTTTGGATTTAGAGAAATGCCATGTTTCCTACACCTTGCAAGGACTTTCTCCAAATGACTGATATGATCTCCCCTCCTTTTTTATAAAACCATGAGGTCATTAAGGTAAATTATAATGCAGTGTTTCAAATCTTTAAAGGCCAAGTCCATTGCTCTCTGGAAAGTGGCTCCAGCATTGATCAAGCCAAAAGGCATTCTGTTGTAGGAAAAAGTGCACGAAGGTGTTGTGAAGGATGTTTTGTTGCAATCCTCTTCTACCACCTTGATTTGGTTGTACCCTGAGAATCCATCAAGCAAAGAGAGCATCTTAGATCTAATGATCGCTTGCAAAATATGATCCAATATTAGAAGAGGGTAGTTGTCCTTGAGAGATTCCTGATTCATATTTCAGAATTCTACACAAATCCTTATTTCCCCATTCTTATTCCTTACTGGCACAATGTTAGCCACCTATGTTTAATGGTGGATTTGGGAAAATGATTCTAGCATTGAGCATATTTATCACCTCTTCTTTGATAACATTAGAAATCTTTGGATTGTATGGCCTTTGGTTTTTCCTGAAGGGCTTAGCTCCTTACTTCAAAGGAATGGAGTGATGTATTTCCTTTGGCTAAAAGGATTTGATTTCATCAAAGGAATAAGCCAGGACGTCTGAGTAATTTTTTAATAGAGAAACAAACCTTCTCTTCTCTTTTGGTGAGCAGCATTTACCAATGTGTTAACCATCCTTGGATTCTCTGAAGTTCCAATTTTTTCTTGATCAAAATCAGATGGACACTGAGAAGATGGTTTTTCTTTCTCTTGGATGAACTTGTCATGCTTGTCAAAGAGGTCTTCCAAATAAAACTAGGCCTTTGGGGATTTTGTTTCCTTTCAGTTTGATTACTCCCTCTTCATCAATTCCCTCAATTCCTTCCTACTCTTCTTTGTGGATTGATTCACGGCGTGAGTTTTCACTTCCTTCAAAGAACATATTATTGAAGTTATCCCTTTATTCTAAGAAGACTAGGATCTGATTATCATCATTGAAGACCTGCCAGTGACTTTCATTATCTGGTATGTTGGGTCTGAACACCATCTCAATGGTCACTTTATCCTTGCTAAAAGAAGGATGAGGTGTCACTAAGGAAGCTAACATTGCTAGAGAATCAGCCTTTTCATTCTGCTCCCTAGGGATAGCTGAAATGGAGAATGCATCAAAGGATTCAATACAGTCCCACACTCTGTTTCTATAGTGCCTGAGCCTTGGATTTTTCACCTGATATTACTGGTGGACATGCTTCACCACAACCTCAGCATCACCTTTACATCTCATCTTCTTTATTCCCATGTCCTCTTCTGCATTCATGCCTAAGAGAAATGCTTCATACTCTACAGTATTGTTTCTATTATCAAATTATAGCTTGTAAGCAAAAGGATATATCTCATTGGAGGGAGAGTATAATACTACACCAGCTCTTGAACCTGCTCTGGAATGACTTCCATCAAACTCCATTGTCCAAATCTGATCTTCTTCTTCCCCCATGAGGAGTGGCAAGTTCTCTTTCTTTTGTGATGTAAGGAAGTAGTTTCCTATCCCATAATATTGAAAGAGGATGTTAGCTCTTGGATCATCAGATTTCCTTACTGTGAATTTCATTTTCTTGACTGGAAGCAACTTCTTCATTTCTCCTTTCACTGGGATAGTTGCAGATGACCAATCCATTTTTATTTCTCCACCTAAATATCTGCAAAAACTTCTACTCAACAGCATACCAAAAGATGTTGGGATATCTGCCACCAAAATGGTCAAGAGTATCTTCTTGTCAGGGTAATCAGCTAGTGTAACTTGAGCATCCTTAATCCTTCCCATAAATGAAACTTGTTTGGATTCCATTGAGTAGCATGTGTCATTTACCTAGGTCAAAGTGAGGCCAAGAGCATTTGCAAATTTTGTTGGCATCACATTATCTAAGGCTCTAGAATCTATAATGTAATTGTTCAACTAGAAACATTTGATGAGAAGTGACAGGTAAAAAGGCTCAACTCTATTGGTGTTGGAGACACTGAGGGCTAACATGTTTTGAGAAGGTGGTATGGATGGTGTGGGTAATAGGCCTTTAGATATTGGGCTTGAAGAAAAAGGGTTACTACCAAAAAATGTCTTGATGAATCTGTCAAGTTGGACATGATGTGTTTGTAGGTATTCAATATCAAAGAGTTGAACTTTGGTTTTGCTTACATGATCCACAAAGTCAAATGGAGTTATGGTAGATGAGGAAGAGGTTCCAGCAGTGGGAGAGGATTTAAATGACATGGTTTTTATTAATTTTGGTGTTAAGTTCTCCTTTTCAAATGTATCGATTGGCTTGGAAGGAGGTGAGAGTGTAACCTTTGATTGAAATTTAGATGTTCTTGTAGAACTAGCATTTAGATGATAATTTCTCTTAATGGATTTTGAGTTGGGAGAAGAATCAGATAACTTACTTGGCACAATAATGTGATCCTTGACAATAGGTGAATCTAATTTCTCTCTAGCTGATTCCATGGAAGGTGGTAATGGTGATCCCATGTTGATGATCTTGTTTAGTGGAGGCTTTGAGGACCTATCTTCTTTGTTCTTCCTACTCTTAGTTACAACTACTGAGGCTAAAACACCATTCTTGGATTATCCACGAGTGAAGATAGCACATGAAAAACTTGGAGCTTCTTCATCAACTTCCTCCTCATCATCAACATATTCAATCAGGCCATTTTGCATGCTGACCTCTTCAATTTCAAGATAGTTTTCATAGTCATCCATGCTTTCTTCTTCAGTTTCCTCAATGTTTGTTCCTTCTCCTGATTCCCTAGTGTCACAGATGGCATTGACTGGTGGTTCTTTAAGAGCAAGCCTACGAGGAGGTGAAGCAATTCTTGGTCTATCAGGAGGATTTGGTCTCCTTAGAGCATTCCTCATTGTGATTTGTGACAGTTGCTTCTTTAAAGAAACTAGGTCATTTGCCATTTTTTGGAACATTGGATAAGTGGTGATTGAATTTGAACTCTGGCCTTTTTCTTTCCTATTTGGTCCTTTCACTTTTATAGAAAGAATTAGATCGTCATCAATCTCAATTGTGAAGTCTTTAATGTACCTAAATGTTCTTGGTTGGGATCTTCTGAGGAAAAAACCAACTTCTGGTGGCAAATCACTGATGAAGAACCTTTTCAAGTTGTTTTCAAAGGGTAACACATCTTCTGGGATTCTTCTTGTCAATCTATTATACGTTGCTACAAAATCTCTCATTGATTCAGAGGTCTCCTTCTTTATCTAAACCAATTGGACCACAAGATCCTGACAATCTTCTGTGCTCTTGAACCTATGTTAAAATGCACTTCTTATAACTTCCCCACATGTGGTAGATCTTGGGGACAACATGTAGAACCATTCAGCATCCTTTTCTTGGAGTGACTCCACAAAGAGCCTAAGTGAAACATCTTCTTCTTCAACTCCCAACACTCCACAAGCAGTGATGAATGCTACTACATGTTCTTCTGGGAGTTGAGAAGTATCCCCTTTGAATTTTGGGAAGTTCTTTCTTGAGCCTCTTGGGAGGTCATGAAGTGGTTGTGGAATAGAAAGTGGACCAATACTTCTTCCCCATTATACGTTAGGCCTACATTCCTCGCAGTCATGATCACCCATTCTATTCATGTTTCTATCCTCCAGTCTTGCTAATGTTGTTTTTGATGCCTCTCTTTCTTCTACTTCAATTTAGAGTCTTTCTATTTCTTCAAGTTGAGCCCTTATCTCCTCTTCAACAACTGCCTCTCTTTCAAGCTCTTCAAATGTGGGATCAATTTGTCCTCCAAGCCCCAATTTCTCGGTGTACCTTCTATTAGCGAGCTCGAAATTTTATGGTCTTCAAATGTGGGATCAATTTGTCCTCCGAGCCTCAGTTTCTGGGTGTACCTTCTATCAGTCAGCTTGAAAGTTTATGCTCTTCTCTAGGGTGCTGGAATTTGTCTCTACCTTTCCACTTTGACAGCACGTTCCTCTTCCAGGTCCAAAATCCTTATGGAAATGAAGTATTGATTGAAACTTTGTCTATTATGCCAAACAGCTTCTCTCAGATCAGAAGTAATGTCTTCTTGGATGTGAAAGAGTAAATCAGGTTTCTCAACAGGAGGATTTCCCAAAATAGCCATGATTTACATCCATGTAGTTTAGGTGATTATTCAATTTCCAGAGAATTTTCTTCTAGAATCCTTTTTGTATTTTATGACCCTGAGGTCCTTTTTAGGTGCAGGTGCTACAAAATCTACCCCATGTTGGGCGCCAAAAACTGTAGGCGAGAAAATTTGTCTTGTGGACAAATTTCTAGGTTTCAAGCTAATGCTGTGGGAATCTAAGTCCCTCTACTTAAACGATGCATCTTTCATATGTGCATGCATGAAAAAGTGGATTTCAATGGTAGACTTTCAACCTGAGATCCAACAGGGGAACTCCGCTGACCCTATGGAAAACCTAGCAATTTCTCACTAGAGAAGAACTTTGTCTGAGAAGGGGAAAGGGAGTGAGAATGGATGTAGAAGAAACTAATGTTGCAAGTAGAATATCATATGCCCATGCACATTAATTAGAAATTTCATTTACATGCATTTACATTCAGAAGAAAAATGAATCCATAGGAGAAGCTACAAGACCAAATGAAACTCATTAGTCGTAAAGTACCAATTAATTCCTCAATCAAAGAGGCAAAAATTCCTTTTTTTCTTTTTGAAGTTTGAGCAGATTTTGTACATAGCTTGAGAATGGAAGAAATTCAAGGAAGAAGGGAAAATAGAAGAAGAATGGCCTTTTTTATCTTTTCCAAGTACATAGCACTCTGGTCTTTTTTGAAATCAATCGCCAGCCCTTTGGAATGGCTTCGGGAAGCCATTATATTCTTCGCAAGAAACCATTACAACTTCACAAATCCTCGACGCCTTTTAAAATTCCTCTGTTGAGAAGAAAACACCCATGGCAGGCTAAAAACTAGATCTTGCAAAGTAATTGTTACATTCGATTTACCAGTTTGAATATAGACCATTTGATTTGCTCCTATAGCTTTGAAATCGGGTCGTCCACGTGGTAGGAAGGGATTAGAGCGGTTACAGGGGAAAGCCCTTTGCATTTTGTATTTTTTAGAGATTTGGAAATTTGGAACAAATTGGCCCGCACCCCGCTTTGGCCTTTCAATGACGACATGTGGCACCCTCTGATTGGAAATGGGCTCGCGGCTCTTTTCACAACATTTTAACATTTTTGGGGAAATGGCTTTAAAACACAAATTCCTCTGCCATCCCGCTGCTCCGATTTGACTAGGACACATGGCACGTTCTGGTTGTAGGCGGGGTCACAGCCCTTTTCTCAACATTTTAACCTTTTTTTGGAAAAAAAGGCTCAAAAAATCAATTTCCTCCATTGGCCCATTTTTCCACTTGACTTGTCAATGGTGGGCTTCATCTTTGAGTTTTTTCCCGCGGGCTTCAACTTTGATTTTTTCCTTTTAAAGCCTGATCGGGGCTGCAGGTCACTTTTTAAATTTTCACCCTTTTGCAAAGGGGCTCAAAAACACAAGCTCCCCCAATGACCCGCTCATTCGCTTTGAATTTTCAATGGTGGGATTTACCTCTCCAATGAATCTGACCATGTGGCAATTTGGTGCTGATTTGGTAATTGGCTCTTTCTGCCCCATCTTTGAGTTGCGTCGTTATGACACATGGAGCCATCCGCTGAGCCTTCCATACTTAGTTGATTTTACCTTTATTTTTTACCTGGGACACGTGGAAATCCTGAGCTTAATTGAAGACTGTCTCTTGGACCCTGCCCTTGGAGTTGCATCGTTATGACATGTGGAGCCATTACCTAAGCCTTCCATACTTAGCCAATTTTACTTTTATTTTATACCTGGGACACGTGGAAATCCCGCGTTTAATTGAAGATTGTCCCTTGGACACTGCCCTTGGAGTTGCGCCATTGCAACATGTGGAGCCATCCGCTGAGCGTAGAATTTTCAATGGCAATTCAAATTTTCGGGTCCGTGAGGAAAATTTACCATTTTTTCCAAAAGTGTTAAGTTCACCAAAAATCTTATTCCTCCCCATCTAATAGGATTTGACAACATACCTACATTCATTAGGGAAAAAAATTGATGGGGAAAAGAAACCCGTCATCCCGACTATGGGAAAAATACACAAAGGAAGAGAACTTCATCATTTTTAGTCCAATTCTTGAATTTCCTTCACGGACCAGAGGCATGGGTGAAAAACAATGATTTGATGACCCAAGCCATAGAATAAGTGAACAATTTCGATCAGCGAGGAGATTGTAAAGAGGAAATATCATGCACATACTGGGAGATGGATAATTTCTCAAAACAAGTAGAGTAGAGATTTAGACAGCACTAGGGCATGACCTTTGCTAATTTCTTGAATCTCTAACTTGGCTTAAACACCAACGAAGAGCATGAGCACAAAAAAATTGAATTTGGCTATGGAAACGTAGAGCAGTTTTTAGGAGACAAAAATATTATATACACTTAATTTAAACTAAAAACTATCTCAAAATTATTATCCTAAGACACCCTCTCTACACCCCCGTAAAAAAATTACACTCTCATTAAATTACCATTTACACATCCTAAACCACCTAACCTATTTAAATCTACATTAACCATATTAAAACCACTTAAATATATTTTATTCTCACATCTTAACCTCCACAACTCATCCATAACCTCCCCCCAACCATTTCCCCTCATCATTTACACAAAAACCCTCGTTTAGAAGTTGTTTTAACCAATTTCTAAACATTTTATCCTAACTGATCGCTAGTGATTATAATTAGGATTTTTTACTCATTTCTCAAGTATCTTCAGAACCCTTTTTTTCGTGCTTGCACTTTGTTTTTTGACCTCCATCAAATCTAATCCATTTCCATAGATTTTCAAGGTCCTAAATCAACTCCAAGTTATCCCAAGAACATCATTTTGGTGGCCTTTTCATTGATCATCTCTCACGAAATCCAAAAATTATCCAACAACTTCAATCAGATCTATTAGACGTTTGGATACATCTCCCAGCCTTTTTCCTCAACAAAAGGTATTTTTTAATCTCATTTCAGTATTTACATTTTTCTAAACATCAAAAAGCATCAAAAAGCGTCACTTTTCAACCTTAGTTCTCGTTTTATTAAAACTATCAATTTTTACAGTAATTGTCAGTGATTCTATCTGATCGCTAGCTATTCACCCTGAATTGCCAATGATCCCTGTCAATTCACATTTCTTTGTCAATTTATCGATTTTGTCTCAAATTTTATCAATCTTTTGGCTTTAAATTGTTCTTTTCAAGCATGGATTACTTTAGATGGCAGTTCCTAACCAGTCGCACCCCATTACAAGCATTTATGACCTTCTTATAGTACATCAACCCTTTTTCTGGGAATAATACAACATCCTTCATGAGTTGACATTGTGTGCAATCCAATTTTCCACTGATATAGAGGACATAAAATATTAGATCGAATTCCTCCACGACATCTAACAAGAAACTCAAGACTTTTGGTATGATTATTTCGAATATTTTAGATCTCATCTACCCTTTCCTAGGCCACCTTTGAAGTTGTACAGGGCTTTCCCTTCAACCTCAAGTTCTAGAGCTTCTTATATCTTATCTACATATATTTTTCATTCATATATTTCTATCATTACTATCAATATACTTAATTGTATCAAGGTGAACTGACATCCTCCAAGGGAGTCCCTTTGGATTCCTGAAATTGGCCTTTGCCGAGTAGCTCGTTTATCAATCTATCTAATCTATTTCGTTCAGTGTCTCGGATCTGTAGGTTTCTTCGTCAGCAAAAGAAGAAGGAGATTTTATCCATTAGTATTGACGTTCATCATCGCGGGTATTAGTAAACCCCACCGTCTTCCGAGGTTAGTTTATTTTTGGTATTTCATTTTATTAAGTTAAAATTAGAAAGCAAAAACTCTCTGGTATACACAATTACCAGAGGATGAAACATAAAAACAGAGAAATGAATACAGTGTTATATTCATGGAAGCAGTGAAATGAATGTCCAATAATGGAAAGCAATCTCCCAATTAGGAGGATTTAAAATCTCTCTCAATAAAAAAATGAATGTTCAGTTATGGAAAGCAATCTCAAAGAAAAAGAAGCATGCAGTCATGGTGGTACCTACAGGATTTTATAATGGTCTGGGAAAAAATGAAAGTTTGATCCAACAAATATTAACGTCAACTCAACTACACTAGAAATTATTTAAGATTATCTTTGAAGAGAAATATATCATATTTATATGCACCTCAATTCCTAGAAAGAAAATAAAAAATATATAGTAATAAAAATACACGGTTTATAGGCACCATTTCTCTACATTTTACACATTTATTTGAAAATGATTAAAGATGTTTAAAAAGAAGAAGAATACCTATAAATATTTGCTTCCTCTAGTATCACTTCCCATTTATATTAGTCTTGATATCCATTTTTTATTATTCAAAAACAAAAAAAAAAACACCACACAATTGTTTGATTATGGAGTTTGTCTATAATGCAAAAAACCATGATTAGAGATTAACAATGCTTGTAAACATCTAAATCTTCTAGTATCTCTTATTTTCTATGTTCAAATACAAAAACAAAACCATCTATTAATTTTATTTTTATTATGAAATTTATCTACACTATAATGAACCATTTCCAAACTCCCCCATTTTTAAATGCAATGCGCGAGAAACAAAAGTTTAGAATTTAGAAATTATGGGTTTTTAATCTCAGAGTTATATGCATCTTATTATTTAATTTTGAAATAGTGGGATTTTGACTCTGTCACTCACATTAACATAAGAATAAATAGATAAATAATATGAATCTATACAAAACAAATATTAAACATATTATTTTATTTGAATAAAGTCAATGTTTTTTATTCTCATTAACGAGCAACATAATTTAAACATCATTTTTCATCTTGAAGGAGAATGGGACGCTTCCCAAAATAATAATATCATTGTTAATATATTTTTATTTTAAAGGAGAATGGGAGGCCTCCTTTCTCCTTCATAATTAATTTTTAATTTGGGGGACAATGGGATGGTTTCCATTCATTCTTTTAATTTCTTCACTTTAAACAAGTATGGGAGGTTTCTCATACTCTCACAAAGTTGATAATAATCAATAGGGAGAATGAGAGGCTTCCTATTCTCCCTCAATGCAAAAAAATAAATTTGAGAGAGAGTGATAAAGCTCTCATTCTCTCTCAATTTGAAAAATCAAATCCGAGAAAAAATGATAGACTCCTACAATGATTATATTTCATATTTGTTTTTTTTCACATGGAGGGAGAATGGGAGGCCTCCCATTCTCTTTATTTGTAGTTTTTTTTTTCAAGGAGAATGAGAAGGTTTTCACTGTGAGGAGATTTAAAGGCATCGTAATTTACCTAAACTTAAAAACCTTCTTATTCTCCATAAAAATGAATAATAATTGTTAAGGATATTGGGAGGACTCCCATTCTCCCTCAATCTAAAAAATAAATGTTTTGAGAGAATGAAAAACTTTTCTTTCTATATCCACCCTTTTATTTTTCCTTTTTATTCACTTTAAAGGAATAAATATAAATTGGTAAGGAGAATGGGAGGCCTCCCATTCTTCATCAATGTCAAAAATTAGAGCTAAGAGAGAATGAGAGGTTTTTTAGTCTCTCAGCTTTTTTTTTAACTAAGGGAGAATAAAAGGCCTCCCATTCTCCTTATTATTTTTTAGTTTTTCACAGTGTATTCATCTTTTTTTATTCACTTTGAAGGAATAAATAACAATCCATATAGAGAATGGGATACCTTCCATTCTCCCTCAATGTGAAAAAAGGTGAAAAACTTAATACAAAACTTCCTATTCTCCCAAAAAAAAAATTATAATTAATAGGGAGAATGGGAGGCCTCCCATTCTCACTCAATGTGAAAAATCAAAGCAATGAAACAATGAGACAGTTTTATCCTATTATTTTTCAATGTAAAAATTCAAAAGGAAGAATGAGGGGTTTTTAATTCTCTCAAAGCATTTATTTTTACATTATGGAAGAATGAGAGGCTTCCATTCTCCTTATTTTTTGTTTTTTGTTTTCAGGGAGAATGAGAATTTTTTCAATTTAGGGAAAATGATCGACACAAAATAGTTACATAAGGCTAGTGGATGCTAAGCTACATAAGGATAGTGGTCATTGAGCTACATAAGTCTATCGGTCTCTAAGTTACATAAGGCTAGTGATTGCTTGAATGATTCTATTTCAGATTTGATTTTTCACATGTAGGGAGGATGGGAGGTCTCTTATTCTCTTTATTTATAATTTTTTTGTTTTCAAGGAGAATGAGCATATTTTCACTTTGAGGAGATTTTGAGGCATTGCAATTTACCTAAAATTAAAAACCTTCCTGTTCTCCATAAAAATGAGTACTAATTTTTAGGGATATTGGGAGGCCTCCCATTCTCCCTCAATATAAAAACTAAATGTTGAGAGAATGAAAAACTTATCATTCTATATCAACCCTTTTATTTTTCATTTTTTACTCACTTTGAAGGAACAAATAGAAATTGTTAAGGATAATGAGAGGCCTCCCATTCTTCCTCAATGCGAAAAATCAAAGATAAAAGAGAATGAGAGGTATTTCATTCTCTCAACATTTATTCTTTTACATTAAGGGAGAACAAGAAGCTTCCCATTCTCCTTATTTTTTATTTTTTATTTTTTCATGACGTATGCATCATTTTTTCTTTTTTATTGACTTTGAAGGAATAAATAACAATCCATAGGGAAAATGGGATACCTCCCATTCTCCCTTAATGTGAACATAGGGGTAAGCTACATAAGGATAGCAGACGTTAAACTACGTAAGGCTATCGGTCGGTAAGCTACATAAGGGTAGCGACAGTTAAGTTACATAATTCTAATTTTCGGTAAGATACATAAGGCTAGTGATTGCTAACCTACATAAGGCTGGTGAATGCTAAGCTAGATAAGGCTAGAAGTTACTAAGCTACATATGGCTAACGGCCGCTAAGGTACATAAGGCAAGTAGTTTCTAAGTTACACAAGGCTAGTGGTCGCTAAGCTACCTAAGGCTAGTGGTGGATAAGCCTCCTGAATAGGAGTATGAAAAATCCTAGTAGCCACTAGCCTCCAGAATAGGGGTATGAAAAATGCCTAGCAACCATTAGCCTCCAGAATAGGGGTAGGAAAATTGTCTTGCAATCATTATCCTCCTAAACATAGGTAGGTAAAATTAATGTCTAGAGAATGAAAACTTCTCATTCTATATCCATCCTTTTAGATTTCATTTTTATTCACTTTGAAGGAATAAATATCAATTGATAAGGAAAATGAGAGGTCTCCCATTCTTCCTAAATCTAAAAAATTAATGTTCCCAGAGAATGAAAACTTCTCATTTTATATCCACCCTTTTATTTTTCATTTTTATTCACTTTTAAGGAATAAATAGATATTGATAAGGGGAATGAAAGGCATCCCATTCTTCCTCAATGTGAAAAATTAGAGCTAAGAGAGAATGATATTTTTTTCATTCTCTCATAAGTTATTATTTTACATTAAGGGAGAATGAGAAGCCTCCCATTCTCCTTATTTATTATTTTTAAGATTTTCATGGTGTATTCATCCTTTTTTTCTTTATTTTTATTCACTTTGAAAGAAAATAACAATCCATATGGATAATGGGAGACCTCCCATTCTCCCTCAATGTGAACATAGGGGTAAGCTACATAAGACTAGTTGTCGCTAGGCTACATAAGGATAGTGACCGGTAGGCTACATAACGCTAGCAGTCACTAAGCCTCTAGAACATTTCGTTAATTCACGAATATTTTGATTTTTGAGATATACATTTAGAAAAACATTAGGTGTATGGATATTACTAATTCACCCTAAATTTTCTAGGTTCAACTTACCTTTAGGGGTTGGTTAGCCTAGTGTTTACACCAATAACTAAATTTTTAATACAAATTGCCATTAGCATGAAATTTCAATTTGTAAAATTTACCTTCATAAATATATATAGCATTACTAAATATCACTATGGTTGGATCCTAGTGTCTAATAAGCTATGAAAATACTCAAAATTTATTTATAATGAAAAAATCTAATGGAATTTTCCATTTAAAGGAAATGTATATGGTCCCAAGACAAGAAAATATCAAAAAATACATCATTAAACTGTCATGAAAATTTTCTCTGTTTTGATAGTGACACAATGCGACATCTAGATTTTTTTTCCTATTTTTCTCCCGATTAACCTCATCCAAACCTTAATATGATAAATTCATCATGAAGGGATCCTCAAGACCTTTCTAATGGTACAAATTTTTCCTAATTTGGATTTGTCGAAAGAAAGTTATGCTCGTTTGAAGTTTGCAGGGTTTAGGTGAATTATGTCTAACAGTTGCTCGGCTCCAAAATAGCCTAGAAAAAGAGCCTAGTAGCTACTAACCTAAAAATCAGTATAAAAAAGTGCTTGATGGTCACTAGCCTTAAAATTAGGATAGAAAAAGTTCCTAGCAACTGTTATCCTCAAAATTATCTTTGCGACCACTAGCCTGTAAAAAAGGCTATGATATCGACATGAAGCAACATATAGATTTTTTCCTTATTTTATGCTCTCTTAACCTCATCTAATCATTGATCTGATAGATCCACCGTGAAGATATCCTCAAGGCCTTTCCAATGGTACCAATTTTTCCTAATTTGGAGTTGTAAAAAGAAAGTTATGCTCATTTGAACTTTACATGGTAGGGTGAATTATGGCTAGTGGCTTCTAGGATCTAAAATAGGCCATAAAAAGTGCCTAGTTGCCGCTAACCTCAAAATCAATAGGAAAAAATGTCTAGCAGCCGCTAACCTCAAAATTATCCTTGTGACTGCTAGCCTTGATACATCCTTGCAACCGCTAGGTTGAAAAAATAGCTAAGATAACAACATGAAGTGACATCCAGATTATTTTTCCTATTTTACGCCATCTTAAAATAATTCAATCATTTGATAAATCCATCGTGAATATTTCCTCAATACCTTTCCCATGGTACCAATGTTTCCTGATTTGGAGTTGTAGAAAGAAAGTTATGCTTGTAGATGCCAATTTTTGGTATCGTTCCTCCCCTTCACCCCACATATGATCTCTTTCATTAGGCTTTCCCATTTGAATTCCTTTTCCCTCCTAAATTTAATTAATTCAATTTCCCACCAAAAATACATATCCAATTAATCAATATCAATAGATTAATTAATCCCTTTTGAATCAACTTATGAATTTAATATTCAAAAAATCTATTTCATTCCACCCCTGAATTTAATGTTCAAAACTAATCCATGTCATTCCACCTATGAATTTAATATTCAAATATACTCTATGACAAATCCATTTATGAATTTAAAATTTTAATTTAATCCATATTCAATCCACTAATGAATTTAAAATTTGAATTTAATCTATATTCAAGCCACTAATTAATTTAATATTCGAAGATAATCCATATTCAATCCACTCCTAAATTCAATATTCAAATATAATCCATAGTCAATCCACTTATGAATTTAATATTCAAAGATAAATCCATATCCAATCCACCTATGAATTTAATATTCAAATCTAATCCCCGCTCACCTAATCAGAGGTAACTTTTCTAAATCATGATTACCCAAATTAATCCCATCCTTAGGCTATAAATAAGAGCCTCCCCCTCTTTCAAACAAGCAAGAAATCATAGCAAAATTTTGACATTCTTATTCCACCAATATCATCCTACTATCATTATAATGTTCTTATGATTCCACTAATGTCAACCTAATGTCCTTGTGATTCCCCTAGCCATCCAATTTCCTTGCATTCTTTCTATTTTTCCTTATTGAGGATCTTCTGCAAGGATCTTAGCATTCTGCCATCTTGGATCGGTTCTTCTTTGGTTGCTATCAACCGTTTGGTCTTCTTTTGGGTCATTACCGAACCACTCTAGTTTTTTTGTGTTCTTTTAGCATTTTTATTATCAGTTGTCATTTCGATTACCATTTCATTTATCATATCAGTTAGCATGTTTGCTTATCAGATTATTGTTTTAGACTGCAGTTACTAGTATATTTCTATCCATCATTTATTATCCTTTTGTTATCATCACATGGGCTGACATCCCTTCTAGGAATCCCTCACTTCCCAGAACTGACTTCATCGGGCAGCTCACCATATATCTTACTGATATCCTTTTTCGTGTTTGAGTTTTCATTGTTTTGCAAGGTTGAAGGCTCGTAGTGAGGACGATCATTTCTTGTGCGCCCGTATCATTTTATCACCATCCACATCAGGAGGTTCACTAAACCCTCCCATAATTTGAGGTTTCTCTCCCATCATTTGAGGTTTCTGGATTTCTCATTGGTTTTCACTAATTTGGAACAGGTAGAGGAAATTTTATTAAGCAATCCTCATTTGAAGTTTACACCTGGTCGGGTGAACTATACCTAGCGGTTGGTAGGCTTCAAAATAGGTTTCAGCAACTTTTTCCTAGTAGCCACTAACCTCAAAATCTAGAAGGAAAAAGTTCCTAGTGGGTGCTAGCCTAAAAATTTAGATTCAGAAAAAGTGTTTATGGTAGCTAACCTCAAAATTATCCTTGTGACCCCTAGCCTACAAAAATGGATCAAGATAACAACATAAAGTAACATCCATATTATTGCTATTATTTTATGCCCTCTTAACCTCATCTAATACTTGATCTGATAGGATCCATCATGCATATCTCCTCAAGACCATTCCAATGGTGCCAAGTTTTCCTTGATTGTGGAGTTGTGGAAAGAAAGTTATACTCATTTGAATTTTACATGGCCAGGTGAATTATGTCTAGTTGTCACTAGGCTTCAAAATAGGCCAGAAAAAATGCTTAGCAGCCCCTAACCTCCAAATCAGTAGGAAATTTTTTTCTAGAATCCATCATCCTCAAAATTAGGTCAGCAAAAGTGCCTAGCGACCGTTAACCTCAAAATTATCGTTGTGACTACTTGTGACCGCTAGCCTACAAAAATGGCTAAGATAGTGACATAAAGTGACATCTATATTGTTTTTCATATTTAATTCCCTCTTAATATCATCTAATCCTTGATTTTTTAAATCCATCATGAATATTTCTTCAATACCTTTCCAACGGTACTGATTTTTCATGATTTGGAGTTGTAGAAAGAAAGTTATGCTCATTTGAAGTTTACATGGTTAGTTGAATTGTGCCTAGTGGTCGTTAGGCTCCAAAAAAGGCCATAAAAATGTGCCTAGTGGCCACTAACCTAAAAATCAATAGGAAAAAGTGCCTAGTAGCTACTAACCTTAATATTAGGTCAGAAAAAGTGCCTAGTGGCTGCTAACCTCAAAATTATCCTTGCAACCACTAACCTTAAAACATTATAGTGACTGTTTGTTGAGTTGTGGAGCTCAATTACTTCAGATTAGCATGTAATGTAAAACTTTTTGTGAAACAAAGTAACCGTCATCAGTTAGGAGGGACCAAAATTGGTCAACTAGGATCGACATCAGTTAGGAAAGGAAGAACCGGCATCGGCTAGGGCGAACCTACATTGGTTACCTATGCGTGGATGTTTTAATTACTCTCAGGAATTAGATATATTTTTAGCATTAAATTAGATATATTGATTGTAATTGCATGGCTTAATGCCCTAAGTTTATATACGCCTATATAATCATAAAAGCTAGGGTTTAGAAGTAATAATTAATTAAGAACTTGCAAAATTTGGTGAGAGAGAGAATTCTTGGAGAAGAAGCAAAAGCTTGAGTGAAAGAAAGTATTATACATCTGAGAGGTGTGGAAGATTGTAAATCTTCAATTGTATATCTTGTCAAAGCTTTGGATAATAGATTGGCTTGTTTCTTGGTGGACGTAGCCCACACTAGGTGAATCACGTTAAATCTATTGTTGATTTATGTCTCTTGTTTTGTGTATTTATTCTAGTAGAATATCCACTTTTATTTGCATGTATGCTTAGATTTGATATATTAACTTTACAACCGGTGTGCTGATCCCAACAACTGGTATCTGAGCTTTGTTTGAGGATTTTGTGTGTTGACAGATTTACTCACAGAGGGTTTTCTGATTGAGTGGGAGCTAAAACAATTGCAGAAGAAAACAAATACAAGGTAGAGAAGTTTGACGGATGAAATTATCAATTATGGAAGATACAGATTGAGAATTATCTGTATCAAATAGATTTTTATTTACCGTTGGATGAGAAGTATCGACCTACGAAGATGACTGATGAAGAATGGAATATTCTTGACAGAAATGATTTGGGATCTATAAGATTGAGCCTGATAGCATCCATGGCTTCCAATATTACAGAAGTTACTTCTATGATAGGGTTAATGAAATCTCTTGCTAATTTATATGAAAAACATAGTGCTTCAAATAAATTTTATTTGATGAAGAAACTATTTAGTTCTAATATGCATGAAGGTGGATCTGCATCTAGTCATTTGAATGATTTCAGATCTATTATAAATCGGTTAAAATCAGTTGATATACTGTTTGATGATGAAGTAAAAGTACTTTTATTCTTATATTTTTTACCTGATAGTTGGGATAACCTGGTAATGGTTATTAGTAATACAGCATCTACTAATAATATTTTGAAGTTTGATGATGTGGTTAGTATAATCTTGAATGAAGAAATTCATGGGAAGAGTATAGAGGAATCATCATCTAGGAATGCTTTGAATGTAGAAAGCAGGGGTAGGAAGAAGGAGAGATCGAAAAGTAAGAGTAATGGGAAATCAAAGTCAATTGATAGCAGATCTAAATCCAGAGGTAAGGGAATTACCTGTTGGAAATATGGAAAGAAAGGACATGCAAAGAAATATTATTGGTCAAAGGATAAAGAGAACCAACAACCAGACAAAGGTAAAGAAGAAAATTTTGATGTAGCACAGGTAATGTAAGATGCTCTTATTCTTTCTTTAGATAATAGAATTGAATCATGGGTTTTAGATTTAGGAGCTTCTTTCCATGCAACCCCTAATAAGGGTTATTTCAGAAATTGTGTCTAGGAAAATTTTGGGCATGTTTATTTGGGTGATGATGAACCTTACAATATTACTGCTAAAGGGGAAGTTCATATAAAATTGCAGAATGGAAACACATGGGTATTAAAAGATGTGAGGCAGTGCCAAACCTCAAGAGGAATCTTATTTCTGCAGGGAAACTAGTGAAGTTGGTTACATGGTTACTTTTAGAGGAGACTCTTGGAAAGTCACCAAGGGTTCTTTTGTTGTAGCAAGAGGTAAGAAGGTAGGAATGTTATATTTATCTACCTGTATTACTGATTCCTTTTCTACATTATCTACTTCAGATTTAGATGCATGCATTTGGCATAATTGGTTGGGCCATATGAGTCAAAAAGGAATGCATGTCTTAAAGGCTAAGGGTAAGTTATCATATTTGAAAGATTTAGATCTTGATTTTTTTGAGCATTATATCTTTGGAAAGCAAAAGAGAGTGAGATTTCTCAAAGTTGGGGCAACTAAGAAAGGGAAAAAATTAGAGCTTGTACACTATTATGTGTGGGGACCAGCTCAGGTAGCTTCTCATGGAGGATCCTAGTATTATGTTACTTTCATTGATGATGCTACAAGAAAGGTATGTGTTTATTGTATTAAACGTAAATCTGATGTTTTTGAGACTTTTAAAAGATAGAAAGCCCTTGTTGAGAATGAATCTAATTCTAAAGTTAAAGTGCCTTAGATCTGACAATGGTGGTGAATACTATATCAAGGCTTTCAGTGATTACTGTTCACTGAATGGAATACATAGAGAAAGGACGGTTTGAAGAACACCATAGGAGAATGGTGGTGCAGAGAGAATTAATAGGACAAACATGGAATGTGCTAGAAGTATGAGGATAAATCTTGGATTGCCCTTGCATTTTTTGGAAGAAGCAGTTGATATAGTGGTTTATTTGATTAACTTTGGGCCTTCAAGTTCACTAGATGGAGGAATATCACAGGAAGTTTGGACTAGAAAAGAGGTAGATCTTTCTTTTCTAAAAAAAATTTGTTCAGAAGCTTTTGTGCATATTGATAAGGAAAATAGAAAAAAATTGGATGCAAAATCCAAGAGATGCACTTTCATTGGTTATGGATCTAGTGATTTCATATTCTGGTTTTGGGATTTATAGAATTCTAAAATTATTAGGAGTCGTGATGTTGAATGGAATGAAAAGAGAATGTACAGGGATCAAATTTTGTTACCCAAGGATGAACTAGTTGAGAAGTTTGTGAATGAAAATGAACTCTTGGATTTAAAATTAATAACAATAGGGTTACACAATAACTGGTGTCGGTTAACCCCTAACCGGTGTTGATTAGCAGAACAGGTATCAGTTACAGAAAAGCCAAACTGGCATCGATTAGCAGAACTGATGTCGGTTATAGGTGACTGACATTGGTCACTGATAGATTTGGATAAAAATGTCCAGGAGGTCTAGATTAAGCCTCTGGTACCCCAAACTCCTATGAGAAGGTCACAAATGGTAAGTAAACCTCTAGAAATATTTACACCTTCTCTATTTTATCTATTATTAACTAATAATGGTGAACCAGAAATTTTTGAAGAAGCAATGCAGGATAAGACCCACTTCCAGTGGGAGCATGACATGAATGAGGAGATGAACTCCTTGCAATAGAACCAAACTTGGGATTTAGTTAAGTTTCCAGCAGGTAAGAGGACATTTTAGGACAAGTGGGTTTATAAGATCAAGGAATAAGAGGGTGGAAAGAAAATGTACAAGACAAGGTTTGTAGTAAAGGGATTTACACATAAAGTAGGTATTGACTTTGGTGTTGTTAAGATGACTTCTATTCGTACTATATTGAGTTTAGTTCGCATTAGAGGATTTACATTTAGAGAAACTAGATGTGAAGATGGCTTTCCTTCATGGTGATTTTGATGAAGAGATTTATATGTAGCAGATGCTTGGGTGTGAAGTCAAGGGTAAGGAGAAATTAGTGTGCAGGTTGAAAAAGAGTCTATATGGGCTCAAGCAAGCTCCAAGTAAATGGTACATGAGGTTTTTTAGTTTTATGCATGAGCATGGCTACTTGAGATGTGAATCTGACCATTGTGTTTATTTCAAGAAGCTTGAAAATGGGAGTTATATTATTTTTTTATTGTATGTGGATGATATGTTTATTGCAGGATCTAGTATGGAGGACATTGGTGAACTTAAGGGAAAGCTAGCTCACACATTTGTTATGAAGGATTTAGGAGCTGTAAAAAGAATCATTGGCATGCAAATACACAAAGACAAGAAGCATAAGAAATTGTATGTCTCAATAGGATTATATCTACATGGTGTTAGAAAGGTTAAAGATGCAGAATGTAAAACTTGTAGTACACCTATGGCCGGACACTTCAAATTAATAATAAATCAATGTCCTCCATCACATGAGGAGGTCAAATACAAGACACGAGTACGATATGTTTCAGCAGTTGGGAGTCTCATGTATGTTATGGTTTGTACCAGGACAAACATTGCAAAGGCAATGGGAGTTATGAGTAGATATATGGCCAATCCAAGTAAAGAGCATTGGAAAGTAGTTCAATGGATACTCAGGTATTTGAAAAGGACATCTAACATGTAGTTATGCTATGGAGGTTCAGATATTTCATTATGTAGCTATGTTGATTCGGATATGGCTAGAGATATGGATGGTAGGAGGATCACTATTGGATATATTTTCATAGTAGGTGGGATAGTAGTTAGCTGGATTTCAAGATTGCAAAAGGTTGTGGCTTTGTCTACTATAGAGGCAGAGTATGTTGCAACTACAAAGGCTAGCAAGGAGATGATATGGATGAGTAGATTCATAGAAGAGTTGGGAAAGGAGAAAGATGATTGCAAATTGTTCAGTGACAACCATAATGTAATTCATTTGGAAAAGAACTCAGTGTTTCATTCGAGAACGAAACATATTAAGTTGAGGTATCACTTCATATGGCAGGTATTGGAGGATGGACAGTTGAATCTGGAAAATATTCATATGAACAAGAACCCTACAGATATGCTAACAAATTCGTTAGCAAAGGAGAAGTTGAAGCTACACTCCACTTCTTTTGGTCATCGAGTTTGAGACATGAAGAGGAAGAAACAAAGCTAAGGAAGGATCCAAGAATGATGATGTATAGGTATAGTGTAATAATTAATCTTGAAGTGGGATATTGTTGAGTTGTGGAGCTCAATTACTTCGGATTAGTATGTAATGTAAAACTTTCTAGAAAACACAGTAACTGTCATCGGTTAGGAGGTACCGGAATCAGTCACCTAGGACCGACATCAATTAGGCAAGGAGGAACCGGCATCGGTTAAGGCTAACCGACATCAGTTACCTGTGCATAGATGTTTTACTTAACTCTCAGGAATTAGATCTATTTTTATCATTAAAGCAGATCTATTGATTGTAATTGCATGGCTAAGTTCCCTAAGTTTATATATGCCTATATAAGCATGAAAGCTAGGGTTTAGAAATCAAAATTAAGAATAATTAAACAATAATTAAGAAGAATTAAGAAGAAATTACAAAATTTGGTGAGAGAGAGAATTCTTGGAGAAGAAGCAAAAGCTTGAGTGAAATAAAGTATTGTACATCTAAGAGGTGTGGAATATCGTAAATATTCAATTGTATATCTTGTCAAATATTTAGATAATAGATTGGCTTGTTTCTTGGTGGATGTAGCCCACACTGGGTGAACTATGTTAAATCTGGTGTTGATTTATGTCTCTTATTTTGTGTATTTCTTCTGGTAGAATATCCACTTTTATTTGCATGTATGTTTAGATCGAATATATTATCTGTACAACAGGTGTGTTAATCCCAACACTGCTAGCCTACAAAAATGGTTAATATAGTGACATGAAACAAAATCTAGATTTTTTTCCTATTTTATGCCCTCTTAACCTCATCCAATCCTTGATCTAATAAATTCATCATAAATATTTCCTCAAGAACTTTCCAATGACACTAAGTTTTCCTAATTTAGAGTTGTAGAAAGAAATTTATGCTCATTTAAAGTTTACATGGTCATGTGAATTATGCCTGGTGGCCACTAGGCTCCAAAATAGGCCAGAAAAAGTGCCTAGTGGCTACTAACCTCAAAACTAGTAGTAAAAAGTTCCTAGCGGTCGCTAGCCCCAAAATTAGGTTTAGCAAAATTGCCCAGTAGCCTCTAACCTCAAAATTATCCTTGCTACTATTTGCCTGCAAAAATGGCTAAGATAATGACATGAAGTGACATATAGATTGTTTTCCCTTTTTTTACCCTCTTAACCTCATCTAATCCTTGATCTAGTAAATCCATTATGTATATCTCCTCAAGACCTTTCCAACGGTGCTAGTTTTTCATCATTTGGATTTGTATAAAGAAAATTATGCTCATTTGAAGTTTGCATGGTTGGGAGAATTATGCCTGGTGGCCGCTAGGCTCTAAAATAGATCAGAAAAAGTGTTTGGTGGCCGTTAGGCTCTAAAATAGGAAATAAAAAGTTCCTAGTGGCCTCTAACCTCAAAATTAGTAGGAAAATTTGCCTAGTGGATGTTAGCCTCAAAATTAGATCAGCAAAAGTTCATAGCAGCCGTTAACCTCAAAATTATCCTTGCGATCGCTAGCCTTGAAACATCCTAGCGACCGCTAGCCTGCAAAAAATGGCTAAGATAGTGACATGAAGCAACATCCATATTTTTTCCTAGTTTTCTCCCTCTTAACCTTAACCAATCCTTGATATAATAAATCTATCATGAAGATCTCCTCAATACCTTTCTAATGGTACTAATTTTTCTTGATTTAGAGTTGTAGAAATAAATTTATGCTCATTTGAAGTTTGCATGGTCGGGTGAATTATGCCTGGCAGCCACTAGGCTACAAAATAGGCCATAAAAAGTGCCTAGTGGCCGCTAACCTCAAAATCAGTAAGAAAAATTTTCTAGTGGCCTCTACCCTCAAAATTAGGTCAACAAAAGTGCCTAACGGCCGCTAGCCTCAAAATTATCCTTGTGACTACCACTAACCTACATAAGGCTACAATTTTTTTTAGTGGGGGTCTTAAAATTTACCCTGTCACTAAGCTACATATGGATAGCAGTTACTAGGCTACATAAGGCTAGCGACCGTTAGGCTACATAAGGCTAGCGGACATTACGCTACATAAGGCCCTTTCATTCACCTTAAAGTGAAAAAATAGTTCAAGTAATCATTCTCCTTCATATTCTCCTTCTTATTGAAAAAAAATCAATAGTTAGAATGGGAGGCCTCCCATTCTAACTTCAAATGAAAACATAGTCAAAAAGAAAAAAATGAAAGCTCTTCAATTTTACATCAAAGTGAAGAAACATCAAAGATGTAGAAACAATCAAGAGTTAGAATGAGATGCCTCCCATTATACCTTAAAAAGAAAATAGTCATGAAGGAAAATGAAAGCTCTTGCATTCTACATCAAAATGAATAAACACTTATGATGTAGAATGGGAGGCCTCTCAAAATGAAAATCAATGAAAATAGAGAATGCAAGTCCTTCCTTTTTTCCGTATTGTATTTTTTAAATTTAAAATATGTTGTAATTAAAAAACACATGTAAACACCATAAAACAATTTAAATATGCAACATATAGACTAAATTTAGAATGTGTATTCAATATTTTGGTATTTATAATCTATACATAGAAAATTTCATGTTGTTTGGAATTATAAATTATACTAACAAATAAATTATACTTTGATTTTTATTTGCTTTATACTTGTCTCTTTTTTTGTCTATATATTATGTTTATGTGTATTAATCTATTGTTTTTTTGAAAATTTCTAGATTACCCACAATGCATCATATATTTAAAGAAGCACAACATTTTGATTTATTTTTACAAGGATTGAAATTTGTAGTGGGAAGAGTTTATCCAAGTAGAAAAACCCTACATTGCAGTGAAATGGGAGAAGGTTTATTTTCCATTAGTGTAGATAAAGTATTGCCTTATTTGGTTGATGAAGCAAAAATATTAGCAAACAGAAAATAAAGGGTACTATATTACATGGGATAAGAAGAAAATGTTAATGCAGGATGATTCATCAATACCTCATATCAATTATATAGATGAAACATTGAATTATAATTCAATCGATGTTATTGATTCATATGACGTTGAAATTGAATACAATGAGAAAATTAATGGAACATATGAAAAAGATTGGATCCAATTTATTACAGAGAATATCATACTTAAACAACATTTTTATGTACATGGAGACATTATGGCCATGAGTTTTATATCAAATGTGATTGATGACCACATTGTTCAAGGTGATAAGTTGGGTCCTCTACTGTTTGGTGTGATGGTGGAGAATATTTTGATTTCTTGCAATATTTTTTCATCATTACTAAAACCAAACATGATAATAGCATGACCAATAGGGAAATTGGTGAATTAGAATACAAGCTCTACACTGAAGGTCAAAAGGACTGCTACATTAGAATGTTTAGGCTCTTCAAATGCTTATGATCACAACTTGAAATTTAGAGGACTTCAGGAAAAATTAATCCAACTTTGTTCAAAGGATAACAAATATGTTGTAAAGGGGACAATTACAAATGTACTTGAAGGAGATATGATTCATTTTAAATTGTTAGATGGAAATCATTTCGGTATTCTTGTTAATATTGTATTCAACCCTTCTTGTTCCACATGCACCATATCAGAAGGTTCTCTCATATAGTGGCCTACAAATCAACTAGCATATTGTACTCCTGAGAATCAACACATGATTCCTAGACACATGATACCTCCTAAGGTCGTGTCAGGAAATCTGAAATATTCAAGATTGCAGAAAATACTGAAAGGGAGCAATATGAGATTCAGGGACTAAGAACGGGTAGTGTGTATTCCTATGAGCTGAGCTGGCCAATAGGGATTTAGAGGCTATGTATGGGTAGCATAAGTTCCCTATCGTTTAATTATTTGGTCTGATTTAAACATTAAGCTACGTTGCAAAGTTTGTGCTAATTAACTAAGAATAGCAAATCTAACTTAATTAAATTTAGATGAATGTGTTTTAATCTCTTAACTAACTAGATTCATTCCCGATTAATTGACCAAAATAAAATGAATGATTTCACCTACTTACTTGAAAGGAAATTAATTAAATAAGGGAATAAATGAATAAAACGCAATCCAATTAATCTAATCTACTATTTTTTTATTTTATATTTACTAGAAAACAGAAGAAATGTGCACAGATAATTAAACTTCATTAAAATTGCTTCTACACTAAAACTAACAAAACTCAACAATTAAATAACCGAATGTGGTTATTTACCTGTGCAGAGTGGATCTAATCTATTCTAATTAAATAGAAATTTTCCAATTTGTACTTGTGGATGTACAACTTCCTTTGTTCTTTCCTCAGAGTCATGGGAAGAATGAAAAAAGCTTCTCAGAAGTTATTATTCCCCTGAAACTTCCCCGGTAAGAGCATCAGGATCTATGGAAGGTTACAAAAATGAAGGGAAATTATAATAACACTAAACAGATGTAGAAGCTTCTTCCAGGAAAACTTCCCCTGTAAACCCACAGGGATAGGTAGGGAAACGACTTTTAATAGAATATGTTTGTAAATAAAAGAAAACAAAAGTAATTGTATTTCTTTGAATTAATATACTCTAATAGATTATGGAATAAAGAAGGAAAGTTCCAAGAACCCAAATGCATCCCCAACCTGGAAATGTAGAACTATGACAGTTTTAGTGTTGGTTTTTCTTTTTTTCCCCTCATCTTCTTTTCCAATTTGGTGTTCAAATGAGTCCAAGGAATTGTGTTGGCTTGTGTGGAAGAAATGATGAAGAAATGTTGGAGCTGGAATGGCTTGCAAGAAAATTGGTAGCAACATAGGCAAGATAGTTGAGCTTTCTTGTGCATTTGTTGGTAGGATTACAGGAAACATAACAATACAATTCAAAACAATAATATCCAGCCAATTCTCTAAATATAATCTTGGATCTTATAGGAAAAAGGTAGAGAAATTGTCTAAGCCATTTAGTAACCAAGAAATGCCACCTCTTTCAAAGAAGGGGTAGTTAACTCATAATTAACAATAAGAAGGGAAGGATAAGTTGGTACACATTAAATGAGCTCAAGAACAGATAAATTGGTTAAGAAACGTGCATTAAAATTAATTTTGAAGAAGTTGACACGTATTTAGAACACGCCAAAAGAGTCTCATTTAAATGCGCACGTGACCGCCAGTCTATGCAGAATGGCGGTTTGCGCAACCATTGGGGTGGTTTCATGACTTAAAGTCGAAAGCCAAGGAAAAATCTATGCAGAAAGAGATAAAGGAAAATAGAAAAAACATGGAAATGGTTAAGGGAAGCATTTTAGGCTATAAATATATACTGTAAATGAGAAATTAGACCCAAAAACCATTGGAAAATATATTTACTCATGATTGGGTATTTTGAACCATTCCAACAATGTAGCATGTGTAAAATTGGGTGTGTACATATTGCCCCTTAGAGAAGCATTTTAGCCATGAAGAGACATAAAATGTAGAGTTCGATTATGACGCTACCAAATGGGAAGGTTATAAGCTATCCCTGATAATTTTGTGTGTTGAAATGATGCCATCCAAGCTTCCCGCTACCTTCAAGAAGTAAACAAGAATCAAGTGCGAATAAATACAAAATTGATAAAAAAAAATATTAAAATCAAAATGACAAGAGGACTTACCATATCTGCGAGGATAGAAATACACCTACATCAGTGCTCCAGCTCTGCAAAACACACATACTCGAAAATAGAGTTAAAACATGTTATACAAAACTAAAATTGTTATTTCTAGAAATCATTTTCACTCACCTACTTAGAATTTTTTGAGCTCTGGATCACCTATGACGGTTTCACATGCAAGTAGAGTCAAATCAAAGAGCATTCAGATGTGATGGAGGCCCCACCAGCAAGAGGAGCAGCAGCTCAAAGATAGGTGAGTTATTTGCATTTGTTTATTTTTAACCTATAATGTGAAAAACCTAAAAAAATATCCTAGGGGGGTTATTTTTGTTAATTTCCTAGTCAAAATGTTCACTAGGGGGTGCCACATGGGATGTGGTTTTTATTTCATCAAAAATAGAATTTTGTATTTTATTTTTGTAGGTTTTTAGGTCCCAGGGTATGGCTTACCTTTCGTGGACAAAATTGTCACTCTGCGCAGGCGGCGGTTATACAACTACCCCTCTGCACAAATGAGTGGTTGCGTAATTGTTGAGGCAGAGGCTAAAATTGACCAAGTGTATAGAATTTTTTAGTTTTTGTGTTGTTTTATGATGTTTTTAATGATCTTATGATATATATAACGTCTCTAACTTACTCTTTTTGGTGTTTTGGTGAATATAAAGTTCATACATCAGATAGAGTCAAACTAGAAGTGTGATTATATTCCTCCCATCTTAGACTCACTGTCTCAAGAGGAGATAGACTTATTACATAGGGTCACGGATATGGAGATTATCCCAAACTCAATTAGTAGCACCAGTGAGTCACCTATTGTGTAACTTATTAATTTATTGTGACGCAGATCCGGAACACTTTCCAGTTACCTGGGGTCCAAGGAGAGTGGACCATCACATTAGAGGATGTACACAGGATTTTGGGTGTTTTTGTTAGAGGAAGGAGATTGACTTTGGACAGCACGGGATCATTTGTGGTATCTCAGTAGTGGGCTACTTATATGGGAGATGGCTTTGCATGCCATGTTGGTGCCAAGAAGGGTATGAGATTACGATTAGTTTCCTCCACTCCTATCCCTACCTTGCATAAGGCCATTATTGGTAATCTTGGCTTTGCACTTGGTGGGAGATAAGGGTAGGGACAAGTTACTTTATTGATGGTCCCCCATCATTCAAAGCATAGAGAAACATGGCCGCATATATACATGGGGTATCAACATCTTGGGGGCCACATACCACAATATTTACAAGGTTGTTCAACAATATGGCAAGGCTCTTAGTCATCCTACATTGGTGATGTTCTAGTTGTATGAGTGCATGGTCCCCTATCAGAGGGAAGTTAGGATAGCCGACCTTGGGGCTATTAAGGAAGTTAGATGGACAAGTATGGCCCCACTCAGGGGGCATCATCAGCCAATAACCATTCTTACCACATATGACATGATTGCACAGTCGTATCAGGATATGGCTAGACTATGGAGGGATGAGAGGGTGTTAATGATTACATGCAGTGCCACCCTTTAGCTAGTAGACAAGATCGGCAGGGTTGAGACTCACCCTGTCAAAAGAGTGCCACAGCAATTTGGGCTTCCTTATGTTAATGCCCTTCCAGTGGTTCCTATAGTTTACTATAGAGTTCTATAGGCTAGAGCTGGCCCTAAGGGCCTACTCGGATGGATAGTTTTTACTCCTTGGGTCCTTATTAGTACATCATAGGTTGTCCCAGATCCATCCAGGCCAGGGGTGATCATGTAGATAAAGGCCACACCTACTCACAGTGGGGAGACAGATACAAAGTGGAGAGCCATTGGAGAGGCTTTCAGAGTAGCCATGGTCAAGGTTGAGGCAAGGTTGAGAATTTTTTTCAAAGAAGCCTTTTTTGCATGAGGGAGGGGGTGATGAGCAGTCTCTTATGGGATAACAAGTGGCTTTAGAGGAGATTGTATTTGAGAAGGTGTCCGTGGCAGCTCCACCACAACCAACAGCACCAGTAGATCCATCCTGGATGCCATGAGATCCAAGTATGTAGATACTCTCCTCTCGACTCTATTCTCTAGACTAGAAATGTTAGTGAATGTAGTCATTTTTACCCTTATCAAAAAATAAAGGAACCCCATGCGCGTCGGCCTATCACCCAATGGGTGCTGGGCGCTCACCCGAGGCATGTGTGGGTTCTGAGTCTCTCTTTTATGTGAGTTTAGTGGGAAACATCATCTATGATCCATGGTTAAGAGATCTGAAAGGAAGTAAAACATAAAAGCACCATAGAGCTCAAAACAGCTTCTAGGTCCTTGCAGTCATTCTAGATAGAAAGTGCTTAACAGATTGTATAACTTATACCAAAATAGAAAGAAGTTGTGCAAGCATCCATACTTAATCATAAACATAAATGAACAAAAACTATGAGAAAGATGTATGCATTAGAATCATCAATGTTCATATTCATTGTAAGTTGGTAACCTCATTACATTCATGGAGCTATTATTAAATATGCAGAGAAGCAGACCACAGTCATGCATTATATCTGGACTCATATGGCTAGGCTCTCAAAAGAAATTTATAAACCCCATACCCTAGATACATCCTTCTCTAAACACAATTACCCTAACTAACAGAGTTCTTGCATTATTTCTACAGAGTTCCACCCTCTATCTATCTCTCTATATTTTACTTTTGCAGGCACTTGTATATATAGGCATTTTTTGGACTACCAACTCATCCTCCAACGGCCTCAGATCCAATGCCAAGTGTCTTAATGTGGTCCTCCATGCGAGTATGCTCCTCCAGGTCTGAGCTTCCCACTTTTTATCATGATGAGCTTCTAAATTTTTGGAAACTTCTACCGCAGCCATGCTCCTTCCTAGGCCACCCTGTCGCCAGGATGGCACCTTATCCACTCCGCATGTGTAGTTGGCTCATGATTTTCATGTGTTCTGCTAAAAAAACCCAAAATGGATAAGTCCCAAACCCTTGGTTTTGTCCGCGTGCATGCCATGGGTTTCCTTAAAGCCTTCCTTAAACCCTTCCCTGCGCACTTTACCCTTATGCACTTTTTCTTCAACTAGGTCTTGCGCACCTATGCGGCTTTTTATATTTTGCCAATATTTAAGGGGCTCAACAAGGAATCATGCAATATATATATATATATATATATATATATATATATATATATATATTCAAAAAAAATCTAACTCGTCATTACTTTCTTTTGTATTTTGCAACCACTACTAAAAAGTTGGCGAGATCTTATTCATCAGATCTTAGTTGACACTTTGTTACTTCCCATGAGAAAGACACGAAAGGAGCTGCTTACAAATACAGGGAAGCCACAGATGGATGGATGTCATACTAATTTATTTGTACCAATCTGGTGAGCCGATGAGGTTTCGACCGAGATGAGGACTGATCTTACTGTGTACCAGCTAGCTGAGAGGAGACAGTGGCGAGGCCATTCTCGTAACAAGACTACCACTGGTAGATCACCTGTCCTACCTCATGGTCACTCTCATCATTTTGCTCATGGAGGATCCTATTCACATCATAGGAGCCACAACATGATTCCTCATCATCATCCTTCATCTGGATCCTGTAGAGAGGGATAAGCTATATGCCTTATTGCTTTCGGTCATTTTTATTGTATATATCAAGTTTTTTGGATTTTATTCTTATTGTGAGTGTTTTTACCACACTTATTAGTGTGATGACATTGTATACCAACTTGATGTACTACAATTATATATACGTAGATGATTATTTTTTGTTCGGATATCTTGTGTAAGAGTTTTACTTGTTCATGACTTGCTTCATCCGTGTACTCTTAAATGTGTAGAATCTCTGATGTTTTTATATGACTTTATGAATGCATGTATTGATGATGATGATGCAAATGTGTAAAAGAATGATTTATTTATTTCTATGTATTTGACATATATGTGATGCATATCAAGATAAATTGTAAACGTAAACTTTGATTTTCAAGCAATATTTGGTATGCATGTTTTATTGGAAAGTTTATGAACAGTGATATAATAAGAGAATGAACCCACTCCATTCTTAACTCCATGCAACTAGTAAGATGTGAAGGTCCTCAACACCGAGAGTCAAGAAGGATGTAATTCATATGAATTTGATGAATGAAAGTAATGATATGAAGATAATATTTTGACAAAGACCCAATTAGGAAACTACAACTCAACTCTAGGCAAGGCTAACTATCCAGTTTAAAATGTAGTTTGCTTGCAAGTTTAACTAGACTTAAACCTATAGATGGCCTCCTGATTGACAAAATATAGGTTTATGGATTAACTCTCTTATAACTTATACATCTAACTCATTTTTGATGATTTCAAAAGACTCAAAGAACTTTTTACTTGTTGACTTGTTTGCAACTTATTGATTTATTTGAAGAGAACCCCTATGTCTTGCCCCATGCTACTAGTAAGAAGTATGGGCTCCTCACCAAGGAAAAGGCATAGGTGAGTAAAGGAACTTCCCTCCTTTTGTAGTCTCATGCTACCTGTAGGAAGCATGGGCTCATCACTGTAGACTTGTAGGGCAAGGAAGTGTACTTTTATTTGTTTAAAGAAAGATGTTTTGTATTTATTGTTTGTTTATCTTTCTTTTTTTTTAATTGATTCTTGAACCTTGTGCTTTTTGAGAGGGAATACTTTCCCCTAGCCTCAACCCCACATAACCAGTAGGATACGAGGGCTCACCTCTAAGGTTGAAGCAAGTGAACAAGCAATCTGGGTGAAATGCTTTAGATTGTTTTTGTCAAAAGAGAGATTTTTTAGGAAAGATGTGACACTAAGAAGCTTCTGGTACAAACTATGGGTAAAACATCTAAGCTAGAAGCAGTCGTGAATAGAATTAAATGTGTATATCTTGGTAGGATCAATTTCAAAACTTCATCTACTAGGATGATAAAATATTGAATATTTTAGAGATGATATATTTGAATGGTTGAAGAGGTGTGATTAAAATGTCTTACCAATTGTCATAAATTTTAAAAGTTAGTTGAAAGATAAGTTTCTTGTTTCACAATATTACAGTATGATTATGTAAATGATATGCAGTTTAGATGCAATAATGTACAAGCGGGGATGCAAATGATTATGCATAGCAGCATTTAGGGTGATGCAAGTTGATGGATGTCAAACTCCTCACCTCCCAGAGTACATAAATGATACACATGATCTATAAAGTTTTTGTTCTCTTGAAAAAGGCCTACTATCTTGATTTTAATCTTACAACCCTTTCCTACAATTCTATATAGATGATCATCTAACCTCCTGCGTGAATCCATCCTTTTAAAAGAGATCTTTGTGAACCTCTTTGTCATGTTTTTTGACATATTGTATTTATGTGAGCATGATTACACTGCTTAGTTTTTTCCCTACGTAGGTAGTAGTGGTTACATTTGACGTTTTCCACACTATTGGATTATGTCTCATGGACATTGGTTTTTTACATATTTGTATCTAGACTAAGGCTAGGAATGGAGGAATTTATAGAGATGGCTTTGATGGTTATTGCTTTGTTCTAAAAATCCTCTCCTTCCTTCGTTATTTCTATCATGTTTATGCCTAGACCGAGATCATCGGAAGGAACACAGGTTGTACCAAGGAGGTTACTCATTCCTTGTGGTTCAAAGGGGAGAAGGATCAGTTCATCACTCTCTAAGAGTTTCATAATATATATTGTGGTTTTAGTGGACACGGTTTCCATGGATATTACTTTACCCTTATCTATTTTGCTACCTCAAACATTTTTGGGTCATCGACTTTAAATTTTGGAATGCTCGGGGTGGTTATGATCAATTCTTTCGAACGAGGTGGTTTGTTTAATTGATTCGTGGGGAGCTCATATTCTGAATGGACCCATGGTTTCTTATTGAGGTTTTCTAAATGTATGTCAAAGGGGTTAGGATCCCCTTGAGTGACGAATACCTTTCCCAGGTGGAGAAATCTAACCTCTTGGAATAAAGTGGAGGGAATAGCCTTCATCTGGTGAATCTAAGGTCTATCAAGGATCGTGTTGTAATTTTTCTCCTTGTCGATGATTTAAAACTCTGCCAAGATTATTTTTAGCCCAAGGGAGACATGATGAACTATAGTTCCAATTGAGGTAGCCTTAAGATTGTCATACCCTCGTAACATGTTTCTCGTAGAGGAGCAATTTATCTCCCCATATCCCAACTTCTGTAAGAAATATAATGGGAACCACATTCACAGCAGCCCTATAATCGATCATGTCTCAATTGATACAATTGTTATAAAACCCAAACCTACAAATATAATGTAGGATTGCCTCTTTGAGTTATTTCAGTGTTAGATGGCATCTTGTTTATATAAAAAACAAACCCAGTATCCCTATCACTCTATCCCAGAGGATGTATGTCAAAGTCAATATGATTTATTTGAGATCCATGAGGAGGCATAACATGGATTAGATGACCAAGACCCAATGCATCAAGCAACTTGGAATAATGCACAGGGGAATTCTTCAAAAAATCTCCAAAACTGAGATGTGAGAAAAGATCTTGTTCAAATTTAATATCAAATCATAGGCTCCCATCGGTTTTTAGATTGTAGGAACGTCATCCTGTAAGAAGGAATGAGCGGGAAGGGGTTGCGAAATGTATTCCCTTGTCCAAGTCATTGCGTTAATTTTTGGTTTAACCTCTAGCTCAACTAATCCCAAAATCTTTGTATTGTTGTTTGAGCTAAAGTTAGGAGCAACTCGAGAGTTATCAAAATTTGAGGCCTCGTAGTCGTTATTCCCTACAAGAATACCCTTGTTTATGTTTTAAAGGATTCACCTTAACATCTTAAAGATGTTTAGGTAATAGATCTAGATAGATGCATAGGTTTACATTATGAGGGGTAATGGGCCTTGTATGACCAGATTATAAGGTTCCTTCAGGATTTACTAAGAACATGTAAATAAAGAGCTACCTTTGATTCTCAAGGAGTCTTTGTACGAACTTATTGTAATCCCTACAAGATTCTAGTATCATGAGGCAATCAACACGTTCATTCTACAAGTCTTTTTATCGTAGTCTCACACAGTGACCGACATTGGTCACCTATGAGTTTGATGATGGTTCGGATTATAACCCTGGTTGTACGTCTGAAACTGGCTCTGTCTATAATCGATAATTCAATTCCAGGTGACTAGAGTTTTGGTCAGGGGTCAACCGACACTTGAGTTTGAGCTGTGTCAAGGACTTGTATGTGTCAATTTCAAATGAGAGAATGCATTTTCATCCAGGAAACTCTAATCTATCGGTTCATCTTTGGGGTCACCAAAATGTTGATTCATGTATATTGTTCTTGTTAATGTTACCATTCAATCGTCACGACTCCTAACAATCTTTACTTGAATCTTCTAACATCCATCAAAAATGGTAATCCAAAATCATTTAGAGCCATATACCAATAAAAGTACATCTCTTAGATGTTAGCATCCAACTTCTTTCTATTCTCTTTATCAACATACACAATTTCCCATTAAGACCGTATAATTTAAGCCCAAAATTGATCTAGCCTCTTTTCCAATCCAAGCTTCTTCTGTGTACCTTCCACCACTTCAGTACGTACTTGAAGGCCCACAGTTAACTTAAATAAACCATCATTTCTACTGCTTATACTCCATTGAAAAAGTGAAGGGAAAAGATCACAGCATGTGTCATCTTGTGCATGTTAGGTACACATTCCATGATTGTCATGTTCATATCTTTCTGCAACACTATTCTCTTGAATGAAATGGGCTAGGAACCATTCATTTTTTCTCCTGCCCGATATTCATTTATTGAACAGTAATCATTGTTTAAAGATCCGTGCTGCAGTACTCAACCACTGATCTAATCAAATCTGAAAGCAGTTGTTTAATTTTGAATGTATAGATTCATTTTCCAGGAATCTGATAGTTCCATATTTTAGGGAAATTCCTTCAAAAACATCATATTGGAAATATGTTTAATACAATAAACTCATACCTTTCTTGTGGCAGTCACTCAATGAAAGTCACATAGTATTAGGATCCTCCATGTGAGCAAGCATACCTGGGCTAGTCTCCCATACATCTGAGTGCACAAGCTAATGTGCCCCTGCTCATTTTTTGTGGCTAACTCCTCTCATTTTTTCCTCTCTTGTGCCTCAGTCATAATATTTTGCTTTTTAGGCACTCAAAACCTTCTGGAAATGACACCATTGGATAGAGCTCTTTCTCAGCTTTCCAGAAAGGTAAAGTTTTCCTCCTAACTCCATGTATTTTTGAAGTTATGGCTCGGCGGAGTTTTTTGGAAAAAATTTCCCCTGAAAGGCCCACGGCCAATGAGATGCCACCACGTGGCACCTAGAGTGGTGGAGCGTGGGGAAATTTTGGAAAATTTTCCAAATGACCAAAAAGGTGCAAAAATTTGAATTTTTGCCCGCCAACCCGATTTGGCCCTGTTTTGCCCTAAAACTTCAAATGGCCATATCTTTCGATCCAGAGCTCAGTTTTTTGCGTTCTTTATATCAATGGAAAGCTGGTGAAATTATCTACAAGATTCTGGGGTCATTTTTTCATTTTGATGGAGTTTGGAGAGAGAAAATTGAAAAAACACCTCTGGCACGTGGTCATGGACAGAAATGACGTTTCAACCACCGTTTTTAATGAAGAATGGCTCGCATTCTCTCCCAGCATGGCTAAAAATGTCAGGGGATGGGTTTGTAAGGATGCCCATGCTGTTTTGAATGTGTTTTTGGTCAATGGTTGAATCCCTTCCATGTTTTCCCATGTTTCTCTCTCCTGGGCTCGTCCCTTGCACTGTAAAAGCCAGATTTGGCTCATTTTCAAAGGGTTGAACATTTTTTGTGTATTGCAGGTCCCCTTTCTCACCTTGGAAGTGATTTTGGTGGAATATTAGACCTTTTCTAAGAACTACAACTTATTTTTTGCCTCTCAGGTGTTGTAATGCAAGTGATTTTGATGTTAAAATAACAATACAGGCCCTGTGATTAATTTTTCATCCTCTGCTGGTGTTGTTTGACTAATTTCTGATTCTTCATTACAGTTATCAGTTTGTGCATGAGGTTTTGTTGCATTTTATGAATTGTGTCAATCTACAGAAGTGAAAAATGCTCACCACTCCTTTGGTGCATCACCTATTAGCATTAGTTTTAGTTTATTTGCATTCTCTATCTCTGTCTCCTTTGGAATTTAGGGTAGGATTAGGAATTTAAACCTCTGCAACTTGTAAGTGATAAATCTGATCAGAGGAGTTGAGGAACCAGCCTCTAAACTGGAGATTCCTTTCCCATTTTACAAGTCCCACACTTGGGGAGAGGATTCAATGTTGTGCAATCACACTGGATGTCTAAAATGATCAAACTAGAAATCTGATCAACATCCAGGGGTGCTGCTGATTTGCAACAATAGTTTTGGCACCCGGTGGGACCTTAGAGGTCTTCATCTTCATTGCAACAAAATTGATGTGCATTTGTTGCAAGTTTCTTGCTTTAAAAGAGCTATAAATTACACATCTGGCGACTCCAAGGAAGAAGAATCAGCTGGTTTTAGCAGTGCAGACCTGAAAACTCATGAGAAGAATCAACACAAGGTCAAGAGCTGGAGAGGAAGAGGTGTTGTTTGAATATCTGCAGTTATCTCCAAGAATAAGGCAAAGTGGGAGGAGAATCCAAAGGTCTCCATCTCCACCAAACAGAACTCTCTCAACTCCTCCACCTGGTAGGCCTTTCATTCAATCAACAAGGGTTCTAAGGCCAATCAGAATGGCACAAAACAACCCCTATGTCAATTTCACTGGCAGCAGCCCACTTGCTCTCAATGCACAAAATCCAATCCCAGTTGCAGCATTGAAGAACATTCCATACTTCACTGGAGAAAATCAGACCTCACCTGGTGATCATGTTAAGGATATTGCTAACATTTGTGCAATCCATGAGATCAATGAGATGCAAGTTGCTGTCAAACTGCTGGCATCTTCATTCAAAGGGAAAGCTTTGCAATGGTTCAGGAGTCTTGCCTCAGGTTCTATTCAAAATTGGAATCAGCTATGTATAGCCCTCCATGAGCAGTTTGGGGAAAAGGGAGACAACTTGTCCCTTTTGGAGTAGCTGACAACTATCAAAAGAGCTCCCAATGAGCAGCTGACTGATTTTAATTTCAGATTTCAAAGGACTTGGGAGAGAATTCCAGTGGCAGTCAGGCCAACAGCAGAAGGTGCTTTTCTTTATTACCTTAAAGCTTTAAATTCTGATATTTCTATGTTAATTCAGTCCATGGGAGGCACAACTATCCCCATTGCTTATAGCATTGCCATTAGAGCTGAAAATTGTTTGATTCAAGCTGGCAAGCTGGCTCCTAGGCCTCCAATGCCATTATTTCCAAGTTTAGAGAGCCCAAGTACTAGCCAAGTGCCTAATTTAGCTTCTATTCCCACTCCTAGAAATCAGAATTCAAGTGAAGCTTCCACTTCATCTTCTAGTGCCTCAAATGAACTTCAAGAAGTCATGAAGCAATTGCAAAATCTAGGTAATGAGCTGGTTACACTCAAAAGGTAGCAAGCTCAAGGTTTTAGACCTTCCTTCCAGCCTCAAGCTCAGCCTAACAGGCAGCCATATCAACCTCATAGACCACCCAATCCAGCTGCAAATCTAAATCAAGCAAGGCCTCCTGCCAACAGACCATTTCAGCCCTATAATCCCAATGCTACATCTGCATCTAAAGCATTAGTGCCAGTACAAAACAATATAGCTCAAGAGTATGATTGGTGTTTCCCATGCAATGAACCTCATAACCAGTCCATGTGCTTCAACGGTGCCTTGAATCAAGCATTAATGGTGACAACAACTGGTGTGGAGGGTGAAGGTAGTCAAGGAAATAACCAGCAACAAGAAACATTCCAGCAGCAATCAGCTCCAAATGATACCACACTTGTAAACTGGCAGGCAGAAGATTTTTGTGGCATGAATCAAATGATTTCCCAAAGTGTTGCAGCCAACACAAGGTCAAAGAGAAGAAATTTGGGTGAAGAACAGCCATTGGCCCCAAGTAATTCATGACCTTCTGTCACTCCACAAACTATTGGCAAACAAAATGCAATCCCAAGCACGCAAGGATTGCCTAAAACAGCCCCTAGGCCAACCCAAATGCCAGTTGTTGCTGCCCATGTGCAAGGAATGAATGTGCAGGCCAAGGGACAGCAGAGGGATACTTCATCTCCATTCAGTATCATTGATCAGATGAAGAAGACAAATGTAAACATATCAATGTGGGAATCACTATCTATCCCAGGCCAAAGAGATTTGCTACAAGCTGCCATGAAGGACTGGTCAACTTCAAATCAGCAAGTCCAAATGCAAGAGAAGGTGCTCACAAATGCTGCCCAGCCTGAGGGGAATCATGGAGGATAGCAAGGTAAAATATTGAAGCCCCCTCCATTCTATGTTTCATTGATCATTGGGAACCAATTAGTACACAATTGCATGATTGATTCCGGGGCAAGTAGTTCAGTAATGCCCAAGCAAATAGCTGATCAGTTGGGAATTCAGTATGAAACCATATCCAAAGGGGTGGTGCAGTTGGATGGGACAGCAGTAACAATAGTCGGGGTGATTAAAAACTTGAGTCTTACTTTGCATGCCTGTCCCAACGTGGTTGTTTTGCAAGATGTCTCAGTAATAGACCTTCCACCACTCTTTGCCCTATGTTTGTCAAGGGATTTCACAGCTAAGATTGGAGGTTACTTGTCTGTTGATTGGTCACACATGCTGTTCAGAACAAGATATGGAACCAAAGCCACAATCAGGTCTGAACCTATTGCAAACTTTCACATTGAGCCTTACACTCCAAGTCAGATTAATGCCAATTGTTCAGCGTTTGATCAAGAAGATCATCCAAGCACTGATGAAGCTGACACCAAGGTTGGAAGCATCCCAGATTTAACTCTTGATGAATGGGCAAGCAAGGTGCATGCTTTTGATCCTTATCAAGAAATAGAAGAATCTGAGCTGGGAGTCTATTGCATACATGAAGAAAATCAGCCTATTCCTAGCATCACCAAGCCAAACCACAAAGATGACAATGAGGTATGGCAGTTGTTTTTTGATGGATCAAGGAGTAGACAAGGTGCAGGAGGGGGATCCATGCTGGTTTCACCTCAAGGAGTTAAGTATTATTCAGCTTTTAGATTTCAGTTTGCATGCTCTAATAACACTGCTGAATATGAAGCCTTGGTGCAAGGACTGCATTGGGCAATCAAGAGAGGAATAAAGAACTTGCAAGTCTTTGGTGACAGTGAGTTGATTGTCAACCAAGTCAAGGGGCAGCATGCTGTCAAGAATGATCTACTCAAGTGCTACAAGAACAGGGTGTGGGACCTCATTGAAGATTTTGAGGGTTTTGGCATAAAATCCATTCCTAGAAAAGAGAACCAAGCTGCTGACAGGCTTGCAGCAGTTGGGGCAGCCTTTGACGTTGTGGAGAGCATTCAAAAGGACAAGGTATAACCAAACATCCATGTGATTGTGAGGCCTTCAGTGCCAGATAACAATGTAAGTTGGAAAGTGTTTGAAAATGATCAGCAAATCATCCATTTCTTGCAAGAAGAGGCTGAATTCTCAGCCAAAAATCAGGAAAAGTTGGAGCAGCAGTATGGTGACCAAGTGGTGCAGCTGAGAACCAACAAACTACCAAAGGGACTTATTACTTTGGAGTCCATTTTCAATCCTAATGATCAGTTTAGGAAGGAGAAAGCAAACATCCAAGTGAAGGGAGAAGATTCAGTGTCCATCTCAGTAGAAAGAGGCAAATCACTCCAAATTGGTAAGATGACAACTGAGCAAGAAAGGTATGAGTTCATACAACTTTGTCAAGAATTCCCTGATGTGTTTGCTTGGAGCTATGAAGATTTGAAAGGTTTCAATCCCGAGTTAGCTCAACACACCATTGAATTGGATCCAAATACTAAGCCCATCAGGCAAGAAACAAAGGCCAGTCAACCCCCACATGGAGCCTCTCATGAGAAAAGAATTGAATAAGTTGATAGAATCAAGAATCATATTCCCTATCAAGCATTCTAGTTGGGTTGCCAACTTGGTTCCAGTCAGAAAGAAGAGTGGGGAAATCAGATTGTGTGTTGACTTCAGAGATTTGAATAGAGCATCTCTCAAGGATCATTATCCACTTCCTTCCATGGAGCAGATTTTACAAGTTGTTGCTGGCTCCGAGAGGTTTTCACTACTTGATGGCTATTCAGGGTATAATCAGATTATGGTGAAGGAAGAAGATCAGTTCAAGACAGCCTTTACAACTAAATGGGGAACTTATGCATACAGGAAAATGCCATTTGGGCTGTCCAACGCTGGAGCTACCTTCCAAAGAGCAATGGACATGGCGTTCAAAGGTTTGATTAACAACATTGTACTGATATATCTTGATGATATCACTGTTTTTTCAAAAAATACAGCAGACCACCTCTTTCATTTGAGACAAGTGTTCCAAAGGTGTAGAAGATTTGGAGTCTCCTTGAATCCTAAAAAGTGTGTTTTTCTAGCCCATGAAGGAAAGCTCCTTGGCCACATTGTCTCCAAAGAAGGATTAGCAATTGATCCGGAAAGAGTTGAAGCCATAAGAGCACTGCCATTGCCAAGCCACAAGAAGGCCCTTCAAAGTTTCTTGGGAAGAATAAATTTTGTTCGGAGGTTTGTCCCAAATTTTGCAGCCCTTGTCAGACCTATCACCAAGATGCTAAAGAAAAGCATGGCTTTCAAATGGACAGCAGAAGGAAAGGAAAGTTTTGAAGCAATCAAAGAAGCCATCTCTCAAGCCCCAACTCTCATCAACCCGGATTTCTCCAAGGATTTCATCCTCTATGCGTTTGGAGGTGATGATACTATTTCTGCAATTTTGGTACAGCAGAATAAAGACAATGATGAGCAGCCAATTGCTTTCTTCAGCCAAATCCTGGAGGACTATGAGGTGAGATATTCTTTCATTGAGAAGCATGTTCTTGCAGTAATCAGGAGCTTGAAGAAATTCAAGCATCTAGTTTCAAACAATAAGGTCCAATTGCTGGTTTCTCATGCGGGAGTTAAAGACTTCCTCCTCAACAAAGACTTGAATGAAAAAAGGGCAGGTTGGATTACTCGTGTCATGGAGTATGACATTGAGATCAAAGTCACCAAGTTGGTAAGAGGAAAAGGATTGTGTGAGCAGCTGATTTTGAGCAAACAAGAGGAAGCATGCAATGAGAAGGAGACTGTTTTGGCGTTGCAAGACAGCCATGAGCAAGGAAGCACTCAAGAGGAAAATAATGGTGTCCCCACTCCTTGCTGGACCCAAGGTATAATGCACTTCCTAAGCACAGGCCTATGCCCTCCAGAGATGAACAAGACCCAAAGAAGACACTTCAGATTGCAGGCTGTCCCATATGCCCTTGTTGATGGTGTTTTATTCAAAAGAGATGTGAATGGAGTACTGCTGAGATGCATTGGTACAAATCAGATTCATAAGGTGCTGGAAGAGTTCCATGGTGGACCAGCTGGTGGTCATTTTGCACCAAGAGTGACAGCTCTAAAGATCATGAGGGCTGGTTATTATTGGCCCAAGATTTTCAATGATTGTTATGCATGGATCAAGAGGTGCAAGAATTGTGCATTTTTCACAGGTAAAGAGAGGCTAGCTGCCCTCCCATTGCATCCAATTTCAGTTGACCAGCCATTCATGCAATGGGGTTTAGACTTCATTGGAGTTATTAATCCCAATTCGAGCCAAGGGCACAAGTGGATTTTAACAGCCACAGATTACTTCACCAAATGGACTGAAGCAGTAGCACTCAAGGAAGCAAATGAATCTAGCATCCTAGACTTCTATGAGGGAATAGTAACCAGATTTGGCATACCAGCTACAATAATATCAGATAATGCATTGGCATTCATTGGATCCAAGGTGACTGAATGGGCTGTCAAGAACGGGATCTACCTAAGTACTTCATCAAACTATTACCCCCAGGGTAATGGCCAGGCTGAATCTACAAACAAGAACTTGTTGAGGATCATTAGGAGGACTCTTGATGAGAATCAGAGGTCTTGGCATACCAAATTGAAATCAGCCTTATGGGCTGATAGGATAACTCCTAAAAGATCTACAGGTAACTCTCCATTCAAGCTTGTTTATGGAAGAGAGGAAATTTTGCCCATATCACTTGAGTTGCCAACATTGGAACTCATGAAACAGTTGGAGTTGTTGGAGTTTGAGCCCATGGAAGTCAGATATGCAGAATTGATGGAGCTCCAAGAAATCAGAAATCAGGCATCCCAAGCAATGGAGAAGGATCAGGCTTTGATAAAGAAGACCTTTGATAGAAAGGCCAAGAACAGATCCTTCCAAGTTGGAGATCTAGTGTTAAAATGGGATGTGGATAGAGCAAAACCGGGAAGGCATTCAAAATTTGATGCCATTTGGAGTGGCCCATACATGGTCACAAAGTGTAAGGACAGCAATGCTTTCCAATTGTCTTCATTGGATGGTGAAGAACTGTAGATTCCAGTCAATGGAATCCATCTAAAGCATTGCTACTAAAGGAAATGCTTCACCCTGTACATATTAGTTTAGGTTTTTCATTCCTCCAAGTGCTTGTGCACATTGTTTTGCTGTAGATTAGTTTTTCTTTCCCTAAGTGCTTTGGCACAAGCTTGCTGTTCCTGGGAGATGTGTTTGCAGGCCTTGCTCCATCAGGTGATATTCCATCTTCCTCCTTGCAGTGTTCTAGTCAGTTGGGGTATCAAACAGAGAATTCAATGACTCCATACCCAATGGATTGCTTCAGGCAACTGGTAACTTCATCCAGCAGGCAGATGACCCCTCTGAGTCGCCAAAATTGTTATCCAAAATGTGCCCCCTGCTCATTTTTTGTGGCTAACTCCTCTCATTTTTCCCTCTCTTGTGCCTCAGTCATAATATTTTTCTTTTCAGGCACTCAAAACCTTCTGGAAATGACACCATTGGATAGAGCTCTTTCTCAGCTTTCCAGAAAGGTAAAGTTTTCCTCCTAACTCCATGTATTTTTGAAGTTATGGCTCGGCGGAGTTTTTTGGAAAAAATTTCCCCTGAAAGGCCCGTGGCCAATGAGATGCCGCCATGTGGCACCTAGAGTGGTGGAGTGGAGCATGGGGAAATTTTGGAAAATTTTCCAAATGACCAAAAAGGTGCAAAAATTCAAATTTTTGCCCGCCAACCCGATTTGGCCCTGTTTTGCCCTAAAACTTCAAATGGCCATATCTTTCGATCCAGAGCTCGGTTTTTCACGTTCTTTATATCAATGGAAAGCTGGTGAAATTATCTACAAGATTCAGGGTCATTTTTTCATTTTGATGGAGTTTGGAGAGAGAAAATTGAAAAACATGCCTCTGGCACGTGGTCATGGACAGAAATGACGTTTCAACCACCATTTTTAATGAAGAATGGCTCGCATTCTCTCCCAGCATGGTTAAAAATGTCAGGGAATGGGTCTGTAAGGATGCCCATGCTGTTTTGAATGTGTTTTGGTCAATGGTTGAATCCCTTCCATGTTTTCCCATGTTTCTCTCTCCTGGGCTCGTCCCTTGCACTGTAAAAGCCAGATTTGGCTCATTTTCAAAGGGTTGAACATTTTTTGTGTATTGCAGGTCCCCTTTCTCACCTTGGAAGTGATTTTGGTGGAATATTAGACCTTTTCTAAGAACTGTAACTTATTTTTCCTCCCAGGTGTTGTAATGCAAGTGATTTTGATGTTAAAATAACAATACAGGCCCTGTGATTAATTTTTCATCCTCTGCTGGTGTTGTTTGACTAATTTCTGATTCTTCATTACAGTTATCAGTTTGTGCATGTTGTTTTGTTGCATTTTATGAATTGTGTCAATCTGCAGAAGTGAGAAATGCTCACCACTCCTTTGGTGCATCACCTATTAGCATTAGTTTTAGTTTATTTGCATTCTCTATCTCTGTCTCCTTTGGAATTTAGGGTAGGATTAGGAATTTAAACCTCTGCAACTTGTAAGTGATAAATCTGATCAGAGGAGTTGAGGAACCAGCCTCTAATCTGGAGATTCCTTTCCCATTTTACAAGTCCCACACTTGGGGAGAGGATTCAATGTTGTGCAATCACACTGGATGTCTAAAATATCAAACTAGAAATCTGATCAACATCCAGGGGTGTTTCCCAGGGTATCAACTCTCGTGAGAATATCACCTAGATTTGATTGGACATGATAACCTTGTTGCACATGATGTTGCATTGGTTGTTCATTAATAGGGGTGTACCCTTTATTATCGATGGGATACCCTATGTTCTACCCTACTACATAGGCTGGTTGTGAAGTTTAGACACTCTCTAGTTCTCTAATTCTCCCTAATAAAGAGGAAATAACATCATGAGGTGAGGATTGAATTTTTTTTTTAGGTGCCTATTGTGTAGGGTTAGGTTGAGAGGGCACATGATATCCTCTTTTGAATTGTTCAACGTTGTCATTATTATTTTCCTTAAAATTAGGAGTCTCAAGATAATTCATTGATACATTGTTATTGAACATCTCAGAGGTGTGGATCTTCATCCTATCTAAGGACTCGTCTATTTGGAGAAGAGAGTTAAAAATTTGCCCAAAAATGTAATCTTCCATTGATTGCATTGCAATGTGAGGTCTTGATAAGACTCTAGGGTAAGGATTTGTTCCACTCACAAAAACCACATTGTTTGAATTGGATTGACCATATTGCATGTTTAAAGGTTGAACAACCTCCTCTATTCTCACGTAACTAGTGGGGTTTGAAACATAGCTAGGGGAGGCTTACACGTTGTTTGTATAGTAATTAGCCCGTCTAAAAAGGGAAGGGAATTATTGCGGTTAAACGTTAGTGTAGTATCTGTCAAAGCCAAATAACCCACCAAACTCTCTACCAAACATATTTGGGGAGGTAAAAAATACCCACCAAAATAAGGGAAGAAATGGAAAGGTGAGGTAATAACAATGAAAGAAAAGGAAGTAAGAAGAAACTAGTCCTTCACATCAAGTTCACCAATTTTGTACACCTGAGAATCAACGCGTAACTTCTAGATGCACGCGACCTCCTGAGGTCGTACCGAGACAGCTGAAATGTGCAGGATTGTGGGAAATATTGAAAGGTAGCTATAAGAGAGTTAAGGACTAAGAACAGATAGTGTGTATTCCTATGAGATGATCTAGCCAATAGGGATTTGGAGGTTATGTATGGGTAGCATAATTTTCCTATGGTTTAATTATCTAGTCTGATCTAAACATTAAGCTATGTTACAAAGTTTGTGCTAATTAAATAAGAAGATAAAATCTAGCTTAATTAAATTTAGATGAATGTGTTTTAATCTCTTAGCTAACTAGATTCATTCTCGATTAATTGACCAAAATAAAATGAACGATTTTACCTACTTACTTGAAAGGAAATTAATTAAAGAAGGGAATAAAATGAATAAAAAGCAAGCTAATTAATCTAATCTAATATTTTTGTATTTTATGTTTACTGGAAAACAGAAGAAATACGCACAGACAATTAAACTTCTTCTAATTAATTAAAATCACTTCTACACTAAAACTAACAGAACTAAACAAGTAAATAACCAGATGTGGTTATTTACCTGTGTAGAGTGGATTTAATCTATTCTAATTAAACATATCTTTTTGAATTTGTACTTATGGATATATAACTTCCTTTATTATTGCCTCATAGTCACAGGAAGAACAAAAAAATATTCTCAGAAGCTATTCTACCCCTGAAACTTCCCCGGTAGAAGCAGCAGGATCTATGGAAGGTTACAAAAATGAATGGAAATTACAATAACACTAAACAAATACAGAAGCTTCTTCCATAAAAACTTCCCGTACAAACCCATAAGGATAGGTAGGGAAGGATATTTCAATAGAAGCTTTGTGTAAATAAAATAAAACTACATTAATTGTATTTCTTTGAATTAATATACTCTAATAGACAATGGAATAAAGACAAAGAAATCTTCAAGAATCCAAATGCATTCCCAACCTTGAAATGTAGAGCTATGAAAGTTCTAGTGTTGGTTTTTCTTTGTTGTCCCCTCAGCTTCTTTTCTAATTTAGTGTTCAAACGAGTCTAGGGAACTATGTTGGTTTGTGTGGAAGAAATTTTGGAGTTGGAATGGCTTGCAAGCAATCTAGTAGCAACACAAGCAACAGAGTTGAGATTTATTATGTATTTCTTGGTAGGATTATGGGTATCATAACAATGCAATTCAAAACAATAATCTCCAACCAATGCCCCAAATAGAAGCTTAGCTCTTATCGAAAAAAAGGAAGAGAAATGGTCTAAGCCATTTGGCAGCCAAGAAATGCCACCTCTTTCAAAGAATGGGAAGTTAACTCATAATTAACAACAAGAAGGGAAGGATAAGTTGGTTTTCATCAAATGAGCTCAAGAAAAACCGAATTGGTTAAGAAAAATGTGCTAAAATATAGTTTGAAGAAGTTAACACGCATTCAGAACACACCAAAAAAGTCTCGGCTAAATGCGCACAAGACCACCGGTCTGCGTAGACCAGTGGTTGCGTAACCATCGGGGTGGCTACGTAACCACTGCTAAGGGTAGATAGACGGTCGTGTAACCGTTAGGGTAGTTGCATAACCGTCAGGGTGGTTCTGTGACTTAAAGTCAAAAGCCAAGGAAAAAGTTGTGAAAGAGATAAAGGAAAGCAATAAAAGCATGTAAATTGTTAAGGGATGTACTCTAGGCTACAAATATATACTTTGAATGAGAAATTAGACCTAAACACCATTGGAAAATATATTTACTAATCATTGGGAATTTTGAACTGTTCCGAAAAGGTAGCACATGCAAAATTGGGTGCGTACACATACCTTAGTGGTACATTGATTGATGTGAAAATAAAAGAAGTTCCAAAGGAGATAGAAGTCAATATGTGGAGTGCATTAGAAGAATCACTTCCTCAATTGGCATGTCCAATTCATGTTGATATCTTGAATAACACATATCCATAACCTTTGGCAAGCACGCCATATAGACATCACAAATAGAGGCCCACTACATCAAAAGTCAATATGTCAAATGCAAAATCTACAAAAGATGAAGATGAATTATATTTCTTGCATGAATTAAGAAAGATGGTTTGTTGCAAAAATTAATTTCTTAGCTCCATAATACCTAGTTGATCAATCACTAGTGGTTGGCACAAGTTTAGATATATGAGTGAGGGTTCAAGAAGAGATTTTGTGTTGAATGAATTAGGAGTAAATGGATCCATAAAGAGAAATGACATAAATGGGAATAGAGAAATTTTTACCATGAAGTATGACACCATTGATGTATGTCAAAATGCTTGGTTTAATGATTTTGGCATACCTAGAAGAAACTTCTTTAAATACAAGAAAGACTTTTTAAATGGTGATATCAGGGCAGTGAATGGTAATGTTGGTTTCCAAAAATCAAGGCTAAATAATATGGCAATGATTGCTAGTATAAGAAAAATAGTTTATGAAAATTCATATATAGCTCCTCATTTGACTCACTCCATAAACCATTATGGAACAAGATTTATTGTAAGGATGTTGTCAGAAAATTATACCCAATTTTCAATTCTTAAAAAGTGTAATGCAGACCTTGAAATCCTAAATCTCCCTCCAGTGTCACATTCTAAATTTAACAAGATATAGTCAAACCATTTCCAATATGTTTCAATTGCAAAGAAAAACTTCTTTACAAAATGTGATGATTGTGTGGATATTGCATACAAACAGAAATCCATAACTAACCCAAATATAATCAACTAGTTTTAAAAGTCTCAAAAAATTCATAATGATTACATTACAAGTTGTCATGTAGACTATTATGCCCACATGATTGAATCTGAGGAAAACCCTAATAATTCTTAAACATTATGTGTGATAAGATGGACAAGATGAAGAATTTCTTACCAAGGTTAGGGAAGAAGTATAAGTCAGTCATTAATGTTTGGAACCTCCCGGTCTCTGTAACAATATGCTTACTCATGGACACAAGAGAAGGGGTTTCGGTCACTTCATACTTCCATTTCTAGAAAGAGGTTCAAACTTCACAATGACATTAATAGCCTTGTTCCTTTACATGCTTGAAGAACCAGTGGTTGATGTATATGGGCATCTATTATACAAGATTAGGTCTTCAAAATAGCCACTACATGATGCATTATTACAAAATGATTCATATGAAAAATGTCAAGTGTATAAAGTTACGACAATGCAATCTATTTCCGTAAATGTATCTAAAACATGTTTTTCACTCAAAAATTTGCCACTAGTCCTCTACTTACAGCTAGGAAATGCTTTAAGTGATGATAAAAATTGTTATTTGTTTGGTTTTGTATCTATGTTAACAGTCAGAAGGGTTTTTAATGTAGTGTATGTAAACTTTCTACCAATGGGACACACCCATGAAGATATTGATGGAACATTTGGGAGATTATCTGATATGTTATGGAGAGAAGGTACATATTCTCTATTACATATCATGGATGCATATAGAACATGTCAGGATGATTCAAGTTCATTCACACCATACCTGATTGAAGATGTCTACAATTTCAAATCCTTTGTGGGGCCACATTTACTAGATGGGATTCAGATGATAGTGGGTGTGGATCTGAGAAAGCCTCAATACTTTAAATTCCATGTCATAAATGGAATACCAATGATTCAATACAAATCAACCAAAGGGATCTTACATGGTCTAATCCTATCAATGTCTAGTGTACATTGCCCGATAAAAACCATACTTTCCTAAAGGGAAACCTCAACTAGCGCCATTTAAGACTTAAAAAGAGATGAAAGAACTAAAGCTTATGTTATTCAATGGAGTAAACTTTCTATAGATTGAGGGAAAGCATTTTGGTTTCCAAAGATAAGGTATTGGGAAAAAAAATTTAGATGCTTTAGATAATCCCTTCATCAATAGTGATATGTTAGAAGGTGATTTTTGACCAAGAACTAGATAGAACTCAAATAACAATAATGATTCTCATTATTTCTTGGATGATTACTTGAGACAAAATGTATTTTCCCATGAATAAATTTATGTGGGACCTAAATCTAAACAACCTAGAGAAGAATTCAATTCAAAGGTAGATGTGGTACAGGGACAATTTATTTTAATATGGCCAAGATCAAAGAAAAACCCAATATGGATGGGTAAATTAGAGGGGAATCTCTACCCTTGTAAGGATACTGAGAGTCAGATATAAAAGGTAAAGGTTTGATGGAGGACACCAATTAAAAAAGGGAAATCATAAAAAAATTTGTATGAGGATTACTTACAAAAAATAAAAGAGTGGAAAGAAGGAAATGAAGGAACAAGTGAATAGATGTTAATAGTATCATTTGGGCTTGGTAACCATAAGCAGGTTGGAATCGAGAAAGAATAATAATAACATAAAGGGGGCATGCATCCATTAAAGAATATCAAGGACAACTTCAAAAAATTGAGGATAGCCAAAGTGATAATGATGTTGAATTTTTTACTATAGATATTGAAAAATATGTCAAAGATAATATGTGATATTTTATCTAATCTCAAGCTATGGGTTTTATGAAAAATTCTATGTTTTTACACTTAAGATGATGGAAATATATGTTTTATGCAAAAATTATTAATATTCATTTCAAATAATATTATCTTTATTATTGATGTATATCCAATGTATGAAAAAATGATATATTCCCTCGAGATATAAAGTTAACATTTTAGTAAGGACAATGGTAACAACCCCATTATACCAATGTTGTCATGCTAAATGTCTAGCATGAAAAATTGAAAAAAATTGCCATGATAACTAATCCCACACTCAAAAATCCTTGAACCGAGTAATGAAAACCTATCCTCCGGCCAATTTCTAACTATGTAAACCCCATCATGGCCAAGAGGTATGTACTATCTGGATTTTTAAAGTGTGTTTCTTGCGCAGGTAAGTTGGTAGGAAGAAATTCATCAATTCATTTTGATCCTCTTTGAAGGAACTATTCCTGGAGGCCCAAAAAGGCCTATTTTCAAGGTTTTTACACCTAGTAAGCACCCTCTGTGATTGAACTAAGAAGAGCTAATGATGCAGGAGAATCTTCGGGATACTTGAAGAGCACAAATAATTTTTAATGAGCCTTTCATGGCATAAACATCATGTTCAAGGTGTTGTCACGTTCCCTCCAAGTTTCAAGTTTGAAACATTTGAAATTGTGATGTAACAACTCTTGTGTAAGAGTAAAAGGCCAATGTTAGTTAGTATAGGTAAATATGAGCTGTCTTATCTTCATAACTATGTAGGAGGAGAATTAAGATTTCCTAGGATATTGTGTAGATCAATTTGGATTTGTCAAAGGTCAAAATTGGTAAACAAACTCCTTGAATTGTGCATGTATGGTTGAGAAATATCCCCAAAATTAGGAGTTATACCGGGCTAAGATTACTACAACTAAATCAAGAAAAAATAAAGGAAGGAGAAGGTCAAATTCATTAGGGAAGAGATTGAATAATAGAAAATTAACATGAAGGAGTTGATGTTTTGTGTGGGAGAGCAAGAATTTATGTGTAAAATAATGTTGTATGACATATTTTCTTATGAAGAAAGTGGAATTAAACCTCCTTATCCTTAGAAATATTTGAATTCTCCTTCATGGTATGTAATTTAATGTAATTAATATGTTCATAGAGTTTAATAAATGAGAATAGTCTCTATTTCATGAATTTGCATGTTTGGGAGGATAGTGTGTAAGGGTTTGGATAGAGTAGTGAGATCAAAACCCTCCATGTGCTAAAAAAAATCCTAACTATCACCTCAAAAATGAGGACAAATTAATTACAATTTGAATGAAATTTATTAGAGATATTGACTCTAAAGTTTAGGGGTTTATGTGCAATTTTGTGGTCACGACCTGAACTAGGGAAAGGTGTAAAAAGGTTTCTAATTGAAAAAATTTCATGAATTTTTCACGAGATATTTTTCCTAGCTAGTAGAATAAGTCCCAAAAATTTGAATCTATGCAAGCATGTGTGGATGAAGATATTAATGAATTTTTTTTCTCAGGGCTGTAGAAGGACACAATGAGCAAGGTATGTAAAAATTGATGCTAACTTGGGTCAAATTGAATGTTCCAAGGGTAAAGTATAATCCAAGTGAAGTCTCAGGGAAAGGATAAGGTGTTGAATAAGGTTTTAGAGGTGAAGAACATAACCTTGACCCAACTTGTCATATTAGATTCTAAGTAAATTTTATAATAGGACTTTTACACTCTATTCCTTCCTAACTGTGCTAAAGGGAACCTAAATGAAATATAATTATATTATAAACCTCTCCAAGGACTAAGGCATAAAGAGTTAGTTTTATATGTATCATTGTCATAGCATTGTCAAGAGCTCAATCTGAAACCTATCATACAAAGAAGAATCACTGAAATAGAGGATAACGGGAAGGTAAGGATCTAGCAAGGATAATATAAGAAATGGTGCACATAGGGTTAGATCATGATGAAACCATCATATATAGGTGTGAAACATGCTAATATTTCCTTATTCTGAGATTGAATGCACTTGTCCAAAGATAGGGCAGAGTTATAAGAGGTAACTTGTCACATATGGTCTTGGAGGTTGATGATCTATACAAGTTCTTGTTTAAAGAGAATGTTGGATGGTCATGAATAGTGTAATGATGTCTTGTCAAGTTGATTCAATGTAGGTGACACAGCCATGAGAGATTAAGGACAATGTGGACCTAATAGTGACCTTCATCTATGAAATGATCATGAGCATATCCTCTTAAGAGAAAAGTCAAGTGTATGAAATCTTTAATTCAAGGAAAATGATGTCAATTGTTACAAGAAAGCTAAATCAGGTAAGGAACCATCAAGAATAGGGATACATGAGTTCGTATCATCAAATTATGATTATTGTGGGGTTGTGGATATTCTTTTGTCCTTGAAGCACTAGATAAGAGTACATGGATTGGCCAATTGACTTGATTGCAAGTATATAGTTCAGAGGAAATATGATATAGCGGGAGCTTCCAAACACTATATACTGTACTCTTCACCTTGTTAAAGAAAGGTGGTATTCCTCAAACTTGGTATTGTGGCCTAGTCTTACTAGTAAGATCCTACCTTGAATGCATGATTGAAGGTTAGGCATTATGATTAGTTAGAAAACAGTGACTCTAAAACCCTTGAGACTTAGAATTTCATGCAAGTATGTGACTTCTATATGAACTTTGTCACTAAGGAACAAGAACTATAGATAAGTAGTATTGTGGGTATTCAAGGTAAACCATAGCATGATTTTTCAGGATGCTCAAGGAGTAGTTGAGATAATAATGGCATCACCTTTTTTGGTATCAGAGTGAGGGTTGAGAAGATACCTCTTGTATTTTCATGTTTTTTACTAATGATGGACATGTTAAATGTTTCAGAGTATATCTTAGGTGGTTGTAGGAAGAAGAGACTACAAGTAGTCAAGGACCTAGAGTGGCTAAAAGGAAAGATATTATGGCAAGAAGAAGCCCAAGAGAAATGTTAAGCTCAAGAAGAAGTCAAGAGACCAAGGTGGAATAGAATTGGGTGAGAGAAAACCAAAATACCAGGGTGAAAAATACCTAGGTGAGAAATAAATGGATTCTATAGACCAAGGTGGAAGAGACTTGGCTGAAAATCTAGAGAAATGGAGAGAATTGAGAAGAGTGAAGGGTTTAGAATAAGAGAGATGCCACAGGGGAAGAAAATATCTAATCGCAAATGAAGATATAGATGAAATAAGATTGAATAGTTGGAGTTCCATGGTAAAGACCATGATACAAGATGAAACCCATGAAGTTGTATTGAAAATAAGGACGAAGGTAAAATGGCCAACTGAACTCCTAGATTGGAGAAAAAGAGGAGGTAAAAGTTGATTTGCCTTGGAGAGAGATAGAGAATAAAGGTACTCATAGAAGAATGAAGAATGAGTTACCTTGTGAAGAGAAGTGGGTTATCGTTGTAGAGAATGTAAAGAAAGAGGTTTCTAAAGAGGCACTTGACAAAGAAAACATGAAGAATGACAGAAAGTGTCTATGATGGACGGCACTCATAAATATGTTTTGGTATATTGTTTTGATTTCCACCTCTTCATTTCAGCTTGTGTATACATGGATGAAATATGGTCTTAAAAATATCATAAGTATAACCTTGAAATCAACAAGAAATGAGTCAAATCACAGAATAAATGAGGAAATATGAAGAATATATGAAATATCTTGTAGTATCTCAAGAAGAATAGAGATGAATTTGGTAACATCCAAACAAGAGGGCAGCACATAGTCATGCCACCAAAAAAGGAATATATAGATGATGACCTATGAATTCTATGATGCATTGGGATATGAAATAGAGAAAGTACATCAAAAGGAAGAGTACTTAGTTGGAGACAATTCTTAAGCAAAAGGTACGAGCATGTAGTATAATGATGAGAAGGTAAAGACACATACAAATCATTATTCTTATCATGCATATGACAAGGAAATTGCAAAAATCCAATTCATACAAGAAAGTTCATATAGATAAGAGGATTCTCGAGATGAAATTAGCCTCTAAATCTGATATTTCTAATTCCTCTAAGAAGTTCAAATGCAGATGCACATGTTATAAAGGGGTATGAATGAGGTAAAACTCATGAAAATTGGCTTATGATCATGGTTACATAGTTCCTAAATGGGTTAAAAAATCAGATCCTAAGGCAAAAATTTCAAGTTTGGGTAGGTAAAGAATGCAAAGAAATGGTGGAAATACATTTAAAGAAGAAGCCAGTCTAATAGTGATGGGTGTGAGAAGATGATAATGACACAAAGAAGCCTATGGAATGAGGTTGAAGCAAATATCAAAGCAAGCAAGAGAGTGAAGATGAAATGATAAGAAAAAAAGAAGCATTCCATGAGCATGAGAGGTATACAAGAGAAATGAAAGGTAAAGAAGTATGTTTTTGTAATGATTTGAATGATGATGATTGCTGAATTTGATTTCTGATTTATCATCTCAATTCAATTTAAGTGAAGAGTGAAATGTTGAATGAGCATGCCTATGCTGATTTACATGTAACAAGGTGAATGATCTAGCTTGGAAAGCAACGATCAATATCATAATCAAGTGATGGTAGAGGATGAGAATGTATTGAGTCAAGAAGATTCATACCTCTCCAATGAAGCTTATAAAGATTTCTTGAGACAAGAAGTAGCAACGAAAGATCATTTTGATGTAAAAACATAGCCTAGAAGAGGTAAACAAAGAATTATCTCCTAAATTGATGAAGGCAATGATGAAGTAAATGATAGAACCTTGCATGAAGAGTCAAAAAGGATTGATGAGGTATTAAATCCTTATAAGGTGAATGTATATAAGCTGTAATTTGGATTGAGAACTTTATGGATCAGTTAGAGGAATGAGTTGAGATAAGGATAAGACAAAGATAAAGAAGGCATATTTGAATAAGGTCAGTGAAAAAACAAAAAAAAATTAAGAAGACCAGACAGCATGAAAGTACTTAAAGGGCTGCATGACCCAAAATTTTTGTACCTAATATCTCCTTTGATGTTGTGAATGCAGGTTCACGAAGTTGATAAGGTGAGATGAAGTCATAAATATAATGATTCAAACTGAGAGAGCTCAAGAATAACAAGAAGAAATTGAAGATGATGAAGGCATGGACATGGAGATTTTAAAGATCAGAAAGATTTGACAAGGAAGCTATACAATAAGAGAGAAAGGAGTAAGAAGATGAAGGAGAATAGAGTTACCATATCAGGAGAATCAAGCACTAGTATTATCAAAGAGACCATGGGACCCAGACATATAAAGAAGAAATAGAGAATGAAGAAGACATTACATTTGAACTGGAGTTCAAATATTTTCTTACCTAGAGAGTCTAATGCATGAGCATCTTCATGATGCTTGAAGTAGCATGGATAAGTTTGAATGAGAGCCTTGGGATGGCATGAACATCATGTATTCTTGGTTTTTTGAATGTGTTTTCATCCAAATTAGCATAGTTTGAAATATTTCAAATGGTGATATAAGAAGCTCTTTACCATAAGAGTAAAAGAGCTGAATGTCAGTTAGTATATGTGAGCATGCAGTTGTCTTATCTTGTGAGTGTGCTATGTAGGAGGAGAATTAAGATTTCCTAGGATATTGTGTAGATCAACTTGGAGTTGTCAAAGGTCAAAAGTGGCGAAAAAAACTCCTTGAATTGTACATGTATGGTTGAGAAATATCACCAAAATTAAGAGTTACACTAGGATAAGATTACTATAGCTAAGTTGAGACAAATTAAAGGAAGGAGAAGGTCGAATTCATCATGGAAAAGATGGAGTGATAGGAAATTAACATGAAGGAGTCGATGTGATGCAGGGGCATCTATGAAAGACCACAAAATTTTAGTTTTTATTTATATGAGATCAAGGTGGATGAGTTAGGAGGGTTAGGATGAGTCTTAAAATTTAAAATTTGCGTCTTTCCCTCCCTTTTTGTGTTCAAATGTCTAAAGGATGTAAATAAGGAACTATGGTTTTTTAAGGTGTTTTAAGGTTCTTAGGAGGGTTATGAAGTGTGAAAGGATGCTTATAAGTTTAAAGAGTGTGTGTGTGGTGTTTAAAAGTGAGTGATGAGTCGTAAGGGCCAGTTAGAGAAGATGAAGGGTCATAGTGAGTCATCATGATTCTTAGAAGAGAGTTAAGTCTTAAGGGGAGTTACATGGAGAAATTAATTCAAATATATAGGTGTTAATGTGTGATAAAGGAGACATTCCTTGTGAAGGAGAAGTAGAGGAGATAGATGGAGAAGAAATTTTGTAATAACAAAAAAAAAATGCAATAAACTTTGTTTTGGCATTGTATATGGACCTTCTTCTTGTGTCATTTTGAGATTTCCTTGATGTTATGGTTAGAGGAATTATGAATTAATAATGATCAGGAATAGTTTCTTCAGTTTTAGAGAATAATATAGAGACATTTGAATGTATATGCTTTGTAGATTTAATGATAAAATCATTCATTGTGTTTGTAAGATAAGACTATGTGTGAAAGTTAGATAATATGTTTCGAACCAGCTAACATAAATTTTTAAGTTTAACTTCAAACAACATTAAATTTGGACCATAGTAGGATAATATCATTTTTCAAAAAAAAATTCAATCATTTTCCTTGATGATCAATAATGTTTTAGTTATGACACATTTTCCTAGCTGGACTGGGATGCACACAAATTGTTTGACAAAATGTTTGTATGGTCAAGTGAGTATATATCACGTGTTTTAAGGATTTAGATTATGAGATTTGGAGGGTATATTATTTATAACATTTTGAAAATGGGTTTTTAATATGTTTTTTATTTGACAATTCTATACAAAGTTATAATAAAATCTCAGTTGGATTGTTCTTAGGCTTGGGTTAAGATCCTTAAATGCAAAGTAAGTGAAGTTAGTTGGTATGAAGCTTCTTTATTGGTTAGATGTGTGGTTTAATCTATTTGATTTGCATCATGATGTTTTGTGTGGAAGAGTAAGAATTTGTGTGAAAAACAATGTCATATGACATATTTGCTTATGAATAATGTGTAATTGAACCTCCTGAGCCTTAGAGGCCTTTGAATTCTCCTTCAAGATATGTAATTTAATGTAATTAATATGTTCATAGATTTTAAGAAATGAGAATAGTCTTTGTTTCATGAATTTTCATGTTTGGGAGGACTGTGTGTAAGGGTTTGGAAAAGGCAGCGAGCTTAAAACCCTACATGTGCTAAAAGCAAACAAAAAAATATGACTGTCACCTCGAAAAGGAGGAGAAATAAATTACAATTTGAATGAAATTTATTTGAGATCTTGACTCTAAAGTTTAGGGTTTTTTATATGTAATTTTGTGGTCACGGGCTTAAACTAGGGCAAGGTAAAATGTTTCTAGCCATCAAATTTTCATGAAATTTTCACGAGGTCTCTGTCCCAACTAGTAAAATAAGTCCCCAAAATTTGAAGCTATGTAGGCATGTGTGGACGAAGATATTAATGAAAGAATTTTCTCAGGACTGTAGAAGGACATGGTGAGCAGGGTATGTACAAATTGATGCTAATTTAGGTCAAATTGAATGTTCCAAGGGTAAATTATAATCCAAGTGAAGTATCAGGGAAAGGATAAGGTGTTTAAGAAGGTTTTAGAGGTAAGACCATAACCTTGACCCAATTGTCTTATCAGATTCTAAGTAAATCTTATAATAAGATTATTACAGTCTATTCCTCCTAACTGTGCTAAAGGGAACCTAAATTAAATCTACCCAAGGACTAAGGCATGAGGAGTTAGTTTTATATGATCCATGTCTTAGCTTTTTCAAGAGCTCAATCTAAAACCTATCATACAAAGAAGAATCGCTAAAATAGAGGATAAGGGGAAGGTAAGAATCTAGTAAGGATAATATAATAAATGGTGCCCATAGGGCTAGATATTGATGAAACCATCATCTATAGGTTTGAAACATGCTAACATTTCCTTATTCTGAGCTTGAATGCACTTGTCCAAGGATAAGGAAGAGTTATAAGAGGTAGCTTGTCATATATAGTCTTAGAGGTTGATGGTTTATACAAGTTCTTGTTTAAAGAGAATGTTGGAGGAATGAATAGTGTAATGATGTCTTGTCAAGTTGATTCAATGCAGGTGACAGAGCCATGAGCGATTAAAGACAAGGTGGACCTAAAAGTGACATCCATCTATGAAATGATCATGGGTATATCCTCTTAACAGAAAATTCAGTGTATGAAATCTTTAATTCAAGGAAATTGATGTCAATTGTTATAAGAAGGCTAAATCAAGTGAGGAACCATCAAGAACAAGGATACATGAGTTCATATCATAAAATTATGATTATTGTGGGGCTATGGGATTTACTTTTATCCTTGAAGCACTAGATAAGAGTACATGGATTGGCCTATTGACTTGATTGCAGGTATATAGTTCAGAGGAAATATTATATATTACGAGATTTCAAACACTCTATATTATATTATACTCTTCATCTTGTTAAAGAAAGGTGGTATTCCTCAAACTTGGTTCTGTGGCCTAGTCTTACTAGTAAGATCCTACCTTGAATGCATGATTGAAGGTTAGGCATTATGATCAGTTAGAAAATAGTGACTCTAAACCCCTTAGGACTTAGAATCATGCAAGTATGTGACTTCTATATGAACTTTGTCATAAATAACAAGACTATAGATAAGTAGTATTGTGGGTATTCAAGGTAAACAATAACATGATTATTCAATGATAAAGAGTTTTTGAGTTAAGAATGGCACTAGATAATGCATCCAAGTAGTGTGTGATAGAGTTATGTGATCATTAGAGGACTTTTAGGAAATTTCTGCAAGGAAAAACAGGTTTAGGAATAAGCTATGCAACACCGGGCTACTTGTAGCACAGTGTAGGGAAATGAAAGTAGTAAAAAATATAATGGGCTTGTTCTAAATTGTTCAGGATCCTCAGGGTATTTTTTGAAGCGACCAAATACTCATCAGAAAGCTAATGAGGCATACTTCACATTGTAAAAGTTTTTGGGAGATTCTACCATCCAGATTTTGAGATATTGGCCTAATAGTGCAGATGAAGATCCCTAATCCTGGTGAAGATTCAAATGATAATTCTAGAAGTTTTATGGAGATTTGAGGCATGATTCAAATCTCAATGTGACATATTTAATTCCCTCTACACTCAAAATGTGTCAGTTTCCCTTTTCATCATCATACATTTTAGTGACAACTTCTTCTGCCAACAGTTGTCCATTTTGTCAGAGAAGTGAAAGGAATTGAGTTCAAACCAATTGAATTTCCACGAGATGCATCGAAGGAAGAATATTCATCAAACATTTGAGCTACTTCATCCTTATCCATTATATTTCTCCTTCTTCTATTTTCACTCTCCTTCTACTCCCTTTCTTCTAATTCTTCATTGTGTGTAATAATGACTTTTTTTCTTATTCATTAAAGTGACTATGTAATATTTGTGAAATGTAAAATTCCCTTTTTTGCAATTATAAAAAGGGGACTTATTTTTTCTTTCCTAAGGATATTTGAAAATTCACTTGTAATGGGAATATGAAAATTCATGTGGGGGTAGATGAAGAGATGGATTTTAAAGCTATAAAAGGATATAACCTCCTCATTGTAAAAGGATGGTTAATTCTTGTTTACTAGCTCCTCATTGTATTTCTAGGAACAAGTGGCTTCATTTCCTCTATTCTCTTGTCTATTGAAATTATGTGTATCCATCTCAACTTATACTCCAAGAGCATTGTAAATTGTGCAACATGATGCAATAAAACTTGGTGTTTCTTGTTGATTGTTCCTCTTTCTATGTGAATGATTTATTCTGATTGATACAAGTTAAATACTTTGGATTTTAATGCAATAAACTTAGCTATGCTATTTTTTGGTTAAAATTCCCCTTCTTATTTCCCTTTCTTATATCTCTCTCTAAGCAAATTTTCCTCCCTTGTATTCTATACAAGTAATTGCCACATAGTTTAGGGAAGTATTCTTGTGTGATCCTTGATCTACAGGGCCACCCCTAAAAGTTAGTTTAGTTCGTATTTTATTTCCTTTTTCTTCAATAAATGGAGCTTCCCCTTATTCAAGAAGGATACCTAGTCCCATGAGCATTGGTGAAATCCCATAATTTTCCCACTACGACAAATTATTTTACCAACAATTTTTGGTCACCCACCATGGGTGAATATTTTTTTTAATCTCTGCACCACAATCAAATACCATGAAAAAGTAAAAATTCCACAAAAATACAAAAAAAACAGATATCTAATAAAAACCAAAAAAAATCTAAAATATGAAATTCCATTGAGCCTTATGACCTTCCACTCATATGGTATCTATTCCTATTCATCCCCTAGTCCTAAGACCTAAAATTCTCTTTGATACCCAAGAAGATATTGCATCAGACTTGAGGGAGGCCATTTAGTCATAATAGAGTAAATTTATTCCATTACCACACATCTACAAGAGTTCTTGATTATGAAGAAGAACTGTGCAAAAGCTTTGGAAAGAGCAAGACAAGATGCTCAAATTCAACAAAGGAGAGCTTGATAAAATTCAGATTTGAGTTAATTTAAAGTATACAAACTAGGTAACTAGGAGGTAAAAATGAGATCTAGTTGGGCTAGTGGCATCACAGACCCAACCTTTGAAAAAAACAAAGATAGCAAATTTTAGACTTTCCCTTGGTCAAATAAGAAGGAAAACTGATCAAGAATATCTTTCATAGATTTTGATCCTTGATTTTCCCCTTGTTGAAACAACATAAGAACCATTAAAATTCATTCCTCCAAGTGAAGGAGAACAAGAAGAACCAGTAGAAATATTTGGCGAATAATTTGTAGAAGAAGTTACATAAGAAGAAGAAGAAGAAATAATAAGAACCACAAATGGCTCAACAAGCACCACTACCCTTGGGGAAAAAACACAAGACCATTAGCTCTCAACCCACCTTTGCATGATTTACCGAGAGGGTCACGAAATAAATTTCCCAAGTTCTATGGTGATGGAAATAAAATCTGGATGAACCACATTACAGATTTCATCACTATTTTTGGAGTGCTAGGCAGTAGGATACAAAGATGTGTCAGTTATGTCTATTTTTGGAATCTTTGTAAGATGTGGTTACAGAATTGGTTCTACCATTTTCTGAGTAGGTATATAACTAACTTGAATGATATGAAGACCAAGTTTTAAACTAGATTCAAGTCATGCTAAAGATGCCCATGCCATTTTGGCCCAATGGTCTCAACTGAAGAAAGATCCTTTCGAACTAATGAGGGAGTTTGTAGAAAAATTTTAACAAAATGCTCTATAAAATCCTTGAAGATACTTCCCAACCTATGGAGGAAAATGAGTTAAGATTCTTCACGAATGCTCAACTTCCTAAGCTGAGCTTTATGCTGAGAAGAACTCAACCAGCTGATCTAAATGAGGCAAAAAATCTCACAATCAAGGTCAAAGATGACTTGATCATGTCAAGGAAATATAAAAAAGGTCTGAGAAAGGAAAAAGGTCAAAGTTCTAATTCTACCTCCATAGAACCCCTCAGTTAATAAATTGGAAAATGATTTGATTGCACTCAAAAAAACAACTTGTAAAAAGTAATTTGAGAGATGCTCCAAGGAATAGTAATTTTTTAGAATAGAAAATTAATTGCACCACCTCCCCAAAGACTTTCTCTAGAGGATCCCCCTATCAACGCACCCTTGGATACACAAGATGATGATGAAGAAGAGTTGGTGGAACCAGAAGATGATGAAGAAGAAGAGAATGGGCTTGAAATTAAATAAGTTGATGATGCTGAGATCAGGTACTTTGAATAATCATTCGAGGAAGATAGTGAAGAGGATGATGCACTAATGTTTCTCTTGTGTGGTGTTTACCCATTCTCAATCCCAAAACAAATTTCTTCCACTGTTGCTCCAAAGAAGAAGAAAGATGCATATTCTCCCACAACAACTCTACCTAACATAAATAATTTAGAGGAACTTCACTTCCACCTTCTATGGACTCTGCTAAAGAAAATCCAGATCTCATGGTATCTAAGAAGACCTCACTTAAAATAAGTAAGTCTCCCAAGTCTACCTCTATTAAATTTTCTTCTTCTAAGACTTCTAATGTTACCTTCTAAACTAGTGAATGTTTCTAGCAAGACTTTTAAGGTATCTAATAAGTCCACAATAGCTTCCAATCCTATCTTTGTTGTCAAATAATCCCCCGCTTCCAAATTAGTGTCTCCTCCACTCCCTAAATGGCTTCCATAACCTCAGAGACATCTACTTCCTCCTCTTTTGATATCATAGACCATGTCAAATGGTCTAAAGTCCAAATTTTTGAGTCTGAATATTTACAAACCCATCTAGAACAATTTGATAAACTAGTCTAGTTTATCAAAGGTAGTAACCCAAATCCCGACACTCTCACACATTCTTCTAAAGGGTTACTACCAACTCCTCCTTCCCCATCATCCTAGAACATGTTAGCATTAAGTGCATCCAAGTCTGACAAGATTGAACAATTCTATTTTTCTCTTCTCATTGGAGGCCACCAATTGAACAATTGTATCATAAACTCAAGTGCTTCTTGACAATGTGATGCTAATTAAAGTAGATAATTCCCTCGGTCTCATCCTAGACATAGGATCAAAGTTGGTGTTATTCTATGGAGACTAAATAAGTCCCACTTGTGGGAAAAATAAAAGATGCCCAAGTTTCTTTAGCTGATTTTACTGAAAATAAAGTCTTATTGAATATCTTAGTGGTGGACATTCTAGCCTCATATGGGATGCTTTTGAGTAGAATCTTCTGTAGATAATTGGGAGGAGAAATTTATATGGACTGGTCTTCAACAAATATTCCAGTCAAGGGCCAAATGAAAAATTTGTTTTCGATGAGAAAGATAAAGTATACAGTGCAAAAATCAGAAGTTCCTAGAGTTGATATTATTTATCAAGATAGTTGGACATGGGAAATACTTTATGATTTTGGAAGGAGATGATGATGTGGCATCTTATCTTAGAGGAAGATGAAGACAAGCTCTAGACTATGGAGTTTCGACAGAAGCCATTGCAGTATAGGCTCCAAAGCTGGTGTGTTTCTAATTTCCTCCATCATGTGAGTTGTTTCCTTTTTATTTTAAGCTTCAATTTGAGAATACCAAAAATATTGTGGAATATGAAGCTCTTCTCTTAGGCATGGATGTATTTGATTCCATGGGCATTAAAAAATTAAAATTCCTGGGAGATGCATAAAACAAGTCTGAAATCAATACCAAGTGAAGAACCCGTAGCTCAGAAATTATAGGAACAAAGTGTGGGATTGCATTGAATCTTTTGATGATTTCTCTATACAAGTTGTTCCCCGTGAACAAAATGAAAAAATTTATTCTCTTGTTGTGTCAAGTTCTCTATTAATACCATACCCTTCCTTTGACAAATAAAAATATTCTATTGAGATGATTTGTAGGCCAAGTGTTCCTGATAATACAAACCATTGAAAAGTGTTCAATGATGATAAACACATCCTCTCTTTCCTCAAACAACGAGATAGTTTTAACAACAAATTTTCTATGAAGGAAGAACTTCTTCATCCCATGAGTCAACTTTAGAGGAAAGTAAAGGTGAAGTTGAAGAGGTTGATTCTGATGGAGTGCTTCAGATAAAAGGTAATAAGATTCCCAAGGTCCTAGTCTCACTTGAATAATTGTTTGATAGACATGAAATAATTGTGAAATATAAAGCTAAGGAATCTCCTAGGAGCACTGCTGATTTTGAGAAGGTAAATATCAAAATGGAGAAGCAACCTCGGTTCGTGAATATAGGAAAGTTTTTCTTGTCAGAGGAAAAAGAGAAACTTTGTTTCGTTATTGAAAAATTATTCATATGTGTTGGCATATTCATATGATGAGCTAAAATATTTTAAACCAAAATATGTGTGACACTTTATACCTCTCAAGCCTAAAGTAAATCCATTTTGGAAGAAACAAAAGCAATACAATCCTAATATTTTCAAAACAATCCGAGAGGAAATTTTGAAGATGTTGAACACAAGAATCATTTTCCTAATCCACCACTCCACGTGGGTGGAAAACATTGTCCCTTTCCAAAACAAGAATGGAGAAATAAGGATTTTTGTAGACTTCTGGAATTTGAACCAAGCTTCTATAAAGGACAATTATCCACTCCCGATCATGGATCAAATTCTATAAGCAGTCACCGGTTTAGAAATGATTTCGATGCTAGACGGATTCTCCAACTACAATCAAATTGAAGTTACCCAAGAAGATCAATATAAGACTGCTTTCACAACTCCATGGGGAACCTTCACCTATATTTGGATGCCATTTGGTTTCATCAATGTCGGGGCTATTTTTCAGAGAGCAATGGACTTGGATTTTAAGTATTTGAATAACAAATGCATTGAAATTTATCTTGATGATATCACAATATTCTCTAAGAAGAGAGAAAATTTGATACACCTTGAGCAATTCTTGCTAAGGTGTTGAGAACATGGCATATCATTAAATCCAAAGAAGTCAATATTTGGAGTGACTGAAGGTAAGCTCCTTAGACACATTGTGAATAAATAAGGAACAAATATTAACATGAAAAGAGTGTAAGTCATTTAGAAACTCTGCATTCCTTCTTTAGTAAGGTCAACTTTCTCCATCGCTTCATTCTATATTTTGTTGAGTTGACCAAATGTATTACAAATATGATGAGGCCCCAAGAGATAATCAAGTGGAGTAAGGAGGGAAAAGAAGCTTTTGATAATATCAAATAGGTCATAGCCAAAGCCCCAACCCTAGTATGTCCTAATTTCAATAAAGATTTCATCATGTATTGTTATGCATCTGAACACACTATTTCAACCATTTTAGTTCAAAAGAATGAAGAAGGGATAGAGTCCCCTATTTCCTTCATGAATTGTACATTGAAGAATCATGAGCTCAGATACTTTACCATGGAGAAGTATGCTTATGTTGTGGTTAAGACCGTCAATAATTTCATATTCTAAATCCTAAGCTCTCATGCCATTGTAATGGTTTCAAGATCAACTATAAAATCTATCTTGACTCAACAAGACCTTAGAGAAAAAAGAGGTAACTAGGTATCAAAAATTCAAGATTATAACCTTCAGATAAGGCCATCTAATTTGGTTAGAGGAAATGGATTATGTACACTAATGGATGAAGATTAATTTGTTATGATCCAAAAGGAAAAATATGGATTCCAATGCTTCAAGTGCTTAAGTGAAGACTTGCCTCGGGTACTCTTTGTGAATACCACCAGAGTGGTGAAGTGATATTGCTTATTTTCTCAGTTACGGTGATTGTTCAAAACACATGGATTACAAGCAATGGAGAACCCTCAAGCTCAAATTTGTGAGGTATGTGATTTGGAACCATGTACTTTACAAGAGAGCCCTTAATGGATTCTTCCTAAGGTGTGTTGTCAAAGAACAATAGGAAAAGTTGTTAAAGGCATATCACGATCAAGCATGTGGTAGACATTTCTCCACCATGGTTACTACATATAGGATCCTTGAGGGAGGTATTACTATCCTAATCTCTTTCAATATGCTCAATAATGGGTATCCAAGTGTGATCATTGCCAACAGTTTGTGGGAAGACCACAACTCACTACACTACCACTCAGACTAGTGGTGATTAAAGATCCCTTCTAATGATGGGGTCTATATTTCATCATTGCTCTTAATCCACACTCAAGTGTAGGTCATACCTTCATGCTCATAGCAACAGATTACTTCACTAAGTGGGTGGAGGCCATACTATTCAAGATATCCAATTCAGAGACGGTATGTAATTTCATCAAAGAAAATAATATTATCTGTTTTAGCATTCCACAGAAGATTGTGTTAATGCAAAATCACAACACCCCCAAATGAGCTATGGATCTACTTTTCTTAAGGCAGAATCATCTGGTGTGATTGCAGAACATGGGACCATATCTCAAGCTGAGGGATTTTTGGACTTGAGATGGCCCTCCGGAGAAAGTTGACTTCTTCTTCCTAATCCTAGCACTAAACTACTTCTAAGGAAGGAAATGCGACTATCTACTCCTAATCTAACAATTCCAAGGGACCAAGGAGAGAGAGAGCATAAAGAGGGAAATCCTACACTAACAAGGTGATATCACCAAGAAAAGGGAGAGAGATATTCTATTGAGGGAGAAAGAAACAGAAAAAATGGGGATGAGGCAGGTCAAACAGAAGTGACACGACCTAGATCGACAAATCATCCATTAAACTCCATGAAACACAACATCCTGCACCTGAAAATGTGAAATACATGCACATAAAACCAAGATTGAATGGGAGAGGCATAGAGAAACAACAAAATGATGCAAAGGGTTGAAGAACACAACAAAAACATGTTTTTTATTGCTCTAGAAGGTGCATAGACCATTACATTTCTGGAATAAAGGCACAAAAACATTTTCCAGGCATGGGAGAAGGTTCGCTGCTCAAAAATGGCATCGAGAAACAAATTTGATAGAGTTTTTATATGCCCAGAATGTCTCTCTTTCTCAAACAAGAAGTGTTACAGTATATATATAGAAAGAAAAGAGAGAGAAGAGGGAAAATTCGAATCCTGCTCCAACCACCATGAGATACACATAGAATCATGCCTTGAAATCTCAACCACTTAATATCAATGCCTTCTACAAATCCACCCACAATATGTCACTTCTGGTTCCCCAGCAGATTGAATCGAGTCAAATCTGGTAGTCCCAGCAGATTGAATCGAGTCAAATCTGGTAGTTAAAGAGATTGGATTCTGTGTTAATGGCCTAGAAGACTTTTCTCCCATTTTCACCTACCAGGGCCATGTGGTAGCCTGGCACTTGTTTGGGCTTCCCTTTTTTATATGGGACAATGGACGCGAAGTACGCGGAAGACCCGGCAGGCCCGAGAACCATTGAGAAATTCCCTTTTTTATATGGGACACGTGGCAACTAGATTAGAATAGAAATTAGGCCTACGGGTCCGCAATTTATCTTTTTCCCTTTCCGCGAGAATCACAAAATCCAGAAAACTCCTGCAGCCCCGCAGCAGACTGCAGCCCCGCTGCTCCACTTAGACATGTGGCACCCTTTTGTTGGCCCGGGAATGCACTTCACCTTTTGTCTCCAACTCCCCACTTTGATTTGACTCAGGTCCAAACTTTGAATTTTTCCTTTGCCTCGTTTTTATTTTATGCATCTTCTTACCTTGTCTCCTTGGCAGATTAGATTAGATTTTGAGAAAACCCTCTGCATATTTTGTGTGCACCTGAACAGAGGACTAGGAATGCAAGCTCGTAGGTCTGAAATGTTTTCCCTTCGTATTTTCTCTATGTGCAGGGTTGTCTTGACCAAATTTTCTAGGGTGCAAATTTGGGATAACAATTTGGTGACTTTTGTTGGCACATGGGGACATCTGCCTACTAGATGAAGAGACCAATGGCATTCAAGCATCCATTGGGCATGGATTCAAGTGTGATAAAATGATTCTGATCTGAACTCTAAAACTCTGACTTGTGAGCCTCTTGGAAACCCGCTAAAAATCGGAGCTGAACTTCACCAAAAGCCAACTGAAATGGATTGTGCAAGAGCAATACAATAGCACCAAAAAATATTTACAAACTTAAAATCATACATTCTCTAAATGGGACATGCAAAGTGTGCAAAATCACTTCTTTTGTTGAAAACAAACCTACCTACACTACTCTAACCAAGAGAAAAGGGAGCTCAAACAAAGCCTGCAACTGGCAGGGAGAAATAGCTTCCCTTCCTCAACAACAGTAGCCATGCAACTGATTTGACATTGAACATGGCTGCTTGGATGAGTGAAAAACTGACAATAAGCCGGTCCTCCACCCAAATCATCAAAGTATCAGTTGGAGACAAATCAAATACCTCTTTTAGTTTTTTTTGTTTGGATTGAAGAGGTATGACAACTGATCCTTGGTGCTTTACATATCATCCTCATGCCCTGAAATGGACATGACTAATTGTGGCCGCTCCTTTGGCTCTAATGAAGCCAAGTACCTAATTGAGCATGGTCTGATCCTTTGGATGTGCCCATTTCTCTAAAATTCAACTCTAAAAATGGAGCCTTCTTGTGGACCTTCTTTGGTGGATGGTGCGAGAGAGATGATGACATCCTCCTGCCTTTTCTCTTCCTCCTCCTTTGAAGAACATGGAAGATCAAGATCTTCCAACCTTGGTTCCAGAGGGCTCCTATGAAGTACAGGTTGTTGTTCCTGAATGTTCTCCTCCATGGCAACAGGATCGTGCGCTTGGAAGGTTGAAGATGGAGCAAAAAATGATGTTATCTCCTCAGGCTCCTCTTCATTAAAGCAATCTTCCAAGTCTGACAGGAAGTCTGCCTCATCGTTGTCCTACTGCGTGTGTTTGATCTCCTCCATGGTGTCCTTTGAATATGTAATTTTCTCACCATGGATCCCCTCATCTTCAAACATGAAGTTTGAAAGCTCAAACTCTTCCTCAACATCAGAGCTTAAAGGGGATGAAGTAGGAGGAAGAATTGAAGGTTCTTATGTGGCTTGCTCCACACTTAGGGCCTCTGAAACTATATGGTCCTCCTCCATCATGGGTTCATCAATCAAATCAAAACCTTGAAATGAAAGCAATAAATCTTCAATGATGCCTTCTTCATTGAGTGGCCTCAACATTGATTTGATCTCTCCTAGTTGCTCCTCTTCAATGGGACTTGGGACTGATTATTCCTCATCTTGTTCTTGCTCTTCTTCTGTTGTAAACTCAGCCTCAGCCACCACTGGTACTTCAATCTTGACCTCCTCTATTGGCTATGACCATCAAGGGGATATTTGTAAACCCAAATTTAGTAGCGCAACTCATCATATTGTCTATTATTTCTTTTTTATTGGGCTCCTCTTCTTGTTGTCCTTGACTAGATTCTTGAGTATATTCCCAACATGGACTTAGGAAAGTAAGAGGAGTGGAAGGTTGGGGTTCAACCAGCTTTGCAATTGTTTATGGTGGGAAGGGAGGTTGAATTTCTTATTTGTTTCAGAGGGGATGATTATTTGGAAGGGAAAAGGGTAGAAGAACTGAGATGAGGTGGAAGATTAGGGGATGGTGAAGATGAAACTAACACTTTAGGAAGCAACACTCAATGGGAAGCTTGGACTCTTGATCATGCTACAAATTGAGATAAAGTTGCTTGAGGAGTAGAGAGAAAATGACTAGAGCTAATAGGTGGTAGGACTCACCCATTGACAAGGTTGTCATCACACCAAGTTCTCATAAGCCTCAATGTCCTCAATCCACTATTGTGCAAGTTGAGGTAACATTTCAACCATGAAGTCTAACTTCTCCTGAGGGATTTAATATCTTGGAAAAGGGCCTTCCCATGGACAAGGTGCCCTACAAAAAATGCTTAAAATGCCTTCATTTGAACTGTTATGCCCCTTGATTGAACCATGTCAGCCTCCATTTTTTTAATTTTATCAAATAAAACAACATTCTCCACATAGTTGACTCATGTCAATGTATGCGTCCCCTTATGCTCTTGATAAGCTCCATGGCCAAACTAACTTTGACCCTCGTTCATATGGGTAAGTGTAATGGTTCTGGATCTGATTATAATGTTGATTTAGAGGAGTTTAGAAATACATTAGAGGTGGAATGTATTCCTATTGCTGTAAGATGTGAGTTCCATGAAGGGAATGAAGTCATGATTGCACAACCTCATGGAATGGGAGAAAATGAAGGATATGGAAGAATAAAATGGAAGAAGAAAATGGATGAAATGAGTGGAAATGGATGGAAAAAGTATGTAACTTAGAGGATGGGTTTTTTACCAGATGGAGTCACCATATGTGCTTGTATGTGCCTCAAAAGGATAAAATCTCCACCAAGAACACATCGAACCTGATGAAATAAAGTGGTAAGGTACTTCAGACTTGTCCTACCGGGTGTGCCAAAATCGTTAAGTGTAAAATCACATCACCCCCAAATGAGCCAAAGATGTAAAGCTTGTTAAAATGGTAGCATCATCTAGTGTGATTGCATAACATTGGATCATCTCTCAAGCTGTGGGACTTGTAAACCTGATATGGCCTTCTAGAGAAAGTCAACTTCTTCTTCCTAAACTACCTACCACTAAGCTACTTCTAAGTGCAAGGATAATGCGACTATATACTCCTGATATAACCATTCCAAGGAACCAAGGAGAGAGAAAGAGGGGAAAGAGGGAAAGCCTACACTAACAGTGGTGATATCACCAAGTAAAGGGAAGTGAGATATTCTATTGAGGGAGGAAGAAACAGAGAAAATGGAGATGAGGGAGGTCAGACAGAAGTGACACAGCCCAGATCTTCAAATCCATCCATTAAACTCCATGAAACACAACATCCTATAGCTGTAAATGTGAAATACATGCACATAAAACCAAATATGGAAGGGAGAGGCATGAGAGAAACAACAAAATGATGCAAAGGGTTGAAGAACACTTCACAAAAACATGTTTTTTATTGCTCTAGAAAGGTTCACAGACCATTACATTTCTGGAATAGAGGTACAAATGCATTTTCCAGGCATAGGAGAAGGTTCAATTCTACTCAAAAATGGTGTTGAGAAACAAATTTGATAGAGTTTCTCTATGCCCATAATGTCTCTCTCCTTCTGCAAACAAGAAGTGTTACAGTATATATAGAAATAATAAGAGAGAGAAGAGGGAAAATTCGAATCCTACTCCAACTACCATGAGATATGCATTGAATCCCATGCCTTGGAATCTTAACCACTAAATATCAATGCCTTCTGTAAATCTGCCCACAATATGTCGCTTCTAGTTCCCCAATGGATCGAATCAAATCAGATGTGATAGTTCAAAACATTGGATTCTGCGTTAATGGCCTGGAATACTTTTCTTCATTTTTACCTATTATGGCCACGTAGCAACTTGACACTCATTTGGGCTTCCCTTATGTTCCCATATGGTGTAGACGTGGTGTCGAGACATTGGAACAGAAAGTCTTCTCCTGCGGGTCCACAGTTTATCTTTTGCCCTTTCAGTCAAAAGATATGACCATTTAAATATTAGGGGTAGGTCTGTACACAACCCTAGGTGGGAAAACAGTTTGACAAATGGCATCTCCTTTTAAACTGGATATGTGGAATGGGCTGGTGCACATCTAAGTCTTCGAGGCATCTGTATTTTGATTTATGAATG